>OY292508.1:6382053-6982053 GCA_958496325.1 Nomophila noctuella
GCTGAATAGATTGACATATACGTTTGAATAATATACAAGTATAATACGATTTAAGTTGTAAGATGGTTATATAAAGTTTTTGACAACCCTCTTGATATAATCTATATCTATACTAATATATAAAGCTGAAGAGTTTGTTTGTATGTTTGTTTGTTTGAACGCGCTAATCTCAGGAACTACCGGTCCGATTTGTTTTTTTTTTGTGTTGGATAGTCCATTTGATGAAGAAGGCTTTATTAGGCTATTGGGAATCGAAATCCACGCGAACGGAGTCGCGGGCGGCCCCTAGTGTTCAAATATTTCACAACATCACATACATTGATCTGACTGACGTGTTAAGTAGCTTAAGTACTAGTCTTACAGACATCAGAATCAACAGTCATACTACAAGAACTATAAGGGTGTTACCACACCAATCAATCGATCGTCGATCGACGATCAACATAGACATCGGTCGATGTTGATCGACTGGTGTTGTAGCTTTAATTGATCGACGCCATCGACGGACACCAGTCGACTAACCAATCGATCGATGGCACCGGTCGACGTTGATCGATTGACGATACAGCTCGATTGACGTCTACTATTCCATTCTACTATCTAGTAACACCCTAACACCCAGACCAGGATACACAGACATGTTCATGCACACAAATGTTTGTCCTGTGCGGGGATCGAAACTGCGACCTTTTGGTCAATACGAACGACTTTTAACGAGCCGTTTGGTGTAATGGTCGAGAAGGGCCGATCCCCGCACGGTACAATCATTGTGTGCATGAACATGTCTGTTTGTATCGGTCTGGGTGTTTCTATGTATAATATGTATGTATTTACAAAAAAAAAAGTATACAAGTAATGTTTATCCGTTGTCTGGCACCCATAGCACAAGCTAATATTTAGTTTGGGGCTAGATGGCGCTGTGTGAATAATGTCCAGGGATATTTATTTATTTTATTTTACTTATAACAAATCCACCAGCGGTCACCCACCTGCCTCACAGCGATGGAGACCAGCTTGTCCAGCGTGTAGGCGGGGTAGGCGCGTATGCCGAGCATCTCGCGCGCCGCGTCCTCGTACGCCGCCGCGTCCGTGTTGCCGTCTAACACTCCCTTGACCAGCTCCACCAGGGCTGGGTAGTACTGGGCCGGGGATGAGGCTGATGCTGGTAAGTCTGTGGGAGAACAATGAGCGTGAATTAGAAATGGAATGAACATCAAATTATCCGTTCATTTGAATCAAACGCTAAATTAAAAACAAGATCTGTTGCGTAAGACCGAATGTTTGTAGTTTATGTGTATTTACGTAATTGGGTATTTGAATGACCCGTTTTTCTGGCGAAGTACTTTCATCTTACAAAAGACCACAGTGAAGTAGCACTTCGTAACTGTTGTGCTATGTTTTTTATTTGATAGGGAGGCAACCGAACAAGCAGGTTACTTGATGGCAAATAATCACCGTTGCCCATGGACATCAACAACCGCACAAGGGTCGCAGATGCGTTGCCTGCCTTTAAAAATCCCATACCGAGAGTAAGGTCGCCAGAGTTCAGTTCAGAGGAAGGGAATTAATTGGAATCTTAAAGGCCGGCTACGCATCGGCGATACCTCTGGTGGCGTGGATGTCCATGGGTGGCGGTGATCGTTTACCATCAGGCGAACCGTCTCCGCCGTATATTAAATATATATATATATAGTATATGTGAACACTCACTATTAGGCTTGAGCCTTAACGCCGCCACCGCGGAGTGCGGCGTCCTCTCCCGCCTCTCAGTTTCGGCCAGAGCCAGCGCGACTTTCCTAACGCTGGCACACGGCTGGTGCGCTCTATCAGTTTACGAGTGTACTTACTATCAGGCACGAGTCTAAGTGCGGCCGTCCCAGCCAGTATGAGTACCCTCTAGCGTCGCTTGGTATCTGTACAGTGTGTATGCGCGTGCACAGGTCTATAACATATGATGCTGCTCGGTTTCCCTACTGTGGCGTCATTAGTCTAGTAGACAGTAAGTGAGTGTGTGAGTCTAGTTACCTAACTGCTTGAGTGTGTGCTAGTATGTGTATATATGAGAGGAGCTCGATGGCTCGATGGTATGATTGGCAGCCATGGTAGTAGTACGGCCAGATGGGTATTATTATACATAGTTTGTAGTACATATTTGAACACTCACTATTCGGCTTGAGCCTCAGCGCGGCCGCCACCGCGGGGTGCGGCGTCCGCTCCCGCCTCTCGGTCTCCGCCAACGCTAAGGCGACCCTCCTGGCGCCCGCTAGGCGCTGGCACACGGCTCCGTGCAGCCGCAGGAACAGGTACCACGACGACGTGCACACGAACCGCGCCTCCTGTGTAACAAGAGATGAAGAGACATTACATACATGATATAATATACAAAATATGGAAAGCTGAACTCTCACTAGACAAGTGAGCGTTACACATCCGGCTTTATAAACAAGAGGTGAGAACCTAGTCTTTATTAAATAGAGAAACAAATAGATAAATAAATAAGATCTTAATAAATATTTCACAACATCTAACCAGACCAGGACAAATAGACATGTTCGTTCATGCACACAAACGTTTGTCCTATGCAAGGTTCAAACATGTCATAAATTAAATCAAAATTAAAATATAGAGACGACCTGCTTGGTGTCATGGACTCATGGTCAAGAAGTAAGTTTTTAGTTGGTATAAAAATATTTTGTTAGTTGGTATAAGACCAGGAGGTTGCGGGTTCGGTCCCTGCACAGGAAAAACATGAATATTCCTGCTTGTACTGGTTTGGGTGTTAAAAATATCTATTTAAATATATTTTAAATACCATTGTAGATCCTGATATCTGCACCACAAGTGCTTAAGCTACTTAACTTGAAGGCAGAGCAAAGGATGGTATGAACCCTAGTATTTTGATAAAGAGACGTCAGTAGGAAGGCAGCATGCTTGTATCAACATTGATGTTCTGTCGATTGCACATCACATGTGTTTCATCATTGTCTCTTCGAATAAATAAAAATGTTTAAACGACTGTCTAAAATTCTGATTATTAACTATTGCTTGGAACAAAATTACTCAGTAAACCTTTTGAACACACATATTTATTTCATTTAATAAATTGCTGACTAAAATTATTTTTATTTTGATACTCACATTAGGCGGATGGTCTCTATAATCATCCTCCACATCTTGATTCTCCTGCTTGATATCCGCCTTAATTGAAGAATCTTCATTACTGCTACTTCTCTTCACACTGTGCGCCGCGTTTGAACTCTCTGTGAATAGGGAGAAATGGTTGAGAGAGATAAAGAAAAAATAAATAAATAAATAATAAAATAAATGCCTTGGACAAACACACCAATTGCCTAGCCCCAAACTAAGCTCGAAGCTTGTACTATGGAAGCTAGGGAACGGATAGACATACTTAAATACTTTTATAAACATCCATGACTCGAGTACAATGTTCATCACACAAACATTTGCCCCTAGCGGGATTCGAACCCGCGACCCTTGGTTTTGTAGCCAGGGTCTCTAGCCACTCGACCAACGGGCTTGTCTTAAATAAATGAAAATAAATATGGATAATCACTGTACACGAACAAATGATCATAAGATTACTAAAACATACTAAAACTCATTAATTTATAAGGAACCGAAACTGTCAGGCATTAAGTTGAAAATAGATTAAAGATTTTTGTACGATCTGATGTGCTGTTGATCTATTTAAATTGGGGCATATGCCATACATCGACACTCTCTGACACAGGCCCTGTAATGTGAAGCGACAGTCGCTACACAGCAAAGTTACCTTAGTAACCAACGTTACGCCACTTTACCAAGATAAAGCCCATGTCCTCCATATCCATCCATACATCATAGAATATAATGTTTCCTTCTAATTATTTAAAAAGAAAAACATAATAGTTTTGTAGAGACGTCAGTAGGAAGGCAGCATGCGTGTATCAACACTGATATTCATTCGAATGCACATCGCATGTGTTTCATCATTGTCTCTAATGCCTAAGATTAGACTAGATTTTTCTCATATTTTAATTCGCATCATACAAACACATTGGGCATTGCCCCCAGCAAATAAATATCTCTGGACATTATTCACACAGCGCCCTTTAGCCCCAAACTAAGCACGAGCTTGTGCTATGGGTGCCAGACAACGGATAAACATTACTAACATACTTTTTTTTTTTAATACATACATATTATACATAGAAACACCCAGACCGATACAAACAGACATGTTCATGCACACAAATGTTTTTACCGTGCGGGGATCGAACCCGCGACCTTTGGTGTAGTAGCCGACTTCTCACTAACTAAACGGCTCGTCAATGCGTCATTCAATGCATACAATTTTTTAATTTATTCATTTACCTCACAACAAACATATTTACGCAATATGTAACTTCATTCTATAAAAAAATGTTGCATTATTTATTTACCTTTGCTATCAGTGTTGTTATTGTTCTTCGGTTTATTTTCCTTGTCGTTCTTATTGTGCCGGCTACTCTTATCTGACGCGTTGTCTGACTCTGACGACTGTAACAAAACATTATATATTACAGTCACTATCTATACTAATATATAAATCTATATACTAATATATAAAGCTAAAGAGTTTGTTTGTATGTTTGTTTGTTTGAACGCGCTAATTATTTTTTATGTCAGAGGCGGCAAACGAGCTGGCAGGTCGCCTGATGGTAAGCAATCACCGCCGCCCATGTTGATGTGTTGCCGGCCTTAACCCCATACCCTCCCCGACTAAGCTCTGGCGACCTTACTCACCAGCAGACACCAGCAGAAACATAGCACAACAGTTACGAAGTGCTACTTCACTGTGGTCTTCTGCAAGGTGGAGGTACTTCCCCAGACGAGCGGCTCATTTGGGGTGGTGTAGTAGAAGTTCCACTTAGCTCTGCCCCTCTTATATGTGGTATTTTCCCTTAACGTTAAGTAAAAAGACGTATACAAACTACTTCATACCTCTTGTTTCTCCTGTTTGACGTTAGAACCGTTGTTAGGCGTCTTATCATCCGCCTGCTCCGTTGGACTGTCCGGGCTAGGCGGGTCCTCTTTCTCCTCTGTTAAACAAAACAAAACATTTATTAAGTTGTGGATAATAGGTAAATAGTATAACTTTGGGTGGAGATTTATTTGTAGGAGACGTCAGTAGGAAGGCAGCATGCTTGTATCAACATTGATGTTCTGTCGATTGCACATCGCATGTGTTTCATCATTGTCTCGGTATAAATATCTGGATCACGATAATTTATTGATTTCTGAACGTAGACCCAGCAGGTGTTTTAAGCTGTAAGCAGGGATGTTATGGATATGACATTTCGTATACGGATATAGGATTGATTATTATAACGAATACTGATAATTTCAGTAAAAAAAAATCAAATCTAGAGTGCCTACAAATAGGAAATATAATGCATTTAAAAAGTTCTTTGGCGGCTTGTGTTTATCAATGGACGCTGTATCCTAATTTACGCAGTCAAAGCCACTATTTAAGGTTCCAGGAGGCCATAAGTCATGGCAGGAGGTCTCCACTATAATCCCACTCGTGGTTCTAGTTAGCAGATCATAATCACGGCTGAAAGCACCCTGGAAAAATCCCTGTGCCTAGTAACGGACGCTAAAGCCTTACTGTAGCTACCAGGAGTTCATAAATCGTCAGGAGGTACTCACTACATCCCGCGCGCCGATCTTATGATTAAAAGGCGGTCATGGGTCTTGGTGTGAACTGCAGCAGGCTGATGCAGTCTTGTGATGCTCAAAAGGACCCTAAAAGAGGACCCTATGGACAGTTCTAGGTACTAGGAGCCCATAGCCATCAGCAGGTGACTCACCATCGTCCCTCTCGACGTCTGACAGCGGATGCCTGGGCTACGCGAGTTACTAGGAGTCCACAAGCCATTGCAGTAAGCCCTCGGCTTCACTCTCGTCGTTCTAAGGTACCAGGAGCCCATAGCCGTCAGCGGGTGACTAGGATCTGGCCTGTGCAGTCTTGGGACGCTTAAAAGAGCCCTATGAGAGGACATAACTGTCTATAGGGATCATATTATGATCCCTATAGACAGTTGTGATGTACCAGGAGCCCATAGCTGTCAGTAGGTACTCACCATCATCTCTCTCGTCGTCTGACAGCGTCTGCCTGGGGTGCGCGAGTTACTAGGAGACCATGAGCCATTGCATTAAGTCCTCAGATTCAATCTCGTCGCTCTAAGGTACCAGGAGCGCCCATATAGGAGACCATGAGACATTGCATTAAGTCCTCAGCTTCCCTCTCATCGTTCTGATGTACCAGGAGCCCATAAATCGTCAGGAAGTGACTCACCATCGTCCCTCTAGTCGTCAGACAGCGTCTGCCTGGGGTGCGCGAGTTACTAGGAGACCATGAGCCATTGCATTAAGTCCTCAGCTTCAATCTCGTCGCTCTAAGGTACCAGGAGCCCATAGCCGTCAGCAGGTGACTCACCATCATCTCTCTCGTCGTCTGACAGCGTCTGCCTCGGGTACGCGTGTTACTAGGAGGCCACAAGTCATGGCAGCAAGTCCTCAGCTTCTCTCTCGTCGTTCTAAGGTACCAGGACCCCATAGACGTCAGCAGGTGACTATGATCTGGCCTGTGCAGTCCTGGGACGCTTAAAAGAGCCCTTAGAGAGGACCTATGGACAGTTCTAGATACCAGGAGCCCATAGCCGTCAGGAGACACTCACCATCGTCCCTCTCGACGTCCGACAGCGTCTGCCTCGGGTAAGTGAGTTACTAGGCGCCCATAAGTCATCGCAGTAAGTCCACTCCCGTCGTTCCAAGGTACCAGGAGCCCATAGCCATCAACAGACACTCACCATCATCTCTCTCGTCGTCGGACAGCGGCTGGCGGGGATGCGCGAACAGGTCGGGCAGGAAGTGCCGCAGCAGCTGCTTGATGCGCCGCTTCTCCGCCTTCTGGATGCCGGTCTGCCGCCGCGCGTGGTCGTACCAGACTACGAGGTAAGTCTACGTCCAGTATTGGACCTCTACAGACTGATAAGGTCCTCGGAAGCCTGTGAGCACTCTGGACACCCTTAGAAAGGCCTTCATACACCCTGGCACGAAGCCACAGCTGTCTTCTAGACATCACGATGCCATAAGTGATGGCAGTAGGTCTTCACTATCATCTCGCTCGTTGTTCTAGTTACTAGGAGCTCATAATCACGTCTGGAAGCACACTGGAGAAATCCCTGTGCCTAGCAACGGACGCTAAAGCGTTACCCGAGCTACCAGGAGTTCATAAATCGTCAGGAGGTACTCACCAGCACCCAGGCACCGTTCTAGTGACTAATAGGAGGTCTTGGTGTGGACTACAGCAGGCTTAGGCCGTCTTGGGAAGCTTAAAAGTACCATGAAACAGGACCCTAGGTACCAGGAGCCCATAAATCGCCAGGAGACACTCACCATCATCTCTCTCGTCGTCGGACAGAGGCTGGCGGGGATGCGCGAACAGGTCGGGCAGGAAGTGCCGCAGCAGCTGCTTGATGCGCCGCTTCTCCGCCTTCTGGATGCCGGTCTGCCGCCGCGCGTGGTCGTACCAGACTACGAGGTAAGTCTACGTCCAGTATTGGACCTCTACAGACTGATAAGGTCCTCGGAAGCCTGTGAGCACTCTGGACACCCTTAGAAAGGCCTTCATACACCCTGGCACGAAGCCACAGCTGTCTTCTAGACATCACGATGCCATAAGTGATGGCAGTAGGTCTTCACTATCATCTCGCTCGTTGTTCTAGTTACTAGGAGCTCATAATCACGTCTGGAAGCACACTGGAGAAATCCCTGTGCCTAGCAACGGACGCTAAAGCGTTACCCGAGCTACCAGGAGTTCATAAATCGTCAGGAGGTACTCACCAGCACCCAGGCACCGTTCTAGTGACTAATAGGAGGTCTTGGTGTGGACTACAGCAGGCTTAGGCCGTCTTGGGAAGCTTAAAAGTACCATGAAACAGGACCCTAGGTACCAGGAGCCCATAAATCGCCAGGAGACACTCACCATCATCTCTCTCGTCGTCGGACAGAGGCTGGCGGGGATGCGCGAACAGGTCGGGCAGGAAGTGCCGCAGCAGCTGCTTGATGCGCCGCTTCTCCGCCTTCTGGATGCCGGTCTGCCGCCGCGCGTGGTGGATCAGCAGCTCCGAACAGTCGCGCAAGATCTTTATGGCTGCGGAAGAGGGGGAGGATAAGTCAATGTTTAAACATACTGTCTTTTCTATAATGCATTCAATCTTCGGAAATAATTGAGGAGCTGGGTGGCGCAGTGGTCAGCGCGCTCCTGCGATTGAAAAGTTAAGCCCCTTAACGAACAATTTAATCTCGAGCTCCTCCGCGCTTCAGAAGGCACGTGTCGCCGTTGGTCCTGCGCCTGATCTCTCTACGGTCGTGTCAGACTGCTGTCCCACCGAACTATGAGAGTGCGGGAATAGGGAGTGCACCTATGCTTGCGCACTGCAACAGCGACTGCGTACATCTCCAAGTAGATAGGCCTAAGGCCTATGGCCAGTCTTAGAGGCCTACAGCCAACAGCGATTGCTTATATCTAGAAGTAGACAGGCCTATAGCCAGTCTTAGATGCCTATAGCCAATCCAAGAGGCCTACAGACAACAGCGACTGCTTATATCTAAAAGTAGACAGGCCTATAGCCAGTAGTAGTAGAAGCCTATAAGTGTCAAACTCACCCTCAGATCTGCTGTGCATATTATAATCCACCACTAGATGCGGCCCGGGCCGTCTCGCCGCGTACGCGCTCTCCACCTCATTGAATAGAGACTTCGACCTCATGGCCTTGAGGTCGTTTTGCCTTTGTCACTCTAACGTGTTCCTATACCCTTGGGAGAGCCTAGCAGCAGCATGAGACGCCTATAGACGACAGCAGGGGTCTATACGCACTAGTGAAGGCCTGTAGCTTCTAGTGGAGTTCTATAGTTATCATCAGTGGCCTATAGCCAGTCTTGGTGGCCTAAAGCCAGATTAAGAGGCCTATTGCCAGATTTAGAGGCTTATAGCCAGATTTAGACGCCTATAGCCAGTCTTGGAGGCCTACAGCCAGTATTACGAGGCCTATAGCCAGTCTTAGAGGCCGATAGACACTCTTAGACAGCCACAACGAATGCTTATATCTAGAAGTAGACAGGCCTTTAATCAGTACAAGAGGCCTACAGCCAAAAGCGATTGCTTAAATCTAGAAGTAGACAGGCCTATAGCCTTTAGTAGAGGCCTGTAGCCAGCAATAGAGGCCTATTAAGTGCCAAACTCACCCTCAGATCGGCTGTGCATGTTATAATCCACGACTAGATGCGGTCCGGGCCGTCTCGCCGCGTACGCGCTCTCCACCTCGTTGAATAGAGACTTGGACCTCATGGCTTTAAGGTCGTTTTGCTTGAAGTTGATGCCTTGGTGGTCCAAAGACTTGAGGTAGTACTTCTCGTTCTGTTCGCGCCATTGCTTGTTGAAGCCCTGTGAGATGAGAAGTTGGTAAATGAGTTGCTAATTTTTGACACAAAATTGTGGTAGGAAAATTTTTATATACAAAAGTTGGTAGACAATAAATTGATCTTTGGCTCTAAGTAAGGAAAAATGGTATGATTAACGGAGCACAAGTAACAGAATTTTATTAGTCAGACGTCAGTAGGAAGGCAGCATGCGTATATCAACACTGATATTCAGTCGAATGCACATCGCATGTGTTTCATCATTGTCTCATATCTGTCTTCCCGGCTTGGTTTAATGGTCAGAAAGTTGACTAGACCAAGAGGTTGCGGGTTCGGTCCGCGCACTGGACAAATATTTGTCTGTATGAACATGTCTGTTGGTCCTGGTCTGCGTGTTATAAGTATATTTGTCATACAATAACCTTTAGAGGGGAACCAGGCAGATTGATTTGCCAATTAAGTACAATAATTTCACTGTTACTGGAATACGACATATCACAACCAGTAATAGAACCCACTACATACCTTCTGCGCCTCCCGCCACTCCTCCTCTTTAGCCTTGAGTCGTCGCAGCACCACCGGAACAGCAACCACCGGATTCTTCTTCAGACCAGCGATTATGTCCACCGCCTGCCAACCAATGAATACGGGTTAGATATACAGCTGTGTGGGAGCGTTTGTGCATGCTCAATTACATGCAAGAGCACTAACAGGCTATAAGGATGCGTTTCCACATAAGCTTGTAACGGTGCCGTTCCTTCCAGACATTGAAGATTCCACAGATTGGAGGCCTGAACATCCATGAAGGCTGGAAAGATCTAACCTGCGCGCCCACTGACCGCTTATTAACTATCTTTCAAAATGTGACTATTATGTTCTACTTTCGCATTTTATTTTGAGGAGTCATCCAGATCTTTAGTTACCGCGGAGCTAGACACAGCTCTTAACAAAATTCTAACTATTAAATATCAATTATAATAAATAACTGTTAAAAATATAAGTTGTAACAGTGAACCAGTGAAATAAAACAATTATACTCTGTCCACTATATGAAGCGTCTTTTGACAGGTCGCCGATTGACAACATTGGTGATGTCCTAAAGTATCTCAAATGTGTCAACAATCCGATTGTACTATTATCATTATTCGACTTAGGTACGTAAAAAATAACCGATTTCGATAAACATGCGTTTTGATTTAACATTCTCTTAGATTTATTGTAAACAAATATAAATCCATACATTTGAGTTTATAAATAAATTAAATATAAAACAAGTAAGTCATATTAGTAAAAGAAATTTAAATACAAATGTTGTTACCTTTCTATGTAAAATATACATTATACCTTATGAACATGTTATGAAGAAGTTTAGATTTATTCATAGCATTTATTTCAATCGATTATTTGTAATTGGGGGCACAATCGTTCTAATCGTTTTTCGTAGCACATCACTGAGTTGGCAGTAACCGTCCATGAAGAACAATATTCTTTTTTCGAAAATTAAACGAAAACAATTCGAACTTTCATGGGCGTGAGCTGTCAAAAAACGCTTCATAAAGTGGACAGAGTATAATCAGTGTAATCAAAATCAGAAACGGAGCGGAGATGACATGTGTATTTTGAGCAATGTGATTGGTCTATTTTTACTCCGCGCAGCTCAGCTTATGTGGAAACGCTCCCTAACTTCGCATTGCAAAGAAAGAGAAATATAATAAAATAAACGTAAATACAAATCAATGAGGGTTTTTGCAAATGAAACCCGCTAGATGGCCGTAGTTAGGCGTAGGGTCTTATTGGTATGTGATTGGAGAATTTTGACATGACATTGACAGATACATATCTCAAAATTCACCAATGACATAGCAGTTAGACCTCACGCTTACGTATTGCCATCTAGCGGATCTTAAAATCGCAAACACCCTCATTAAAATAAATAATAGTAGAAAAACTAGAAAGCTGCCAACTACTTAGTCGTATTTTACTAACCAAAAACCAACTATAATGCTTCTACATTAAAATAATATTTAAATAATTATGACGATGACTGGATTTCAAGAAGAGATCTCATTTTAAAGTGCAGCATTTACTTCAGTCAAGAAAATTATAGATGTATTAAGCATCTAACATTTAATATATTCTCATGCTCATCAGGCATAAATAATGAATAATTTCTATCAATACTTCCATTTACATAATGCTAAATCGCTAACTTCAACTAAAAGCATAAATATAATGCGATAAAATATGCCCATTAAATATGCATGCATGTGTTTTTCTAATCTACATGTACTCCTATGTGTTGACAAACTGACCACTTTAGTCAGTCAATCTTTCTACTTGTGTGTATTTGTCACTAAAGTGTGTAACGGTGCCGTTCCTTCCAGCCTTCATGGTTGAAGAGTGATTCAGACCTAGAGCTCCGCGGTAGCTCAAAGGCGAAAAAAATGCGAAAATAGAACATAATGGACAAATTTTTAATTTTAAAAGGTTAATAATAACCAGCCAGTGGGCGCGCAGGTTAGATCTTTCCAGCCATCATGGAGGCCTGAACATCCATGAAGGCTGGAAGGAACGGGACCATTACAAATGTGTTAATTTTTTGTGTTGTTTTCTCTTTGTGTGTTGAACTCTTTGTATTGTTTTCTGTGTGTGTGTTATTTTCTATCTCTCTGTAGTGTGTGTGTTATTTCATCTCTAAGTGTGTTTTATGTCTTTGCGTGTACTGTTTTTCTCCCTAAGTAGTCAGGTTTTGTAACTGTGGCTGTATAGTGAGTGAATACGAGTCTCTGTCTCTATGTGAGTATTGTTTTTTTTGTATGTATTGTTTTGTAACTGTGGCTATATGGTGAGTGAATCAGTCTGTCTGTGTGTTTGTATGAGTACGTCAGTGTATCTATCTTGTTTGTCTGTGCGTGTAGCGGGCAGGTCGCGTACCACCTTATCGCCGTATATGCGGCGCAAGGCGCGCTGGTGTATGGTGGGCGAGTGCCCGCCGAGGCAGTGTGTGTGTGTCTGTCAGTGTGTCTGTCTGTGCGTGTAGCGGGCAGGTCGCGTACCACCTTATCGCCGTATATGCGGCGCAAGGCGCGCTGGTGTATGGTGGGCGAGTGCCCGCCGAGGCAGTGTGTGTGTGTCTGTCAGTGTGTCTGTCTGTGCGTGTAGCGGGCAGGTCGCGTACCACCTTATCGCCGTATATGCGGCGCAAGGCCCGCTGGTGTATGGTGGGCGAGTGCCCGCCGAGGCAGTGTGTGTGTGTCTGTCAGTGTGTCTGTCTGTGCGTGTAGCGGGCAGGTCGCGTACCACCTTATCGCCGTATATGCGGCGCAAGGCGCGCTGGTGTATGGTGGGCGAGTGCCCGCCGAGGCAGTGTGTGTGTGTCTGTCAGTGTGTCTGTCTGTGCGTGTAGCGGGCAGGTCGCGTACCACCTTATCGCCGTATATGCGGCGCAAGGCGCGCTGGTGTATGGTGGGCGAGTGCCCGCCGAGGCAGTGTGTGTGTGTCTGTCAGTGTGTCTGTCTGTGCGTGTAGCGGGCAGGTCGCGTACCACCTTATCGCCGTATATGCGGCGCAAGGCGCGCTGGTGTATGGTGGGCGAGTGCCCGCCGAGGCAGTGTGTGTGTGTCTGTCAGTGTGTCTGTCTGTGCGTGTAGCGGGCAGGTCGCGTACCACCTTATCGCCGTATATGCGGCGCAAGGCGCGCTGGTGTATGGTGGGCGAGTGCCCGCCGAGGCAGTGTGTGTGTGTCTGTCAGTGTGTCTGTCTGTGCGTGTAGCGGGCAGGTCGCGTACCACCTTATCGCCGTATATGCGGCGCAAGGCGCGCTGGTGTATGGTGGGCGAGTGCCCGCCGAGGCAGTGTGTGTGTGTCTGTCAGTGTGTCTGTCTGTGCGTGTAGCGGGCAGGTCGCGTACCACCTTATCGCCGTATATGCGGCGCAAGGCGCGCTGGTGTATGGTGGGCGAGTGCCCGCCGAGGCAGTGTGTGTGTGTCTGTCAGTGTGTCTGTCTGTGCGTGTAGCGGGCAGGTCGCGTACCACCTTATCGCCGTATATGCGGCGCAAGGCGCGCTGGTGTATGGTGGGCGAGTGCCCGCCGAGGCAGTGTGTGTGTGTCTGTCAGTGTGTCTGTCTGTGCGTGTAGCGGGCAGGTCGCGTACCACCTTATCGCCGTATATGCGGCGCAAGGCGCGCTGGTGTATGGTGGGCGAGTGCCCGCCGAGGCAGTCGTCGAGCCGCTGCCGGGCCGCCTCCTCCGGACTCATGCGGGAGAGTTTCTTCGCGACGCCTTCCAGGACTCTGATGGTGGCGGCATTCGTCTCGATTACCACGTCCAGCTGAAAGAAGGAGCATTGTAGTTAGGAGAATGACGGATAAGAACGTGATTACAGCTTTTCAAACAGCTTGGACAGGGAAAAGATATGTACTGTAAGGAGTTCAAGAACGCGACCTGGAAAAATCTTCCGGTTAAGCTGTGGATGTAGCCTTCAGCCACCGCCAGCGACGTCACTCCGAGAAAAAAAACACCAAAGTGTTCGTCAAACAGTGTCAAGCAGCCTTCGCTACCGCCATTTTGAAATTTCGAGGCTCGAGCTCAGGACGGGTTAAAATCAAGGCTCGTATTTATAAATCGCTCTCAACCCTGAGATCGATCTTGAGAGCGAACTTGTTGTCATTCTCATATAAAACAGGATCTCAAGTTTGTTAATCAATTGACTTCAAAAATATTGACGTTATAGTTTGCTTTTCCCATACAAAATTTTTAAACGTTTTGACAGTTAATAAAAGAAAGTCAAATGACAGGTGGAGTCAACTACCCTATTGCCAAAATTCATAATAAAAAGTTGTATAAACAAGCAAAATCTCACCTCAAACCGCTCATCCTCGCAGCGGTAGATGTACTCCTCATATTGCGTCTTGCGTGACGTCACGAACGTTGAGTCCTCGCTCCAAGTCGGGAAAGACACCCATGTATCGTTCAGTACCTGTTGAGAATAAGAAGAGTTCGGTACAAAATACATCAATGAAATTTATTCATAAACCCAAAGTTATTTTTTCAATTTTATCGGCTTGTATTAGGATAAGACCGCTATTATAAATGCTTAAGTTACTGTTGCGCTTTTATCAAAAATCACCGGGGATAGTGTAGCTAGCCAACAGTGATAGAATTGTTCAAATCGGGCCAGTAGTTTTTGAGTTTATTAGTTACATAAAAAAAAAAAACTTTCCTCTTATAATATTAGTGTTGATTACAGTTATTTATATTTATTTTTATATTTTTATTTATTTTATTTATTTATTAATAACATGAAAAAAATATTGATTGGTCATTACTAATATATGACGTCATAGCTTAGAATTTCATACAGTTTCCTAGACAAACTTACGTTTTTGACATTTATTAATAGTTTTTTTCAGTCTAATACCGTATAACTAAAAGGAATTATCTATATTACTTATTACTAATATATAAAGCTGAAGAGTTTGTTTGTTTGTTTGAACGAGCTAAACTCAGGAACTACTGGTCCGATTTGGAAAATTATTTTTGTTGTGGATAGTCCATTTGACGAGGAAGGCTTTTGATGGATGCGGATACCTAAAATCACGCGGACAGAGCCGCGGGCGGCCGCTAGTGATACATGTTTTGCCACACGTACCTCTTTGCACAGCGGAGTGCGGCCGGAGCACCTCCTGGCGGCGGCGTCGCGCGGCAGGGCGCAGTACGACGTGCCCAGCCGCTTGCACGTCGACAGATCTACGAACAAACTTATTATTAATGGTTTTCGTAACTTAGGTACTAGAGGGGCACTAAGGCTCGTATTCATAAATCGCACTCAACTCTGAGCTCAATCTTGAGTGCGCACTAGATATGTCATTCTCATACAAAACACGACTCAAGTTCGCGCTCAAGTTCGAGCTCAGAGTTGAGTGCGATTTATTAATACGAGTCTAAGAAAAGAATTCCCAAAATTCCCACGGGAACGGGAATGAGCAGGAAAAACCCTTTGTATGAAAAATCTAAACCACTTAAGTTAGACGCTTGAAATTTGGCGTGCAAGTACCTTTGTAAACTTTAAGCTTAGTTTCAACGGGATATCGCGTAATTCCCACGGGAACGGGAGTTAGCCGGAATAAATATTTTCATGAAATTCTTAACTGATTTTGATGATAACTGGCACAGACAATCTTTATACCCCCAGAAAGATCATAATGCCTATTATTGTACCTACTTATAATGCTTAACAGGGCCTTTAGCCAAGATGCCACTTTGACGAATTCGCCATACGCTTTCGTCGCGACTTATATTGCCCTCCCGCACACCTGACATCTGCGAACGTTGCTTAACTTTAGCAATTGCAGGCCAAGTGCGCTAACCACTGCGCCATCGAACTAACTTATATAACCTACCTACTACCTAATTAGGTTTCTTGCAACCTACCTTTAATTAATGTAATTGGTCTTTAGTGCCGTCTTAATTAGAGTAAATTTTTGTTATTGTATTCTTAATTGTATTTATGTACCAAATAACATTTTTCTACTCTATTCTATTCTAAATAAAATAAATAATCTATTCTATTCTATTCTAAATAAAATAAATAAATAACCTACAACAATACTGACCTATATCCAGCGCAGCGTCTCCCTGCGGCCGGTCGTGCCGCAGCTGCGCGCCGAGCGGACCAATCGGCTCGTAGCGAGTCATCTTGTCTCGCTCCCTCTCGCGTTCTCTCTCTCGCTCCCTCTCACGATCATAGCTAAGGAGACTGTTCGACCCGGTACCGAAGTTTGAGTTGTTGTAGCCTGAGGATATGTTCATAATTAGTATATTATGTAAATTAGGAGTAGGTCTCAGAATTAATATATTCAAATAATCATTTTAAAAGTAAGGGAATAATAGAAACATAAATAATAATAAAGGGTATAATTGAATTTGTAGAGACGTCAGTAGGAAGGCAGCATGCTTGTATCAACACTGATATTCAGTCGAATGCACATCGCATGTGTTTCATCATTGTCTCATTTTTCCTTCTTCAAACACCAATGCAACATATTTATTTCCCGTGTTGAGGAGCTCGATAGCGCATTAGCGCACTCGACCTGTGGTTGCTAAAGTAAAGCAACATTCGCAGATGCCAGTCATCGGACGGGTGACCGAAAAATTTCATCTCGAAATCCTCCGTGCTTCGGAAGGCACGTTAAGCCGTTGGTCCTGCGCCTGATCTCTCTACGGTCGTGTCAGACTGCTGTCCCACCAAATTATGAGAGTGAAGGAATAGGGACTGCACCTGTGCTTGTGCACTTACTTAAATAAATAAACTTTGATACAATAAATAAACTTTGAACTTTGAACTTTGCACTATAATATATCCTGCATACCTGGCTGATCGTAAGATCGGCCGCTATGGCCGAATACGGCCGGAGGGCATTATTATTACAAGGTCCAAAGTTAAAATTAGAAACAAAGAAAAATTCATCAGATCTCGTGGCTCAGGCGGGAATCGATCCCAGCGCCTCTTGCAATCCGGGCAAGCAAACCGCCCGGATTGCAAGAGGCGCTGGCGATGAATTTTTCTTTGTTTGTAATTTTAACATTATCGTTAAAAGGTATAATAATACCTAGCATTAAAAAAAATGCTAAAATAAAGTGTTCGTCTGACGTGTAGTCGGTAGTTCAGTACTAACCTCCATGGTGCGTTCCCTGGGTGCCAGTGGGCGTGTGCGGAGGAGACGCTGGTCCCACAAAGTCCTGGAGCCACTTCTGCAGCTCCGGGTGCCGGCAGAGGAACGGCATCGTCACCATTATCAGCTCTGATGAGGATATGATCTCGTTTGTGAAGAGAAGGAGGCATCTGGAAAGAGAATTGGTGTTGTAGTGATTATTGTTACATTGGTCAATGCAATGAGGGTCTTTCTGTTCGTCAGATGGTGTAATGTAAACAGGACGTAAGTTAGTGAAAACATTCCAACGCACACAATGTTAGTTTTGAGTAATAGTTTTTTTTAAATAAATCGTGTAGTTTTCAGATATATCTTACAATTGTAAGTTGAGTCAATGATGATCTGAAGCATACGGCCTTTTTTATAAAGTAAAATACATATTTTATTAATTTATTAGAAGAAAATAATGTGTGTGGGTTAGAACATTTTCGCTCTATACTGTGATTTATAATAGGAGACTTCAAATCGTGTGATTTCAGTTAATTTGATGGTTCCAATTGATTAATGAAACATAACTGGGGCGTATACACATGTTGTAGATGTAGACAATGTCTATAGGCCAGTGTCCAGTGCTGGACAGCAGTAGACTGATGATGATGATGAACTAATTTCGCGGCCAAGGCTAGCCACTGCCCACAACGTATTAAGATGTTTGTGATTGAATCCGCTAGATCACAATACGTAAATCCATTGTCATGACATTGACAAAATTGATATGTCAAAATTCACCAATCACATAGCAGTTAGACCTCACGCTTACGTATTGCATCTCGCGGATTTTTCAATCTCCAACAAGCTCATTGGGCATATCCTCCATAAGGGCAGTCCCACTTCCAACAGTGGGTGCCAGATAATGGATAAACATTACCTATATATATTTTTTTGTAAATACATACATATATGTATAGAAACACCCAGACCGATACAAACAGACATGTCCATGCACACAAATGTTTGTACCGTGCAGGGATCGAACCCGCGACCTTTGGTGTAATAGCAGACTTCTCGACCATAACACCAAAACGGCTCGTCAAAACTAACCTCAGGAAGTTGTCGTAGACATGCTGGCTCCTCAGCGCCTTCCTCGCCTTGTCAAAGAAGCTGTACTCGTGGTGCGTGGCGTATTTAGCTGCCTCGGCGTAACTGACGTCGCGGACGCCGGCGCCGGACAGGCCTGAGGCGGTCGACCGGGCCTTCTTGGCTGGGGGAGCGCCCGCTGAGGAAATATACAACAACGTTAAATCCTCATTCCAAAATCTTGAAGTCGCAGCAGATTTTGGTTTATCCCATGGCATTCATTCGGGACAAAAAGTATCCTATCACCTTAATCAGCTCAGAGCCTTCCTGTATACCGAATTTCATCAAAATCCGTCCAGTAATTTCAGCGTGATTGACGGACAAACATCCAAACAAACAAACTTTTATTTTTATAATATTATATTATATAATAATTTTATTATATAATAATTATAAGAAATCCCAACTAATATTATAAATGCGAAAGTAACTCTGTCTGTCTGTCTGTCTGTTACGCTTTCCCGCTTAAACCTCGCAACCGATTTTGATGAAATTTGGTACAGACAATCTTTAGACCCTGAGACAGAACATAGGCTACTTTTTATTTCGAAAAAAAGAAATCTACGCGGACGGAGTCGCGGGCGGCCGCTAGTATTAATAATTATAAGAAATAAGAAATAAGACGATTAAGAACAGACTTAGAATGATGTACTTATTTATCCCTATATTATAAATGCGACAGTAACTGAGTCTGTGTCTGTTCATCTTTCCCGCTTCAACCTCTCAACCGATTTTGATGAAATTAGGCACAAACCATCTCTAGACCCTGAGAAAGCGTTTTATTGCGAAAAAAAGGGAAATGAAATACACGCGGACGAAGTCGCGGGCGGCCGTTTGGATCTAGCAATTGGTATGTTAGTCCAAAAAAAATATCAATTTTATCTCAAGATCGCAGTGGACTGCGATAGGCTGATGATGATGATGATGATCTCAAGATTATTAGAAGTGGTCTACTCACACATAGGGGTGGATGAAGTGAAGCTGGGCGACCTCTTGAGATGGTGGTGCTGCGGCGTCGCGCCCGCCGTCGTCGTCGACGCGGGGTGCTTAGCCACCTGAGGAATAATTCAACATTTTAGTATCAATATAATATTATGATAATGACCAATTCGTTGAATGAGACAAACATTTAGTCCTTGTGTCCGCAAAATTGTGATTTTTCGATTGCCGAGTTATTGCTTGGGGGCGTCGATTTGTTCCTTTAAAGTATGGTTTCTTCAATTTACGGCATCACTAACCTTTGTTAAAATTTCCGGGTGGCAGTGTACCCCTAACTAATTAAATAGCGTAACCCCCTATAAAACAGTATCAGCTTGGAAGTTTCATTTGCGGATATTTCTGATAAAGACTCCTGTTGTTTGATACTCAAACTAGAGGTTACATTTTCGGTCGTGACCAAGAACGGGTGTTCGAATCCAGCCTTCTTTAGCAACATCAAGCCACGGAAACCTTGTCGCGTACCCCCTGCCCTAGAACAGAGTAACTCGGAAGTACGCATACCCCACATTGAGAAACCCTGTTTTAAATTAATGGAACCTTTGTTTATCAGGACGCTACGGTCATCATTAGCTAGTTTCAGGAATCGGTAGGTACTCAGCTACTCGACACGGAGTCGAGCGTCGTACCTGATGATGATGATGGGTGTGCGGCGCATGGTGCGTGGCGTGCGGCACGTGCGGCGCGTGCGTGGCGTGTGTCGCGTGCACGTGGGGAGGAGACGCGGCGCCGAGGAAGCGCTCGGCTGGAGAACTGTCCGCACGCTCGCTCGATCTGTCGCTGGCGTGATGATGATGTATACGTTACCTGATGGTGATGATGGGTGTGCGGCGCATGGTGCGTGGCGTGCGGCACGTGCGGCGCGTGTGTGGCGTGTGTCGCGTGCACGTGGGGAGGAGACGCGGCGCCGAGGAAGCGCTCGGCTGGAGAACTGTCCGCACGCTCGCTCGATCTGTCGCTGGCGTGATGATGATGTATACGTTACCTGATGGTGATGATGGGTGTGCGGCGCATGGTGCGTGGCGTGCGGCACGTGCGGCGCGTGCGTGGCGTGTGTGGCGTGCACGTGGGGCGGGGACGCGGCGCCGAGGAAGCGCTCGGCTGGAGAACTGTCCGCACGCTCGCTCGATCTGTCGTGATGATGATGATGTATACGTTACCTGATGGTGATGATGGGTGTGCGGCGCATGGTGCGTGGCGTGCGGCACGTGCGGCGCGTGTGTGGCGTGTGTCGCGTGCACGTGGGGCGGCGACGCGGCGCCGAGGAAGCGTTCGGCTGGAGAACTGTCCGCACGCTCGCTCGATCTGTCGCTGGCGTGATGATGATGATGTATACGTTACCTGATGGTGATGATGGGTGTGCGGCGCATGGTGCGTGGCGTGCGGCACGTGCGGCGCGTGTGTGGCGTGTGTCGCGTGCACGTGGGGAGGAGACGCGGCGCCGAGGAAGCGCTCGGCTGGAGAACTGTCCGCACGCTCGCTCGATCTGTCGCTTGCACGCTGGGGATCATAAAATAGGGTAAATTATTTTGATACTAATAATGATTTAGTCCGTATTCGGCCATGGCGGTCGACCTTACGATCAGCCAGGTACGCAAGATATATTATAGTGTACAAGTGAGTGCGCAAGCACAGGTGCACTCCCTGTTCCCTCACTCTAACAATTCAGTCGGACAGCAATCTAACACGACCGTAGAGAGATCAGGCAGATCAGGATATAAACATTTTTCGATCTGGCATCTGCGAACGTTGCTTAACAGTATCCTAAGCGTGTTTGCCGAGCGTTTTGACTGCCAGTACCTGTATCACTGTAGCATGGTACATGTACTGGCAAATGATAAGACATTATTTTAAATTAAAATTCTATGTTGTATTATTTTATTATTATTTTTATGACTTTTATTTTGAAATTGAATTGTTTGTTATTAGTTGTCATTGTGCTTATATTTAATTTTGTCCGGATTATTGTTGTGTCTTATTGAATGGTGATCTAAATATGTATTTATGTAATAGCCTATAAGTGGTCCTGTAGTTGACTGAATAAATAAATAAATAAATTATTATTATTATTAACTATAGCAACCGCCGGCCGAGAGCGCTAACCACTGAGCCATTGAGCTTCTCAAATAAAAAACACAATCCATATATATATTACAAAGCTGAAAAGTTTGTTTGTTGGAACGCGCAAATGTCACGCTATAAACGATATTGCATTAGTAAGTATATCTTAAAACCAATGTATATAAACAACAATTTACCTGCTGCGGCGGCGGCGAGCGCGCATGCGCATAGTGCGCCGGCTTGGTGACCGCCTTCGCGTCCGGCAGGAACTGACCGAACTCCGCCAGCAGGTCGTCCTGGTTCTCGAACAACTTCGCCACCTGGAGGGAAATGTGAAGGTTATTATATTGTCGTCTCGTGGTGTATCGTGAATGGAGATGCCTAGGAAAGGCTGATGACGATGATGATCATGATTGCCAACTCATTTAAAACAAAGGCATAACTGCTAAGTTTTTTTCCGGCGTCTCTTCTCACCGGGCGTGGAGGCGCCGATAGGTCTTGACATACAAAAGAATTAACCAAGTGAATCATTACTATGTAATGGAATTCATTAAACATTAAGAAAAAATAATAGGATTAGCTCAAAAACACATTTAAACTCCAATAGCCTTTAAGAATTAGAATGAAATTCCTGCCAGAAATAACTAATAATTGTTACACTGGTTTAAAATCTATTTATTTACTTTTAATGATTACTACTGACTAACATAACAACTGCCTAATTTCGGAATAAGCTTGAAGTATGGATGCTATGGAACAGAAAGACCACGATTTATAAACAACTTTTATTCGAAATTTTATAAACGACTCGAGTACAACATTGGCCGGGATACAGCTACCGGGATTCGAACCCTCAGCTCTCGATTTTGCTGTTAAGATCTGTCACTACTAAACCAACCATTCTGTGTCTTCTTCCGATCGTTTATCCCGGATTTGGCGAGTCAGGTTTTTACAGTGTAGCGACTGCCATCAGACCTTCATAACCATAAGAGGGGAACCAACTATATCTATAAATAAATAATAAATAATATTAAACATTTAATAACTAAAGTACATACCTGCGAATACACCTCCTGCTCAGTTTGCTGCTTAGCTTGCGGCTCCTTCACATCCCTGTGGCCGCGCTGGTACGCGTGGAGTATCTCCAGGAACCTCTTATACTTGTCCGGTTGGCGGGAGAACCGGGACTGCAATAAAGAATACAGCTATAGTATTGTGTCATGTAGGGAATAGGGTAGGATATGTGGGTAAGGGTATAATCAGAACTCTTATGAGCAGCCGGAAGTTTTTCTCATATATTTGTTGTCAATCGGTAATTTGTATCATCATTATAATTGGATTTAAAATATGTTAAATAAAAACGAGCTACTTGATATCAACATTCGTTTGAGGCTAGTAAAAATTGACTTATAATGTACTTCCAATATGTTAATGCTATATTTGGCCTTTTATTTTTATCTTAATTATTTATAACAAGAAAATTTTAAAATTATGATGTAAACCCTCCTACTCTCCTTCTAGATTTAATCATACAATCTTAATTATTTTAAAGTAACTTTAAAACCTTAACCCTTATTTATTTCAATTTGTTTAAACATTTTTCATTGGTTTTTTGTTAATGTGATAGGGTTGCAAACGAACAAGTGTGTGCATTGTAGCATATATTGTATGCTTGCTATTGTAGCAACAGCAAGTGATTTTGTATATTAATTTCTCTCCAAGTAACCTCCATCTCTCCAAGTTAAATGCTAAACACTTGATCATTTCAAATTTGTTAAAAATATTACTAATTTCTTTCCGTCAGTTAGGGTCACAAATCAATATATTTATCAAGACTAATACTATAAAGAAAAAAAAAACATTTTAAGCATATAACATAAAAAAACACTCACCTTAATCTTATTAACATATTCAATAGCATGGTTAAACTCGACCGGCTGGCCTGCCGGAGCGCTGGCGGCGTGGGGTCCGCTCCCTGCGGGCGGCTGCACTGTTCCTGCAGACAGACATACTATGTTACACCTATGTCTATGGCTAAGGTTATGTCTGGGGGTATGGTAGGACATACCTATGTCAGAACTCTTATAGAGCAGCCGCTTGTTATTCTCATGCGGAATCAATCGGTAATTAACTTCATCATATGAAATTTTGATGGCCAGTTTAGTAACGTTAAGTGTCGGTCACCGATATTTGTAATTTATTTATTTATTTATTTAAAACAAAGAGGCGTCAATGTATAGAAACACACTAGGGGGAAAAACTAGACTGATATTCGGCGTGACTATGCCTGAAATGTTTTTTAAATGGAAGATGACACAGTTTGCCGAAATGACGTAGCGTAATTTTGTATAGAAGACGCATTGCCACCGAACTTCGGTCGAATAATTTCAGCATAGTGTTTTCCTACACTAATAGTGAATAGAGAAAATGTCACAATGTAATGTAACACTGTAAGAAGTTACCAATGAGTTAAACATGTTATTATATTGCAAGATGTTATAATTTTTATTAATATGAATGTTGACATCATTCACAAATTACATAAAACATAAATGGTATTTATTGAAAATATTGTTGAGACTTTTTGGAATTGGTAAAAGTTGTGTTTATCTGTCATCAGGTTTTCTTTATAAGAATTGGCTAGATTATATTTTAGAAAGACTTATCTAAAAGTCACCTCAGAGTAAATCTAAGAGTTTGTTATTTTTTGACAGGCAGGCCGTTACAACACTGACTAGTTCCCACTCATGGGTAAGTTCTTCCAGTTAAATATTTGTCTAATCTAAAACTACTACAACATACCTGGAGGATGATGTATAGAAGCCGCTTCAATCTGCTGGTGGGCTTGGGATATATGATGCAACGTGTTCCCAGGAGTGGGCACCGATAGATTGTGCACTATTGCACTGCTGACAGACCTGTGAAAGAAGTTAATCGTTAAATGTTGCTGGAAATATAAGGATGGGTGTTCTATGAGTGGTAAATTGGTAATCAGAACTCTAATAGAGCAGCCGCAAGTTTTTCTCATGTAGAATCAATCGGTAATTTGTATCATCATTTTGAATAAAGTTTGAAATAAATCTTGTGTTATTAATGAAAGTTGTCTAAGTTTATGTAACAAATCGATGGTGTAGTGATTTAAGAACCAGGCTGTGGAGTCGAGGACCTGGGTTCAAATCTGAGGTCGGGCAAAATTTGTGTTGATTTTTCTAAACACAGCCCAGATTGTGATCTCCACCCACTTTTGGCCATCTTTATAACGAAAACATGATTAATTGTTCAAGAAACAAGCTTGTTTTGTTTAAATTGTATGTGTGTTTATGCTTGAACTTTCTTTTATTTCAAGTGGAGTCTAAGGAAATAACGAATAACAATATTTATTAACTCTCTCTCTCTCTCTCTTTCTCTCTCTCTCTCTCTCTATTTATAACGTAACAGATTTAAAGTGCTCGATAAAACAACGACTAAATCGAACTCCTAAAAATAGAATCGTAACAGCCATTGATGTTAAAACTTCACTCCGTCCAACCAATTTCAAACGCACTGTACTCACTCCGTAAAGTTTAACAAGGCACTAATTCCTAAGTGCTAATTAAACCCCATTCACACAGAAGCCTATACAAAAATATTATTCTCAAGTCGTCTGAATCGACCTATTTATCACTATTATAAATAAACGAGGTCGCCGAACTCAAATCAGCTGAGCGGGCGTCTCTTTCTACCGCGGTGTGAGAGAAAGAGATGAATAATATGTTTTTGTTATGACATTTCTTCCGGATTACAACTTACGTCGGTATTATGATAATAATATTGTGGTTGTTAGCCTAATTTCGAGAGCTGGCTTATCTGAATGATTAAGTTTTGTTATGAAGGGTGTTTAAGTACTTTCTCTGATATTAAACAGAATAGGGAGAAACATTATGGGATATTGAAGAGTACAGTCATGAGCACCAACATGTATACACATTACATACACATCGACTCTTATGTCAAAGCAGTAAAGTTCATATTTAAATGTGTTTGTATACATGGTTGGTGCTCATGACACATTACATGTTTTAAACAAAAGCTAAGGAACAAAATGTTTCGGAAATAAGTACATACGCATCAAGTGATTATTTTCATGTTTAATTAAAGTGAATGCGTCATTTGCGTCGTACGATATTTAAATGAGGACGCAGAGCTTCGAATAATTTGTTTTTAAATTTTTACGATTTCGTTTATAGCTAAATTATTTAACACATATTTACTACTTACTGGGATGTTTGTCCGTAAATCACGCTGAAACTACTCGATTCTATGCTACCATGAAATAAACAGGAATCTCGATTATTTCACGCGAGCAAAACCGCATCTAGAAGCTAGCGTACTATTCTTTTTTCTTTATTAAAATAGGCTTCATATAAGCACTTATTAATTGTCAGAAAATTACAAAATGTTGACTCTACTACCGATTCGGAAGGCAGTTACTGGCGAGAAGAATCGCAAAGAAACAACAGTTGCTCTTTTGAAACAGCAAATTTTTTATAAATTTTTTATAACGGTTTAAGTCAACGAGTCGAACCGTTTCGCTAATAGTACAAAATTAGATTATATTTGTTTCCTGAGCTGGTGGCATCTTAGGCTACCTACTTGTAACTCCAGGTGGCACCTGATCACAAATATGTATGTATGTATGTATATCTGAATCTATTTGGCGACCCGCTGGGTGTAATGGACAAGACTTTGCCTATTACGCAAGAGGTCGCGGGTTCGATCCCCGCACAGGACAAACATTTGTGTGCATGAACATGTCTGTTTGTCCTGGTCTGGGTGTTATATGTATCTATTTAAGTATATTTGTAATACCACTGTTGATTCTGATGTCTGTAACACAAGTGCTAAAGCTACATAACACGGGGTCAGATCAATGTATGTGATGTTGTGAAATATTTATTTATTATTTATTTAAGTATTCCAAGTGGTATACTCACTGCGGCACCGCGAGCGACAACGGCGGCGGCGGCGGCGGCGGCGACGCGGGCGGCGCCACCGGCAACAACTGGACCAGGTGCGGCGCGCCCACGCCGCTCACTCCACTGACCCCGCCCACTGGGCCACCGACTCCGCCCACTGTGCCAGTGACTCCGCCCACGGAGCCGGAGACTCCGCCCACGGAGGCGGTGATCCCGCCAACGCCGGCGGCGTGGTGTACTCCGAGGAGGACGCCCGCGCCGCCCAGACCGGTTGGAGAGGGCATGGATACTGATACCTGAACGGTGATGAAAGGAACATTGAAAATCAAAATTATCTTTATTCAATCAAATAGGCCGCTGGAAAGAACTTATAATTATAAATCGTCGCTAATAACATTATAAAAACTACAAATTGTATCTTCCACCGACTAATACCATTACTTAATGGCAGCGCCGGGGCCGCTGATGCTCAAAAGTAGCATACCACTTTGAAATTGTTATGCAGACTGCTGATGCGCCAACGTAGCTTACATCTGGGAAAGCACATGGTATGCTACTCAATGAATCTCAGTATAGAAACACACTAGGCGGAAAAAAGGCGACGTAATTACGTATAGAAGTGCATCGCCGCCGATCGTCAGTCGCGTGATTTCAGTAAAGTGTGTTTCTACACTGATGACCGCAATCCCAAAACAAATAAAACACTTTCTAATAAATGTAGGTTTAGGAACTGAAAATGACATAGCAACAATCACAATAGATCAAATTGGTCGCAATTATACTAATCTCAAATGAAATAAAAACTTCAGATTACACTTTACTTCAACACTAAACTAGTATCAAACTTTTCTTTATTTACGTAAGCTTCTGAGAGGCCCTTATGAATGAATTATCCACCCAGAGATGATGACAAGACCTGTTAGCTTGCATTTGACTTCCTCTTACATAAAAAATCAAAAACTAAATATCAAATAAAACTCACCTGTCCATTACTCTGGACTTCAATCTTATATCCCGGTGGTAGAAAAGTGTTGAACCCGACTATCAGCTCGGGGTGCCCTTTGAACAGGTTCGACACCCGGGTGATCACGCCCGGAGTATCAATACTGAAACAATAGCATAGGTTGTATGGTATGTGTGGGTTGTATGGGTTGGATGGGAGAGGGGGTAAGTCGTCAGTAGAGTACAATGCAGCCGATGATGTTTTTCATTGGTGTCAAACGGTAATTGGTATCATCATTTTGAAATAATGTATCACAGATTGATGTTGAATTGAATGAAACATTTGCTTAATTTTAACCACAGAAGTGGTATGTGAATAATTATAACATATGGTTTTAAAAAAATATCAGCTTAATTCAAATTATTGAAAGGCAATTTTATCTAATGAATGTGTATTAATTATTTTTTCCTGAAAATTTATAAATACAGAACAGGATACCAAAGGAAAAGGTACAAGGAAGGAAATGTGTAAAGTAAAGATAAGAAGCGGCAAAGAGAAGAAATAAAGGGGCCCTGACAAAAGTATCAACAAGGGGAGAAATACGGAGCATACACAATTTTATTTATCTTCCAACCATTCAATCACTCTTGTTCACATTCACATCACACTAATATGTCAAGATATTAGTAGAGGGTGGAACAGAATGGAGATAGGGAACTCACGTCTGACTCTTGAATTTCTTTATGATGTCGAAAGTGAGTAAGAGAAAGAAATACCCCCTCACACTACTAAAGTGGACATAGAAGCAGCTAGAGCCACTGGTAACGAGTGAGAAAGACACACAGAGAAGTAGATAGGGACACATAGAGATATATAGATAGTTACTATACAGAAGCTGATCAACTCACGTCTGACTCTTGAACTCCTTCATGATGTCGAGGAAGTCGTTGTAGACCTGCGGCTGCGTGTTGAACTTGTACTTGACCTGGTCGAGGTACGACAGCGCGTCCTCCACCTTGAGCCGCTGGAACTGCGCCGCGGGCTGGTTGGCGCCGGGCGACGCTCGGCCCGGGATGGGCTGGTGCTGCTGGTGGACTGGGTGTTCGAACACCTGGAATGGGGGGGCATGATTAGATTTTTGGTTGTCACAGGATCGTAATGACAAAACAATGGAGAAGAGAATTACGAAATTCTTCGCGGTAGAAGACTGCATTCCAAAGTCGGTGAGTCAAAATGTAATTTTTATAATTGTATTACTATTCATAAGTGCTTGCCTAGGCCTATTTGAATAAAGATGATTTTGATTTTGACTTTAAATTAATAGTTTTCTTTTGTTATTGTTAATACAAGATACTGTGTGACTGCGTCACAGAAGCTGTCATATGCTAGCAAGCCTCTGGTGCACCAAGTTACTTAGTTTTGAATCAATGGTATTTTTAATACATGGACGAGCCCGATGGTGCAGTGATTAGCTCGCTAGGACAGCGGTTGGATCACCGTTTTTTTTTTATCTATAGCTCCTCTGTTCTTCGGTAGGCACGTTAAGCCGTTGGTCCTGCGCCTGATCTCTCTACGGTCGTGTCAGATTGCTGTCCCACAGAACTATGAGAGTGTGGGAATAGGGAGTGCACCTGTGCTTGCGCACTCACTTGTGCACTATAAATAATATAGCCTGCGTACATGGCTGACCGTAAGGCCGCCATGGCAGAATTCGGCCGGAGGGGTATTATTATATGTACCTTCAGCCTCGGCGGCACGGGCTGCGGCTGCTTATTCGCCGCATAC
Source organism: Nomophila noctuella (assembly GCA_958496325.1). Taxonomy (NCBI): domain Eukaryota; kingdom Metazoa; phylum Arthropoda; class Insecta; order Lepidoptera; family Crambidae; genus Nomophila; species Nomophila noctuella. The sequence continues at coordinate 6,411,052 of OY292508.1, forward strand.
TGAACAGCCCCAGTCTTCAGGTAGTTGATGACGGCGGGCCCGGCGGACCGCGGGGCGGCGCGACCGAAGCCCGCGCCGACCGACACGCCGCCCACGCCGACCGAGCCGACGCCGCTGACCGACAGCATGGCTGTCGCGCCGGTACGGATCGCGTCTGTGGAAGGAACGAAGGTTAGACATCGTGGGCAATGAGATTAGATTTGGGCACGTTGTTTACAAATGAAATTATCCTAGCATAGTTGCAATACAATGATGCTGTTTTTTCCTTAACAAATAAATAAATGAAATTAGCGAACTTTTTCAACATACTAAAACTGGCTGATGCTGTTTTGTTATTTTAATAACCAAACAACATTTGCCACTTGGATTCCACGGCCTGGTCTTCAGCAAGCATGGAGTTATGGCCAGTCACCATGACTACAGATTGGTGATCAAGCAACGAAGATGTTTATCTTAGGTCGAAGCTCTATTAAACACCTTTCTGATTCTCTTTAAAATTTTGAAGCAGTGGAATCTACCCCACCTTTAAAGGCGCCTTGGTGGGGCAAAGTGGAATAATCCCTCATCTATACAAATATTATAAAGAGGAAAGGTTTGATTTTTTGTTTGTTTGTTTGTTTGTATGAATTGAATAGGCTCCGAAACTACTTGGCAGATTTGAAAAATTCTTTCACTGTTGGAAAGCTACATTCACCCAGAGTAACATAGGCTATATTTTATCCCGGTACGGGAAGTAGTTCCCCCGGGACGCGGGTAAAACCGCGTGACGGGCCGCTAGTTTCCAATAAATAATTATATTTGTAATCTTGAATGTAAACTTACCAAGCAACTGAGGCTGAGCGATGGATGTAGACTGTGCCAACGTATGCATGTTGCTGGCTCCAGCCTGCTGGATCTGAAACAATGAAAAACGCATTATAAACATTGCAGTTGCACCAATATTCTTTCCGCGATTCAATTGGTTAGGAGGACAATATGCATGCTATGCAAAAATAAATCTTTGAATCTTTGACATTGCAGACTTGAATCACTTGATTTTCTGATCAAAATTATGATTCCGTGCTTCTTAACGTTAAGCCGTTCGTCCCAACTATGATCCGAGAGATAAAAATACCTTTTGAATATTTTTATGTACATAATTAATTTCACTTCTAGTATCCGTAGGTACTATAATATAAGAGCTACTTATCAATCACAAAGTAAGGTATGTACGTCAATGTACGTGATGTTGACTGATATTTATTATTTTATTAAAATATATTTTTATAAAACAACAATAACATTACTCCACCTATCTCGAAACCAAACACTTTCTACCCACTAATCGGTTACGATAAAGCCAAATTATCTTCACCCGATAAACACTAGAACGTAAACATTAAAAAATAATTGATATCCCGCCAAACTAGTAAAATGTGACAATACTCTACAGTGATTCAGCTTTCGTGTATTATTAGACCGGGCGCAAATAGATTTGGTACTGCCGGCTTGACCTTGCACGGTTATGAATAACCTCTACTAGTTACGTGTTTAGGTAAACATGTATTAAATAAGGAAGATTAACCCTTGTTCCTTATTTAATTAATCACATTGACCTTTTGAAAGTTGACCGGTTGCGAAGACTACTAGTGAATGATCGGGACGAAATCTTAATTAGACCGATGCATAATATGCCATACTAGCGGCCGCCCGCGACTTCCTCCGCGTTGATTTTAGATCCCTTTTATGCGCAAACATTGCTCAACAGTTACGGAGTGCTACTTCACTGTGATATTCTGGAAGATTGAGATACTTCACCAGACGAGCGGCTCATTTATTTTATTTTATTTTATTTTATTTAGTACTAGCGGCCGCCCGCGACTCCGTCCGCGTGGATTTCGATTTCCAATAGCCTAAAACCTTCCTCGTCAAATGGACTATCCAACACAAAAATAATTTTTCAAATCGGTCAAGTAGTTCCTGAGATTAGCGCGTTCAAACAAACAAACAAACAAACAAACTCTTCAGCTTTATATATTAGTATAGATTAAGTAGACGTTTCTCTTTACTCTTCGTATCAATTTATAGCTATACCAGTTTTGCTATACAAAATTATGTACGTTTAGCCTTCCGCATTATTCAAATATTTTCTAGGATCAAATGCACTCTATGTTTATTGGGGAGAGTGTAGCTAGCCAACAGTGAAATAATTATTCAAATCGGTCCAGTAGTTTTTGAGTTTATTCGTTACATACAAAAATACAAATCTTTCCTCTTTATAATTTCTTTAAGAATCTAGGATTGCCAAGATCTGCAATAAGCTCATTTATGGATAGAGCTTCAAAAACTGCTCTGGAGGCTTCTTATCGGATTTGGATAGGTAGGGAGAGGGAGGTTGAGCACGGGACTGGAATTGCTCCACGTCCTAACCAATCGCAGGTTAGCTGACGAGGCTTGACGCGAGCCGAAACGTCTGGCGCTTAAGTGAGCAACGGTGGCCACCGCTAGTCTCGTTCTCAATAATCCCTCTTCCTGTCTTGCAATGGGCCCGGATTTGCTCGGTGAAGCCATTGACTGCTGAGTTCTACACCTACAGTGTAGATATGTATAACATAGTCACACCCAAAGCAATCTACCCCACTTATAAAACTCATTGCAAAAATGCAATCCAATGACCTACGCACAACAGATCTATAACTTATTATAGCCACATACATAATCATACATACATATAACAAACTTGTTTACATACCTAGCCTTGTTGATAAGCGATAACCTTTTTATCAGTAGACACAGTACATACTACGGTATTGATTTGTTACCAGTCATGGTTAGCTAGTTACATAGTATATGACCTAGATAGGGCGTATCCCCTTTATATGTCACAGTGCAGCTAACATAGTATTATATTTTGACTACTTCTGAGTATTTTTGCAGAATTTTACAGAGAAGTTAAATAAAGCATATTGGAACGTCTACTCGAATATAATTATGTAAGACACTTGTCTTGAGAAGTAACTCCACATAGTTAAGACAGAGAGTAGTACAAAGACCAACTTCTCGACCATTACACCAAGCGTAATGGTCGAGAAGTTGGCTATTAGCATTAGGTCGCGGGTTCGATTCCCGCACAGGACAAACATTTGTATGCATGAACATGTCAAGTTATAATATTATTTCAAGATTGTATTTACTGTAAAAATAATAATTTAAATATAATCTTTAATCATATAACTAGATATTTCTATGACCTGTAGATTAAAGAAATACTTTATGGTCCCAGCTCCAAAAATGTCACCAGGCTACGATTGAGGGCCCAATTATTTGTGGTCCCAGTCGCGTAAAACCTATTCATTTTGATGACCGGCATTTACGAATGTTTATTACATACACATTACACAGCCAATGCTTCGCTTTTAAAAAGTAGTTGAATAAGTACAAAGCAGAAAGACACAGCCAACAGGGCGGTGGCTCTGAACAAATATTAAACGGGCCCAAAACGAGTCATTGTTTTACAACATTATCACCAGACTAACTCCAAGGAAAACTAGATAAAAACTAGATTAGAGCGTGTGACTAAATCTCACCGCGAGTTTTTGTTTACGCCGTTTCCGCGAGTATTTAAAATACATAGACTAAGAAAACATTAACTTTTTTCAATAGAACAGGTTTTTTTTATATAAAACTCAGCGGGGCTTCGTACGAGCTATTTTTGGGTACAATGCCTATAGCACAACAGAATAATTGGACTACTTATTTGTATTGGGCTTTCTTCGGAATAGGTGACTTTCAAGTTCAGCGATTTAAATGCTTACGCAATTTGATCGCAAGTTCATTGCTATAACAAATGTTTGGGTCCTATACACGCCAGGTTAATTTTAAAATAAACTTCACCATCACTGGACCGAATAAGTACTAAAAGTCAAAGTGGTTTATTTTGAAATTTGATTTACATAGAAATTCTTTTGCACGTCATATATTTTTTTAACTACTAGCACTTCGACGTGAATGGCCTGCTGAGAAGAAGTGCCGGAAGAAACTCAACAGTTAGCCTTGATACTAGATTCGACTCTCCCAACATTAGTCAAGCATCAATTAGCCTATTAATGTCCCACTGCAGGGCAAAGACCTCCATCACTCGAAATCATGCTATCGTTACAAATATTGTTTTCATATAAAATAATCACGCTTGCCAAACGACGGAATGACGATCACAAACCAGAAAACCGACACAAATTTTGCCCGACACGGGAATCGAACTCTGTACTGATAGTACCGATTGTTGCATGACTAAAATGTATCTTTTTTTATAGCATTTAATAAGTTGAAGCAATAAGTTTTTTGCTTTTACTTCATTTTCGCGACCCTGTACTTAAACCACTAGACCATCGAAGGTACACCTAACATAAATATCATCATCAGGGCTCTACGTCTATGTCAGACGATTTATGGTGGTAATTAAGTCTATGAAGACACCATTTTTGGTGGCTGAAAAGACCGATGCGAGAGCGGCATATTCTCCCACAGGCATGGCAAGTGAAGTTTGCGAACATAAATATACACCTAACATAAATATACCATTCTTACAAGTATCACAACATACACTAACTAATACAATTCGTCATCCACCGTCCGAAGCTTGGATGGCACCCAAATGGTCACCTACCTCAACTAGGAATCCTTGGCACCTAGTCAAACGGGTGCATTGACACTTAATATACGTCCACAATGCAGAAACGGAGTTTGCTCTGACTTAAGTATCATAAGGAATTTTGATTAATCTATACTAATAATGTTTTCTTAGGTTTACGCGACTGTTACTCATGATTACGTTTTCCTGTAAATATCGATGCCTAACGGCCAAAAAGGCCTAACCGCCACTTCACAAACTTTACAGGAGAGAGGATTAAAGACGAAAAATTACGAAAAAAAATCATAAGTCGTTGGGTTTTGCTTCCTAAGATTCCAAATTTTAGGTGTAAATATAAAAGATACTTCTCTTCAAAATGTATTTATTAAAGTATTACAAATCATTAATCTAAGGGTGTTTTTAGTCGCTTATGCTCAAATGGATTTATTTTTTTACAGCAAAAATGTCGTAACTGCATTTACCAAAAAAAAACATGTTAGGCTAAGCGACTTAATTGCATCTGTATTTTTATTAAAATTGCTTAACCGACATTAAGCCAACATAAGAAGTGATTGACGAAAAAGTCTTAGTGTTAGTGAAATACTAAATATACAGGGTGTCGCAGATAACCTGTACCAGCGAAAGTCTGCGACCAGGGACACCAATACCCATAGATTGAATAATTTATTTTGAGGAAAAAATGGGATAAGCGCCACAATGCATAGTAATATGTGATAGGGCAAATAATCCTAAGCGCCATATCTTATATTTGAAAATTGCAGCCCGAAAGTATTAAGCGACATTTTTGTTATTTATTGTTTTCAAGCAAAATTGTCTAAGTAACTTTTTCAAAATATTATATTTCCTAACCACCAGAATGAAAAAAAAAACACTAAATATTGGGCGCTTAGGACGTAAAATGAAGGCTTCGAGCCTTAATTTACCAACCGCTTAAGCGACAAAAATAACGCTCTAGAGAGACGAAACCTAGATAGAACGACGCAGAAAAAAAAGGCGATTCCAATGATGTATATAAGTCGATTTCGCAAAAAATGTCGCTTAGGCCATTTTGGCCGTTAGGCATCGATATGTAGTTTCAAGAATATACCGCGATTATATCCGTTTAAAAGTAGTTCTATTTCATCCAATCTATACTAATGTTAAAATTTCCAAGTTTTTGTGTGTTTCATTTCATACAATGATCACGACCCTCAGTAATGAGAAATACGACTCAAGATACTAATATTATAAAGCTGCAGAGTTTCTTTCATTTGAACGTGCTAATATCAAGAACGAATGGTTCGAATTGAAAAAATATTTTTTCCATTGTGGAGGAAGCCTTTAAGTAGTATGAGATTTATGTGTGCGGAAATCGAAATCCACTGCGAAATGGTTCACGAGCTGACCAGTAGTTCCTCAGATCAGCGCGTACAAACAAACAAACTCCTCGGCTTTATTATATACTAGCGGCCCGCCCCCGCTTTGCACGGGTCCACACGGTTTCACCGTCGTCCCGAGGGAACTTCTTCTCGTAACGGGATAAAATATTGCCTATGTTCTGGGTTCACCCAGAACATAGGCAATATTTGACGTATATAATATTTGGCATATTGTGAAAGAATAAAAAAAAAACTATTGTGAAAGCTTCACAATAGTGAAAAATTTTTGAAATTGGTCCAGTAGCTAACTTTTAGTGAGTTTATTCGTTACATACAAAAATACAAATCTTTCCTCTTTATAATATTAGTATAGAAGTATAGATATAAGTATAGATGTGTCAGCCATCATCTAACACAACCATCTTACGAGTAAAATGACCCTTCACATGTGCAATGTTGAACCCTCGACTTGCCAGTCCCAACCACGCGGTCCAAACCACGTGGTCACGATAACAAGGAAAACCGTATGTTTGTATTATCATTTCCGGCACGCCGCCAACCAAGCGCTGGCGGCGCTTCCAATGATAAGATGCTTTACCCCCTCGTACGCAGTCGCAAAACTATAGAATTAGGCGACGGGTTGTGGGGATAATAAACAGAAATGTTGAACTAACACCTCCTTTGCGATAGCCTTTAAGTACGCGAATAACGGCATGGCTATGAAATGTAATTTAATGGAAGATGACACACTATGCCGAAATTAAGCCGCTTAATTATGTTTAGAAAATGCAATGCCGAAGAACTCCGGTGGGGTAATTTCATCCTAGTGTTAGGTTAGGTTTAGGTTTCCGGAAAATTTTCTGCACTTAACCTCAAAGGGGCTGTGCGCGATAGAGCCTAGTATGTTCCTATACTAAGTGTTCCTACATACATACAAAAAGTCACGCCATTTTCCAATAGCGGTAGGCAAAGGCCAAATTCCTAAAATTGCTAGGTAACAGGACGTGAAGTGGGAGAACTATGGATGGCCAAGTCAGCCTAAGGTAAATGCTTTACTTACACTGGTACGCCGCAGTCGTATACATAAAGAAGAAGGCGACGGGATGTGGGGGATAATAAAAAGAAATGTCGAACTGATATCAAGACTAAGTTAGTCTGGAAGAGGAAAATCAGCTCAGGAACACTATGTTTAGGAGTAAAGTTTTGAAATTGTCCTTCATAAACTAAACGCTATTCTAAACATCGACCGAAAAGGCAAAGTACCTTTTCATCCTCATTAAAATCAGCAATCCACTGCCAGATATAGTCATCCTCGAAGGGGAGAGTTTAAGCATAGTCACTACTGGGCAGGTGCCACAGTAAAGTGAATGATGTAGCGCTGGAAAACCTTTATGGACATGCCTCGAATTTTTCTCTTTGTGTAAATCAACTTCTTAACCATTACAGCAAACCATTAAACTATATATCTTCAATTTAAAATTACAAAATTAAGATAGATACAAAACAAATCTTTAGTTTTACAGTCCCTTGTGAGCACTCTAGTGTTTTAGTGATATTATATTTGTCTTCTTCTTCTTCCAAGCATTCATCCCGTTTCTATGCGGGGTCGGCTTTAATATTGAAATTGTAATATGTTTGTTTCTTTGTTTGTTTGTTTGAACGCGCTAATCTCAGGAACTAATGGATCGATTTGAAAAAATATTTTTGAGTTGGACAATCCATTTGACAAGGAAGACTTTAGGCTATTGGAAATCGAAACCTACGCGGACAGCGTCGCGGGCGGCCGCTAGTTATAAATGATGATGATGATGAAGTCCGACCGATTTCGGTTATGGCGACTGCTTCGACTCCTATTATATAGTATGGACGCGGGTTGTCGGGCTTTTATGACATCTCGCCTGACGTCGAGGTCAACTTTACGCTGCTCCTCAAAAAAGCGCACTTGTCTCCGTACATACCCGCGCCATTCAGGACGCTGTGCTGCCAAGTCTTGCCATTCGGAGGGCTTGATATTACATTTGATGATGAGACAACATCATACAAATGATGAGTTATAAATATAAAAAACACAAACCTGTGCTGGTGACTGCGTCGGCATCGGGGCCGGCTCATCCGGCCCCATCCGAGGCACTGCGTTGCGCTTCATCATACTCGCTCAGCGAGTGCCCATCACACGATCACCTGGAACATGGAAAACGGAACTTAATTACATTTGAATAGAGTCACATTTGGGTAATCAACGTCATTGCTGTAAGGTCTCAATTAGCTTACAATAACATCATGCTGTTTTTGAGGGAGGAGGTGGCGCAGGACACACCGAAATGGAGGAAATTATTATCGGAGGCCAAGAGTCATTTGTGGTCGTTGTACTACTACTATAGTAAGGAAGTGTGTTTCTGACGGAGAGTCAAAATGGCAGGCCTTATTAAGGAATCGTGAGATTTCTCATTTGCAGTACCTAATTGCTACTATTTGCTACCATATATGGCTTCCCCTAGACTTAAGACTAATGGTCTTTTAATTTTGGTACACAACTATATTGCACAGAATATAAGCTATATTGATAGATTTCAGTCGCCTGATGGTAAGCAATCACTGCCGCCCATGGACATCTGCGACACCAGAGGTATCGCCGATGCGTTGCCGACCTTTAAGACTCCATACCCTCCCAAACTGTCCCAAATTTCAGTCTCAACTGATTCCTACAAGAAACTCTGGACGTTACAGAGTTGCACATGTGATTTTTTCTATGAAATTGATGTATTACCATTTTCGGCACGCCGTATTCCGTGGGAGGTGATGCGACGCTTCCAATGGTAACTTTAATATACCCCCATGTACGCAGTTGTCATACCCAAGGGGGTAAGCAACGGGATGTGGGGGATTACATTCCAATTTGATCTGTATTACGCTATGTACAGAGTACAAAATTCAGATGGAACACATCATGGGTGTATTAATTAATGTGTAAGATCAAGTGTTGGAGATGCAATACCTATTGAGACAGTTTCATGAAGAAGAACAGTCTCAATAAAAGACAAAAAAAAATTAAATAATTCTAAAACAATGTGCAGTATACTAACTAACCTTTATGGCTCAACGACCCAAAGTGTGTCTTGGCCTCCTAAACGAGACTTCCAGTATACCTAGTTGTCATCAAATTAACTACCTACGGAATATTTAAAAAAACATTTTAGAAAAAATAGCAATATGATCTTGCTAAAACAAAATTCTTTTCAGCATAGCATTAAACTTTTATATGGTCTTAGCAAGGGCACTATCTCGAAAGTGTAACAGCCTTGGCATACATGCATTGGCTTAATTTTTTTTTTTTATTATGGTAGAGGTGAGCAAGCAAATGGGTCACTTTACATTAAATGGCCAGTGTCGCCCACATATTATGCATCACCAGTATTATTTCATCATTTTCATCTTCAACAGAATTACTTCAGATGCATTTTTGGGACCTACAGTATAGCAAAGATATTGTGACTATTGAAGCTCAAAATTGTTTCTGATAGAAGATATTATAAAGCGAGTTAGTAAAGATACAAGAATGTATTCAATCACACCAAAAGCTCAATTTAGTCTCAAATCATACTCGTAAGTAACAAAACAACAATCTAACAGAGATATATATTTTCTTTCTTCATACCAATACTATAAATGTGAAAGTGTGTTGCATGGATTTTGATGAACTTTGGTATACAGACAGAGCATGGGCAGACTTAGGTGATAGGATATTTTTTATCCTGATTAAATGCTCCCATTGGATAAACAGGAATATAAACTTCTTGAGGCAGAAGTCATATTGATGCAAATATTTATTCAAAAGATATATGAACTTTACTAAGTCTACTGACTTACCTAACCTACATTAGTAGAGAAAACTTTACTAAGAAGTTACTTGAGTAAAGAAGGAAACAAAACACTAGATATTATTATATTCCATTATTTCCACAGGTCAATTCTAATATCAGTGGTTAATCCAAAGGTCTAAAGTGGCATAGCCTAGGTGTTGAAACCCCTCCCCTCTACTCAGTAATAACAGAACATAATTAGAGATGAGGTAAGCGGTTGTTTTATTTTATGAATAAATTAAACATTTAACTGCGCAATTCACGGTTTTGGAATGGATCAAAAGAGGTAAAACTGAACTACTACTACTTAAATAAATGGCTGTAATTCAGATGGAGGATAGAAATGGCCTGAAAAATTGTTTAAGCCTGCATTGCATCATTTAACACTTTCTTATTCACAGAAGCCAATTTTTTATTCAGTTCTTTTTTTAAAACTTCTTACCAGGTTTATGATCATACCATTTCAATTTTTTATTTGTGTTTATGGGTGCATGTTATGTAATTGCCTAATAATTTATATTTTTTTTTCAGTAAAAAGTTATTTAATGCAGACTATTATAATTGGTTCATGAAGCAAAAATAAATTTTCTAACATATGAACTGAAACTAGACAAGATATGATTGTATGACTGCATAGTATAGAATTGAAATATATTCTTTTTTACTAGTTTCAATAACTTCCATTACTAGTTGTGCCCACAACATAGCCATAGAATAATGAGAATGCACTTACAAAATTAATAGTTTTTGATGAGTAAGCCAAACTGTTTTCGTACTATGACAAAGATTAACTTATGATTGCGTCATCACTCATCAATCAATATGAACATCACAAAATCATTTTCAGATTTCTCTTACAAGAGCCCACGGGACAAAATGGACTCCCACTTGTGACGTCATCATATACAATCAATGAACGCGGGCGAAACAGACATGTACTATGTATACGAAGTATGTACCTGCACTCGGAATACATAATAGATAATCAACTTGCGTAACAACGGTCGAAACACCGAATCGGCCGTTCACTGCCTCATAATTTCTTTATTCGGAATTTAAACCCACCTCGCTTGGTGCTCTCAAACCGGTCCGCGGAGGGCGCGATGACACAAACTCGCACTTATTTATAGCGGAAAACGTACACAAATCGATAACAACCCGGCTAGATGAACTACCACTTAGAACGGCGTAGCAAAATGCGGTTTATTACAACTTTCGACTAAATGCACTTCAATTTCAGAAAACAATTATGACAGCCACCATGACAGGTTCATCCCGCCTTTTTTATAAACGCGTTCGGAAACTTCAAATTGCAATTTGAATTAAACGCAAAGTACGTTCACCAAAATGTTATTATTATTTCCACTGTGAATCATAGCGAGCGGATCTCGTTTGAAGAAAAAGTGGATACTGATTGTGGATAATCATCTTTCAGAGTAGTGCGGTAGAGTCCGGTTTACGATGGGCCGGAGGAAACGAGGACGGCGCGGCGGTATTCGTCACCGACGTAGAAAATGGCGACTAAATACCAACAATTACATCGCGCGCTCAACGTCAATGCGAATCAATGTTATGTTCGAAGATCACTAACCAGCCTACTTTAAGAAATGAGGAGATGCAATAACTGTGCTTATCGGCCAGAGAGGCAGATAAAAATAATTGTCTTTGCCTACTTTTGGGTTAAAAAATTCCAAAACGTCACATACCTTACGCTAAATGGTGTTGAAGCGTCGTTTTCTTCAAAAACGTGATCAAAACTTATTTTGTAACTCAAAAAACTGTGGTAAGACAAGAGATTGTGATAATAACGCGTCACGGCACGCTCCGCGCGAGCACATTCGTGCGCCTTCAAATAGCGCAGCGGCGCAACTTTTTCGAGCGCGGCATCAACACGGTCAGGTGGGCGAGGTTGCGACACTGCTGCCATAGCGCGTTCTCTCTCTAGCGGATCTCGCTCGCTCGTGCGGTTCGCCGTCTCGCTCGCTCTCGCGGCGGAGCTGTGGACTGGCAGGGAGGGACGCGCGCGGAGCCCTCCGCGTACGAACGTCGCGCACCGAGCTGCGCGGCCGACTGACTGCGCCCGGCGCCTCGGCCCCACGGCCCTGCGGACCGAGCATCGAGCCCGGAGCCCGAGCCGGAGCGGCAACGTCGCATCGAATAATAGCGAGCGAAACGGACGTGCCGCGATATGAAATGCCACGAACCTCCACGGAGGTGGTGGACCAAAACAAATCTCCTTTCTCTAAAATTATACAACAGTTGCGTTCGAGAGCACGACCGGGCGCTTCGTATCTATTTCCCGCCAAAATCGACCACTTTCTATATGTAAACGTGCAGCTGAGGACCGAGCGATGACCCAGATGCATCGTTGGACAGAATTTTTATTCAAGATGGCAAGCAGGTTTCGTATTTGAAGTACAATAAGTCAACGATCGGCCAATGGCGTCGTGTGCAGCTCGGTGGGCCTCGCTCCCCTGCAAGATGAGTGCGGGGCTGGTTGCCTTGGCGACAGCGGACCAGAGCCGAACTCGTTATTGGAAGTACAATAAGATAATTGAAATCGGAATACGGGAACAAACACAATAGGACTGTAAATGCATCCGTTTTACCGGCAAACATTTTTATTAGCAGCAACGAAGCTGTATGGAAAGCTTAAAACTTAATTGGGTATTATTTAGCAATTAGGTCGTAATGAAAACGATTACATAAAAATTACGACGGAGTTTAATCAATGAACCTGTGTTTGAAGAGGCGATCTCACTTCGGAGTTTCCCGGAGTAATATAACAATGAGTACAATCGGCAATGTAGGGTAGGTCAGCTTTGCGTTGAAGTTTTACAAACAGGAGCTCCGTATCGATCTCAAAGGTAAACTAAAGGTTATCTGGAACTAACGTGGGCGGACAGAGCTAACGGTTTGCGATATTCTGATAATGTGAATGGAATTTAGATATAATGGAAAGATACGCTGAACCTAATTTTATGAAACTGTTTTCTATTATCCATGGACCAGCGTCCTGGTCCATTGAAGTAGGTAAGTAAGTTTTCCAAAATAGGTCTGAACAAATTAACATTTAATGGAAGCTTTTGTTACTCAATATTGTTAATAGCTTCAAAATGTTAATTCTTGTAAAGAGTTTATCAAAAGTGTCTTATTATGGGAAGGTTTTATTTCCAGTAGTGCATATTTTTAAAGCAGCAAGGTTACAAGGCGTTTGTTAAACAATAGTAACAAAATATTAACCAATTGGCCAGTCCAGTGTAAGTCTTTTGATATTAAGCATATTCATGTTTAGCTTTTGTTTAGGAAATTATGTAATTTTCAAGCAACTCAGATATTTTGTGCGAAAGAGAGTAGAGTCTGTGTGGCTCTGTGTAATTTATTTAATAGTTATTGGACTTGGCAAAACATTAGCCTTTAAAAAAGTTCCATTCTGTTATCACAGATAAAATTACCTCAGCTCATGTTAAACAAAACAAATGAAAAAACAAAAGAAAGGTTCTCAAAGCAAAAACAATCGATTATTTTTATAATTTAATTGTCATCTACATAATCTGCATAATATTATACACTTGTCTTCGAGGTGTGTACTGCAAACCTAAAATCAAAAGGTTGAGCAAATAAGGAAGTTATGTGTCAGCAATGAAATAATACAGAACTAACTACATACACGTGAGTAAGAAGTGAACTAGTATCTCCAAAAAACCCAGTACAATTTTATTTTCGTGCAAATTTAGTGGCAGATAAGATCTAACACAATAACAAAAGTTCGTAAAGGCAGTATTGCAATATTTACATTACTATCTGTGTCAAACAGGCGCGGTTTGTCATTCGCCACAATTACAGGTTTAGTTCCGTAATAATCATCATAGTTAACTTCAGCATTATCTTTCAAATTACTCGGAGTTGGTGCTGTAAGTTTGTTACTTCATTTCCATTTTAAAAACAATACTTGGCTAGTATTTCTGTTATTTTTTCTTAATTTTAGCTTGTTTTAACGGAACAAAATATTAGCAGCTAATCATTATTAGCATTTTCTATTGTTATAAATTTAATCTAAGTCATCATTTTCAACCAGCTGCCTGAAAACTTCCATTGTAACTGCTTACTCACGTGTTTAATCTACTAAAAGCTCTAATTACTCGGATATCTATCACACTACTACAATTAAACAGCAATTTAGAAATATGACCTCGATTAAATAACAAAATTATGTAGGTATGAAGAGAAATATGAAATATATGAGACCTATTTCAAACCAAATGGTGAAATTTGTTGTCTCTACATTATTATGTTAAGTAAGAGGGATAGATCGAGCGAGGGTCGTCTATCCTGATAAGGGAGAAACGAAAAAGTGTACCTGTGCTAGCGTACTCAATAATGTAATGTTTGTTATGTTGTTCAGTCTCTTAGCGTTATGACTAAAGGGATTTCAGCTTTAGAATGAATATATTTTTGTACTTTAATCTTAGGTAGCCTTTTCAACGTAGTTCAATTCCAAAATGTACAACTAGAAGCTGTTTTGTATAAATCTTGGAAATCATGTTCTCAAATTATCCAAATCTCAAGGCATTCACTTGACAGAAATTCAAGTAAATTGATCTTTAAGTTTGCGTCTAAAGACTACATATTGCTAGCTTACAGCCGGCACACCCGTAGGTTACGGACATTTTCTTGTCAATATTGCCATTTGTTTTTGTTTATGATCAAACGACAAGTGAATACGACTAATAATGGACAAGTAGTTACATTTCGTGTTTGAAAACTACAGGAATATTAAATGTCCCCTTCAAAGAGTGCAAGTTTTATTTGAATTTGAACTCTCTTGTACTTTATTTAACATCGATTTTGGGATTGCTGATCTATGTGTAATATCGGTCATAAAATGAACTAGCAACTACGGCCCAAACTCTTGGATGCCATTACGTAAATACCGTGAAAACGGCACGCGAAATAGCGGTATTTTTTACCCAAATTCTATCTTCCCAATGTCAAGGGTAATGCCTCATAAGATTTACGATGGGCGGCCTTAACTTATTGCAGTCTCTGGCACATAAGGCTTTCGAGGCCCGACTTTTCCTCCTCCTAGGGATGTTTCCTAATGAAAATCCTTTTCAAGGTTTATTCCAAATGTTCATATTATCAGTAGGTATGCTTTAAAAGTTTTACGGAGATGCCTTTTATAGATAATGAAATCAGAGATTTTGACTGCCAAAGAGTCATTTGAGGGACCCTAATTAGTTAATTTTTGCAAAAGATGACCAGTATCTGGAAGTATCCATAACTTTAAGTCGATAGATTTTTAATTTAGAATTTTTATGAAAATAGAAAATTCAGAAATTCTGTTTTTACTGAAAATGTAGCACATTATCAATGCTTAAACGAAAAACAAAATTCGCATGCTTCTAAGAATAGTTCATATGTGTAGAATATTGATCAGTAGTCGTTCAAAATAACACGAGGGTTAAAATAAAAATATTCCGGTTGAAGATCCTTGGGATTAGCTTTTCTAAAGCTGGGGTGAGACCGGTGAAAACAGATGACGTCATAAATCAGAATTCATTCATATTCACAAGTACAAGGGGACAAAAGAGACAACAATATTGTTTCGCAAGGATTTTTGATCCTTTTCAGGTAAGCTCTAAACAACGACAATCAAGAATGCTTGTTTTTTTGCCCCATTCTGAGAAATGTTTGTAAATAAATCGATTATGAATGGAAGAATATGGGATACCTAATTTGAGTGGAATTTCAAAGTTTCTCTAAGATTCACGAGATTTCATAAAACTTCGTAAGCTTATGGACCGATACTATAATCATTGCCTTTTTATGTATTATTGTCTAGATATGTTTTGTCTATACAAATACAAACAAGATACGATGCTGAATATTTAATTTCATAATCTAACAGGGAGATTAGATTTGCATTCTACTCATTATCATTTCATTTAATTTGCACTCCCATTCAATAAACGCTTCTTGGAAAGCGAAATGACCACTTAAAATGTTTCTGTGACATTGCCCCGTTTTTAAACAGCCTACAAAATGTTCAAAGTTGAAGTGTGCCATGCCATTATGCTAATTCACGAAAATGTGTCGCTACATTATGTTATGTTATGACCAGCAACCGTAACAACCGTTGTAAGTTGCTACAATACAACTAGCGCCATCTGTTGAGATGACAGTGTAGCTCAAAATATCTTTACTGAAAATTTTATCTTCCAGGACTATTTTTGAAACATATGCAGTTTCAAAAATTGTTTTAATAATGTTGTGCGGAAACAGACATTTGCGCCATTGGACTATCATTATTCAACGACTTAAATGTCCGCCAGAAGTCTGAAGTTTATTTTAATCTTTATCTTCAAAAGTATTAAATACTCCACAACAGAAGCCTGAAAGACAAACAGTAGACTTGTCAGTCAGTCCATAATCTCTGGCAAAGTGAAGCTAATTAAAACAATCGCAAGTCCATTTAGTTCCAAACGGATAACATCTATAGTTGTAATGTTTACAACAACTCTGGTGACGCAATCGCGCTGTGTATCCAAGTTTATCCTGCCTCTTTTGATTCTGTACCTACGCATTTATTGTTTGTGTTAGTAACGCACACATGCAGACACGTGATGCTCACACCTAACCTCAATTATTTATTAGCCTTACGTGCCCAAACGTTTTGGCTTACTATATTATTAAAATTACCGGCCTACTAACGTGATCACGATATAATTTATACATCGCGTTTATCCATTGTTAAAAGTATTTAGCCTTGAAACTTCTTATCGCCGCTCGAGACGAGAAGGCGACGTTGCCTGCCCGCGCTACTGCGTCGCAATTCGGGCCGCCATTTTGTTTTCATCAATCAGGTGCAAACATGATGTGAATTTTTTGCATGACCGTCAACTATCCAGTTCACAGATTCAGAATTATTGAATCATCTCTTTCACTCTTATGATTAGTAGCCTTTTTTGCTATATAAAAAACGCTAGCGTAAATAAATTGGTCGACGTGATTATGATTACGTAACCTGAAAAAGAATTTTGTACCTACGCGTGCATTCCAAAATCATCGTTTACACGTAACAAACGCAAGGAGTAGCAATATGGATACGCGAGCGATAGATGCCTAGATCATTTAGACTGTTAGTTACATCCTATGCATGGCATATCCATAGCTACATATCGAGGGCAAAGTGTCGGCGCAATATGGTTTGGATACGTACTTTAAGCGGGTCGGGAGACGAGGCCTGATACCGGGCGAGGCCCCGAGGCCCCAGCGTGGCTCCCCGGCCGACCCACCACCAGACATAGCACAGATACGGACATTTTCAACGCAATTTCCACGGTATCGATCACGCACAGTCGTAGTCGCCATTTTGAACCGACACTGAGCGCGCGACGTTGCCACGTTGCGGACTAGCCCGCGCTATTTCTGGCGCCCTCCCCCCGCGCGCCGGCACGACTGAGCTCCGCAAACAGCGACAAAACATCATCTCAATTATATCAGCCACTTCGCGTACTGAAATCCTTATTGGAAAAACGAAAACAACATCTAGCTGGCCGCGAGGGGGGTGGTGGCGTACGGCTCGGCCGATAACATGTATAGGTACACGGTATACAGTATGTGCGGCTTTCACCGGCGGGCGAGGCGCGACCGCGCAGGAGCGCGCCGACATATGCCATTGGCCACCGCCGAGATCGATAGCGGCACCGCCGAGGACGGCGACCTACATAACATACTGGACTCTCCGCCACCGCGATACGGCCCAGAACGCCGCGGCAGCGACTATAAACAAACTACGACACTTGCACACTGCCGTCCTCCACGTAGCTATAGGCACCACTACAGCGCGGCCGAGCGACGCTCGAAACTATCAATGTATACGTACCTAACATCATGTATTAAGGCACTTTTCTAGAGTCGAAATTCCTGCACCTCGACGCACCCAGCGCTCCCTACCGAAGGACAAAGGGCTGATTTCACACGGAAAACAAAGGGAAACGCCGGTGCGAGGATAATAACATTTTTTATCCATTCGGAACGAAACGAAGTTTATAACAAGTGATTAAATGGACGTTGCCAAGTCGTACCTACATTTGCAGCTAGAGAGCGCGCGGTCATTATGAAATTCACATTTTTTTCAACTGCACATGACACGATCGCGTTCTGATAACACTTTTATTGAATAATTGAACGAAATTTATGCAATTTCCACATACGAGCTACAACGTTTGATAAGGGGACAGGTGTAGATTGATATCTCTGTACAATATGTTGTTACAATATACGCGTTGGATTGATCAAAAGCTGATTTCGAATATAAAAGCAGTTATAATCAATGGGAAATGGAAAAGAAAGCTTGGATTAGGAAAAGACGCAGACTGTCATCCATTAGCTTACCTGTATTTTTACTCGAAATGTTCTTCTTTCTTCACAATATTCACTGGGACGCCACTTCAAGACGCGACGAACAAGAATATTAAGGTATTTTGAGAATTTTAAATGATTTGATATGCACAAAAAAATTATACATTCCGCGAAGCCGACGTCCTGCGCGCAGTAAGAGCGAATGCGAACCAGGGGGGTCACAGTTAGTACAACTCAATTTGATAGGTCGGGGAAATTGTCCATCTCTTTCTTCCAAATTGTAGGCAACCACAGACAACATTTTTTTCTTTTTTACCACAGGTAACTGTTTACCATAGGTAACATAACTAATTACCATAGACAACATAGATATATACCTATATTTAATTAATTAATATAAAAGTTATCAAAAAAAATTTCGTTAAATGTAAATGAATTCATACATATGTACATTCAATAGGGTTAGTCAAAAGGCTAACCAACCCAAGTCTTTAATCAAATCATTACATAGTTTTGTCGACAATATAATTAATTACATTAGGTACCTACTTAAGTCAGAATCATAGAGTAAATAGGTCAGAAGTCAGAATAAAAGATTTTGACAATTAACGTCAATTTCAATATGTCAAAGTCAGTCGGGTCAGTTAAAAATTCAAATGGATAAATTTTTACAAGTTTATACAATTTAGATTAAATATTTCCCATAGTTGATACGACAAAGTCATAAATGGGTTTAAAACAAAATTCTTTACTAAGTGATTTCGAAAGAGAGCGCGTGATACTCTCTGAAGTAGTGAATATCTCCAGAAGGCGGTCTATGAAAAGGATTCTAGGAAGAGCGAAACTACAACATTCGAAGAACAAAATATCCAAAGTTTGAATGCTATTAGAGCTGCAATAGTCGCAGGTGGGCGAAGAAACGGTGTTGACCTTGTGTAAATGTGCATTAAACCGACAATGAAATTATATAATAAACGACTTTTTTGACTTTTGACTTTTATTTCATCATATCATTTTCATCAGCCTATTGCAGGCCACTGCTGGACATAGGCCTCATCAAGGCCTACACTTCTAATTGTTTTGTTATTTTTAGGATTTGCTTTATACATATTTAATGATATTAATTTCAGTCTGCATTTACTTCAAATATTCAGCTTAATTTTATTCGTGAGTTTTAAGAACAATCACTTGGAGGAATAATGAACAACTTGAACAAGTAATAAAAATGAAAAGCGGGAAGTGAAGTTTCACTACTTTCTTACCTTCAAAACGCAGAGAGCAGCACTGTCGCAATAGGGACAAAAAAAAGTACTGAGAGGGCACTCTATTCCTTTTGGTATATTTACTTTACTCTATGATGCGAACTGTTGGTTTAGTTTGGGTCGGTTGATGGGTGGGAGACGGCGGGCGGAAAACCGGAGAGCGGGCGACCGAGGGAGACAGAAAGGGCAATTTTTTTGTTACACCAATGAACGTATATGCTGAAATAATTATGTTATACGCATTTTATAATTCAACGCCATATTTTTTGATACATATTCTACGTTTGCGTGTTGTTTTTATGATATCTGATATTAAAAGTTGCTATTTTGACATGGCTTCATTGTCACTCACACTATGACAATCTAAACACACTTTTGACAGGTATTTCCTCGTAAAAAATATTGAAATTTTGCTTATTACCTACCTAATCTTTTTTCTGTTTATTAGATGATACATATGAAATCCGTAAGATTTGTAAATACGAAATTATGCTAATTTTGAAGATAATCTTTCACTTCATTTTTGAGTTTGATCGATATTGTAAATATTTGTACGAAAGCTTATTGTTTTGTTGAACGAAACGAAGTATTCGTAAATTATTACAAGTAAACTGTAAAAAAAAATATTCTAGGATTTAAAATTGATTTTGCTATCAAAACATCAGTTTTCACCTTTGCCATTTAGCAAGGTTAAAAAAATACCATGCAAATGAATTGACCAATAAGAATCAGTGTATCGAAAAAAAATTAAATCTGTCCACCAACCAATCAGAACACGGTGCGTGTATTTTGACAGGAAGATAAACTTCTTTACACGTCGAGCTGTGAATATTTCTCATTTATTCGATTTTTCCGTGGAAACTGCACTTATTCAACAGTGATTGTTTATTTAATTTTTAGAGATGAAGTTTGCTTTTCATTTACTGGGATTTGCTATTTTATTCCTAACTGTATCTGCAAGAATAGACCCACAGAATCTGAAGTGTTTAGGTTCGTATTTTTTAAAGCTAATTTTTTGTGGGTTTATTGGGATTACCCAGTGATTAAAGGTGATTTAATTGATTTCAGTATGTCGGACGACCTTCGAAGAGCTTAATGCGGCGATAAAGAAGGTGGACAAATGGAAAAAAGTAGATGTAAGTTGAAAAGTTTTTTCGCCTCGCATACTTTAAAATCGCCGCTTATTGAGTAGGTTTCGTAGTCATAAAAACTGTCGTTACATATCAGTTAATACTTTGGTTTTATTAGAGATCGGTAATTTACTTCGTCGAGAATGTTAATGATAAGAAAAAGTAAGATTACACTGGACTTTAGTCAAGTTACAATTAAGATTAATTCATATAAAAATTCAATCGCCATTTATTTTAGAATTAAGTGATCAATCAATCAATCAGCATAATGCTAGAATGTACTATTTATTTAATACTGGTGAAGAAAAGAAATATTCCAACGGCAGAAAGTTTTGTGGATTAACAAGTTTACAGTACATCCATGACCTAGTGCCCATAGTAATAGGTTTAGCTTACACTAGCAGCCACCCGCTACTCCGTACCTGTGGATTTCGGTTTCACCACACAAAGTGTTAGATTAAAGCTTAAATAAAGCCTTCCTCAAGCTATGGATTGATCCAACACAAAAAGGTTTTTTTACTTCGACCCGGTAGGTCCTGAGATAAGCGCATTGAAACAAAAATACTCATTAGCTTTTTTTATATTAGTACTAGCGGCCGCCCGCGACTCCGTCCGCGTGGATTTCGATTTCCAATATCCTATGTGTTATTCTGATGTATAAGCTATATTGTGGTAAAGTTTCATTGAAATCCATTCAGTAGTTTTTACGTGGAAGAGTAACAAACATCCATACATCCATCCATACTTACAAACTTTCGCCTTTATAATAGTAGTAGGATAGATTTCTGTATGTGCAAATATGTCCGTCATTATTTATGTCTAATAAAATTATAAGGACCTTCAATCTTCAGTAAGCACTGTTAAAACATCACAATACCCCTATGGCCATGAATGACTTGCCATATACACATATGTTAAAGTTTTTTATCAACTGCCTCTGTGGTAAAGTGGTTGCCCTGTGCTTAAACTTCGGAAGTTGTGGGTTTGAATCCCTTGGGGAACACTTCCACTATGAGTTGGTTCTCCTAGTCTGGTTGGTAAGGACATTGCAGGTTTGAATCTGATTGTCCGATAAGAATGATAATCTTTACAAATATAATAAAGCTGAAGGGTTTGTTTGTTTGAATGTGCTAATATCAGGAAATACTGGGTCGATTTGAATATTTTTTTTTTTGTATTGGGTAGTCCATTTGACGAGGAAGGCTTTGGGCTATGAGAAACCTACTACTGCAGGCAGCCTACTGCTGTTATAAGAAGAGGAAATAAGGAGTACCCTTACAATAACTGGACGTTTATAATAATATGTACATTTTGTTTTGATTCCAGGTAGGTAATTTCAGAATGGATGCCCAGGGCAACACAATGCAGGAGAAGCTGCCGGCTCATCGCTCTGCTGTATACATCTCCGAGATGATTGATGGCATCTGTGAGTAAACTCTTTTTAATGTTTCTTGTAATAAAATAAATAATACCTTCCGGCCGTATTCGTCCATGGCGGCCGATCTTACGATCTGCCAGGTACGTAGGATATAATATTATAGTGCACAAGTGAGTGCACAAGCACAGGTGCACTCCCTATTCCTTCACTCTCATAATTCGGTGGGACAGCAATCTGACACAACCGTAAAGATATCAGGCGCAGGACCAACGGATTTTACGTGCCTTCCGGAGCACGGAGGAGCTCGAGATGAAATTTTTCGGTCACCCATCGATGACTGGCATCTGCATACTTAAGCAACCGCAGGCCGAGTACGCTAACCACTGCACCATCCCACCCTGAGTAACCTAAGCCATATTTTATCCCGGCAGATAAGTAGTTCCCTCGGGACGTGGTTAGAACCTCGTGACGGGCCGCTAGTAAAGCATATTTTGAGTTTGAGTGATATTTGTTTATTACCTTCTTTCTTCTCCCTGCAGGCAAACGGATGGACGAGTACGTCCGCGTGTACTACAAGAGCACCGGCAAGCTGGCCATCATGCTGCTGACGACGCCCGACGGGAGCATGAACGCGGAGTTCAGCAAGACCAAGTTCGTCACCGACGACGACCTCAACAAGAGCCTCGAGTACTACGTGAGTTGATTGCGTTGGCTGGAGTGGACTCTCTATAGGTTTGGAGTGTATGGTGTACTGCCTTGGGAGGAATCCTTGCCCTTAGGATGCTCCTTGGTCCTGGATCCTCCCGTGGGTGTCTTAAGGAGTGACTAAGCGACATTCCGGGGTAAATTGAAGTTTACCTCCTAGGATTCCTCCCCGTGGGTGTCATAAGTGTCGTAAGAAGCGACTATAGGACATTCCAGGGACGGGCAGCAACGTTCCCCTGTGTTTTACTGTCCAACATACTGCGTTCACTACACATCTGTTAGCGTGGTGTCTATAGGCAACAGAACTTCCTATCTACGGGGGGGGGGGGTCTACACAACCATACCGTAGCTTGTTGACTAGAAGCACTACTCTCAATCTTGGAGTAGCCTACGTCTAGCAGTGGATAGCAATAGGCTAATGATGACTTCCAAGGAAGGAACCCTCCAAGCGTGAGGGAATCAACCATGGTTCTCTGATGGTTAGTACCAGGAGATCATGCGCATGATGGCATCCTATGAAGGAATCCTTCTAAGCAACCATGGTATCCCCATGGTTGGTGCCAGCAGGTCACGCATGGACGAGTACGGACGTGTACTACAAGAGCACTGGCAAGCTGGGCATCATGCTGCTGACCACGCCCGACGGGAGCATGAACGCGGAGTTCAGCAAGACCAAGTTCGTCACCGACGACGACCTCAACAAGAGCCTCGAGTACTACGTGAGTTATTTATCTACGTGAGATAGTTGATTGCGTTGGGTGGAGTGAAGTTTCTATAGGTTTGGGGTGGATATTGTACTGCCTAAGGAGGATCCATGTTCCCAGGATGCTCCCTGGGCCTGGATCCTCTCGTTGGTGTCACAAGAAGAGACAAAGGGACATTCTAAGGGGTTGCTAGGAGTGTTCTTCCTACGATTTTTACGTGGGAGCCTTATGAAGCGAGTTAAGACATTTATTGGTTGATGGGCAGCAGTGTTCCACTGTGTTTCATCGATCAACAAACATAGTGCGGTCACCAACCCAGCCATAATTGGGGACTAAGCATGATCCTCATCTGGCTGATGATGATGATGCCCCAGCCAGTGACTATGGGCATAATCCCCTTCTGGGACAGCAGTGGACGGTGATGACAACATCTTCCTATGAAAGAACCCTTCTAAGCAACCATGGTTCTCTCATGGTTTGGTACCAGTGGTATGGATTGCTTAAGGCTGATAGTGGCATCCTATGAAGGAATTCTTCTAAGCAACCATGGTCTCCCCATGGTTGGTACCAGGAGGTCACGCATGGACGAGTACGGTCGTGTACTACAAGAGCACGGGCAAGCTGGGCATCATGCTGCTGACCACGCCCGACGGGAGCATGAACGCGGAGTTCAGCAAGACCAAGTTCGTCACCGACGACGACCTCAACAAGAGCCTCGAGTACTACGTGAGTTGATTGCGTTGGGTGGAGTGGACTCTCTATAGGTTTGGAGTGGATTGTGTCATGATTATGGAAGAATCCTTGCTCTTAGGATGCTCCTTGGTCCTGGATCCTCCCGTGGGTGTCTTAGGAAGTGACCAAGGGACATTCCGGGGTAAGTAGAAGAGTACCTCCTAGAATTTCTTCCTGTGTGTGTCACAAGAAGTGACCATGGGACCTTGTTCTTAGGATGCTCCCTAGTCCTGGATTCTCACGTGGGTGTCTTAAGAAGTGAAAAAGAGGACATTCTTTGGGGTTGAAGGAGTGTTCTTCCTAGGTCTCTCATGGGTGCCTTAAGAAGACACTATAGAACACTCCAGGGATGGGCAGCAGCGTTCCCCTGTGTTACATCGTCCAACATACATAGTGCGGTCACCGACCCAGCAATAATTGGAGACTAAGCATGGTGAATGACTATAGGGAGGATCCCCACCTGGCGGATGATGATGATGACCCAGCCTGAGTAGTAACTATGGGCATAACTTCCTTCTGGGACAGCAGTGGATCGTAAGTATGATGTCTTCCTAAGAAGGAATCCTTCTAAACAACCATGGTGTCCCCATGTACCAGGTACCATGGTACCAGGAGGTCACGCATGGACGAGTACGGACGTGTACTACAAGAGCACTGGCAAGCTGGCCATAATGCTCCTGACCACGCCCGACGGGAGCATGAACGCGGAGTTCAGCAAGACCAAGTTCGTCACCGACGACGACCTCAACAAGAGCCTCGAGTACTACGTGAGTTGTCACAACTGTGTAAACTAGCCATGGTACCATGCATCTTCTGAATGATGATGAGTAAGGGGCCGTCACTGGGTCGTGGTGTCTTCAACAATATTCCTATAACGTAAGTAGCTTAGATGGTGCGGAGTGTACTTTCTATATGTCGGTTTGGAGTGTATAGCGTCCTTCGTAAGAAGGAATCCTTGCTCCTTTGATGCTCCTTGGTCCTGGATCCTCCCGTGGTGTCTTAAGGAGTGACACAGGGACATTCTGAGGCGTTGCTAGGAGTGTTCTTCCTAGGTGTCTCGTGGCAACAGTGTAACCCTGTGTTTAATCGTTCACCATACACTACCCACCTGAAAGAGTGGTGTCTATAGGCAGCATTGGGGGGGTCTACGCTACCATACCCTAGCTTGTTGACTAGGATCGCCACTCTCTATCTGGGACAGGCCTACGTCTAGCAGTGGAACAGGCTCATGATGACTTCCAAGGTAGGCACCATTCTAAGCATGACACCAGCAACCATGGTGTCCCCATGGTTGGTATTCATTCATCTAGTGCAGGTCGACTGTAGTCTGCAACAGGCTAATGATGACTTCCAAGGAAGGTACCTTTCAAAGAGTGACACCAACAACCATGGTCTCCCCATGGTTGGTACCAGGAGATCATGCGCAAGATGGCATCCTGTGAAGGAATCCTTCTAAACAACCATGGTCTCCCCATGGTTGGTACCAGGAGGTCATGCGCATAAGGAAAGAATCCTTTCAAGAGTGACACCAACAACCATGGTTCTCTCAAGGTTGGTACCAGGAGGCCACGCATGGACGAGTACGTCCGCGTGTACTACAAGAGCACGGGCAAGCTGGGCATCATGCTGCTGACCACGCCCGACGGGAGCATGAACGCGGAGTTCAGCAAGACCAAGTTCGTCACCGACGACGACCTCAACAAGAGCCTCGAGTACTACGTGAGTTGGTTGCGTTGGGGGAAGTGGACTCTCTACAGGATTGGAGTGTATGTCCTTCTTAAGGGAGAATTCTTGCTTTTAGGATGCTCCTTGTTACTGGATCCTCCCGTGGGTGTCTTAACAAGTGACAAAAGGACATTCTGAAGGGTTGCTAGGAGTGTGTCTTAAGAAGAGACTGCATAGGCAGCAGCGTTCCCCTGTGTTTAATTATTCACCATACACTACCCCCCTGCCAGCGTGGTGTCTATAGGCATCAGAATTTCCTAAATGGGGGGGGGGGGGGGGCTACGCGACCATACCCTAGCTTGTTGACTATGAGCACATCTTCCTATCTGGGTGTGGCCAATATCCAGCAGTAGACTGCTTTAGGCTGATGGTGGCATCCTAAGAAAGAATCCTTTCAAAGAGTGACACCAACAACCATGGTCTCCCCATGGTTGGTACCAGGAGGTCTCGCATGGAGGAGTACGGACGTGCACTACAAGAGCACGGGCAAGCTGGCCATCATGTTGCTGACCACGCCCGACGGGAGCATGAACGCGGAGTTCAGCAAGACCAAGTTCGTCACCGACGACGACCTCAACAAGAGCCTCGAGTACTACGTGAGTTGATCAGATTGGGTGAAGTGGATTCTCTATAGGTTTGGAGTGGATAGTGTCCTTCTTTAGGAGGAATCCTTGCTCCTAGGATGCTCCTTGGTCCTGGATCCTCTCGTGGGTGTCATAAGAAGCGCCTAAGGGACGTTCTGGGAGGAGTGTACTTTCTAGGTCTCTCCTGGGTGTCTTAAGAAGAGACTATGGGACAGCAGCGTTCCCCTGTGTTTAATCATTCACCATATCGACTCATCCGTAGAACAAAGTCCGATCTGCAGGAATGCTAGTTTTCAGTAGAGGGCAAAGAAGTTTAAGATCTTTGTTTTCGGGCTGCGATCAAAAACGGTAAGACGTATCATTTTGAATTTTAGATATGTTTATATAGCGCAATAGCGTAATTAAATGCTCTTTAGTGTATATTTCTATTGCTTTTATTTCACGAAATAGTGAGTTCCATATCAACATCGGACATTTTCTAGCGGAAGACCGGGAGTCCTTGGTGAACATAACACGTTGTTTTACGGAGACGTCCGAATTAAGTGCCGTTCTATATGAACTTGGGGCGTTTTTTGATTGAATAATTTATCACTTTAAAGTCCTATGTGAATACTTATCTGGTTTGAAATGTGTTTTTTGTAATGTTAGCCATAACATAACATAACACAATCTTTTATTCGGGCTTACACAAGGTTTATTCGTTAAAAAAAACCGAATTAGGAACTTTATGAAGCCCGGTGACCTGCTTGGTGTAGTGCTCAAGAGGTTGGGTTGGGTTCGATCCCAAGATTTGTTGGCATGAACATGTATCCATTTAAGTGTATGTATTTGTATAAATAAAATATATTTAAGCATGTCTTTCAGTTCCCTAGCTTGCCATGGTACAAGCTTCGAGCTTAGTTTGCTGCTAGGCAATTGGCGTTTTCAAACCCATTAGGCAAGGATCTTCACAGAAATCAACTCCGTGCATTTATTTATTGCCAACTGAATGGTGATTTTTCATTTGGTATGAAAAATCACCATTCAGTTTGAAGATTTAAAAGTTCCACATCACAAATATTTCCCGGTTAATATGGAACTGTCAGTACCAACTCTTCCAAATATCCTTGCCTAATGATACCTATTCAGTCTGTGATAGTTAATTCTGGCGATATATTATGGAGAAAGTTTCTTTGTGATTTGTTCGTCGTCATTTAGCACCTCTAATTAACTAGAAAACCATTTAAGTAGAAAACCCGTGGCCCCTAAAACCAATAGAAAAAATGCAGAGACGCCCTAAGTAATGAACAGACCGTAAGCGCAAATGGTTCAAGAAACATAACGAAATAATCGGAAAAACGATGGGACCATCTTATAATGTCGTTAGTCGTTACAAATCTTCTTCTTCTTCCTAGCAGTGACGGATTAACCCTTAATCAAATTAAGCAATTGCCTAGGGCACCACGTCTGGGGGGGCACCAGAAGAAGCATAAAAAAAGGCCGTCCATAGGGCATCACGAATCACGTCTCACTCTTACGTCACCATAAACCAACTCAAAAAAATAATCTAAGAATAATTTGAAAAATTGCGCGTTTTTGTGGTACCATATAAGGGTTATTCCCCCTAGATTTAGGAGCCAAATAAGTGATATAGGATTTTTTGAGGGGCCTGAAATTTTAAGAGGTATTTTTAGGGTTTTTTTGTCTATCTATTCAGATCCCTGATGGTCCGATTTACATTGAATGTAAATGGTGCCTCTTGTACAACATTTGATCAACCCAAAAATATAACTTTATTTAATTTAACAATGTATGATATCAAAAAAACGGAATCTGCAGATGAAAGCTATATACATATTTAATATATTAAATAACTAGCGGCCCGCCCTGGCTTCGCACGGGTAAAAATTTTAGGTACTCAATGTACCCTATGTCACTCAGGCAGGGATAGCAAAGCTTACCAACGGTGAAAGAATTTTTAAAATCGGTTCTGTCGGTCCCGAGGTCCGACCTCACAATTAAACAAATATAAAACACACAAACATTACTTCCTTATAAAGTGTGTTTTGATTTGTAATAAAAATACCTACTTTGAAAAAATTGGCCAAGTGCGAGTCGGACTCACGCACTGAGGATTCCGTACAAATTCTATTTTGGACGTAATAAAAAAACTTATTGCTAGATTTCGTTCGTTCTTCTTCAGTTCACTTCAGTTTTATCCCTCTTATTTTAGAAGTTAGAGGGGGGGGGGACACCCGTTTTTCCACTTTGGAAGAATCTCTCACACAAAGTATTCACTTTAGAAAAAAATATGATAGAAACCTCAATATCATTTTTAAAGACCTATCCATAGATTCCCCACACGTATATGTTCAATGAAAAAAAACATATCCAGTTTCAGTTATAATTTTTGTTATTTTTGTTTCTATTTTTGTTTTTTTTTTTCTATTTTCGTGTGAAAACTTTAATGCGGTTCACAGAATACATACATATAGTTTCGGAAAAAATTGTCTTTGATAGACTGGCGGACAGACATGACGAATCTATAAGGGTACTGTTTTAATCATTTAACTACGGAACGGAACCTTAAAAAGGACAAAGATATAAGTAAGGCTCATAATTACGCATTTCAATAAATAAATAAATTATGCTTTGGTTTCTATTGTTGTCGCACCACTTCTTAGGTACGATCTCATCTCGTTATCTTATTTTAGAAAACACTAATGTTTTTAGGCGTTGTAGACTGATTCTAGTTGACATACAGACATTGTTGATGAAGTTGCGGCATTATGGTATTACTGTCGACTCGCTGAATCTGATACAGTCGTATCTATCAGACAGAATTCAAAGAGTAAATATCAATGAGGTAGACTCAATAGGAGCTCCTCTAATTATGGGCGTCCCCCAAGGCTCGATATTAGGCCCTTTGCTTTTTTTAATTTATATAAATGATCTTCCTTATTATTCAGAAAACCTTTGCGAAACTGTTTTATTCGCAGATGACACCTCTTTAATATTCAAAGTTGACAGACATAAAAATGTATTTGACGATGTGAGTAACTCGGTCTCGCTCATTGTTCAATGGTTTACAGTTAACAATTTATTATTAAATGCTAAGAAAACGAAATGTGTACAATTTACAATGCCTAATGTGCGACACGTTATTCCTACTATTGCCATAAATGGGGAACCTGTCGAGATTGTCAACTCAACAGTGTTTCTGGGAATAACACTCGATTCTAAATTGCAGTGGGGCCCTCATCTTACTGCTATAGCAGGGCGACTTAGTTCAGCTGCGTATGCAGTGAGGAAAATCAGAAATCTGACTGATGTAGAAACAGCTAGGTTAGTTTACTTTAGTTACTTCCACAGTATCATGTCGTACGGGTTGCTTTTGTGGGGCTCGGCTTCTGACATCAATAATATATTTATACTGCAGAAGAGAGCTATCCGTGCTATTTATGGCCTCAAAACTAGGGATTCTTTAAGGGAAGTATTTAAGGAGATAAATATATTAACTGTTCCATCTCAATTCATCCTTGATTGTGTCATGTATGTTCGCAAAAACATCGAACAGTTCTCAAAAAAGTCGGATTGTCATAGATTTAACACAAGAAATAAGCATAAGCTTGCTATCCCTAAGATTAGACTTCAAAAGATTGGAAATTCGTTTATAGGATTAAGTATTAAATTATTTAATAAACTCCCTCTAAAAATTGTTAACTTACCCTTACATCAGTTTAAGTCTCATCTAAAATCTCGTTTAATGATGAAAGGGTATTATAGAGTTGAAGATTACCTGAGTGATGGAGAGCTGTAGATATTGGTGGCGCTGGCCGTCTTGCCATTTCTGCTTACTTGTTTATGTAAATTTCTATGTTAATTATCCAATGTTTCTTTAAAAATGTATCTAATTTACTTTGGTATTGTTGCAAATTTATTTTATAATTAATTGTTGAAATTGTTTATTTAAATTTATTATTTGTTAATGTGCCAACACTCTGTCCTACAGTTACCCCTTTTTATATTTTTTTATTGTTTTTAGATTCTTCAATATTTTACTCTCTGACGGTTGGCCTGCTTGAGTCTTAGTAGTCATGCTCACTTAAATGTCCCTGGGGTGGTGGCGCTATGTGGCGGGTCATTTCATTCCCTCTAAGATGGTTGAGTGAGGTGATGGCTGACACATACGTCATACTTGTGAACAGGTGCCACCTTTGGGGACTGGTCCACTGGGACGCAACCAGTCCAGAATAAATTAGGTTTTAATTTTAATTTATATTGACAGTAGACTGTATGACTCAGTGACAGCTATTTGATGCATTATTGTAGAAACATTATTGTAAAAATTATGGCGTTTAAAAAGAGCAACTGTCGAGTTTCTTGCCGATTCTTCTCGGCAGAATACTGCCTTCCGAATCGGCGGTCGAGTCACTGCTACTGTAATTCTTTTTGACGATTCATAAGTGCTTATATTAAGCCCAATTGAATAAAGAATATTTTTATCTTTATCTTTATCTTTATCATACGGATAGGGGGGGCCCACAGGGGTGGATTGCTTAGGGCATCAAGTAGTCTTAATCCGTCACTGCTTCCTAGCGTTTATCCCGTTAGTCGTTACAAATGATCCAATTAAATATCTCACCAACAGTACTTGGTACAGTAAATTTTTGGCAACTGGGAGATCGAGTTAAGCTATGGGATATCATCATCAAGTTTTCAGATAAAATCAAAAAGAAAATATGCCTCAAGTATCTCCTAATAAATTTCAAAGTATTATGGTCACAGGCACCAACCAATCTCACTGCGAGAACATTGAAGTATGTGAAACAATATTTATTACACTTAAGTTTATATACTTTTGCCGTAACAGCTTGTATCTTAAAGAATGTGTGAAATACAAAGGAGGTCAGAGTACAAATAATAAGATACATTTCTAAAGCACTTCCATCGTACTTCTTCCACGCAGTCTTTAAGATACGAGCTAAAACGGCAAGATATTGAAACATTGTTTGATATACTTATATTTTCTCTCAAAAAGATTCCTTAAAGCCTGTTTATTTATAAAATTTTATCAAATAACTTCATGATGCAGTTTCTTTCCACAAAAACAGAAACAGTCTAGGCGCTGTTGGTGAGATATTGTATCGAATCATTTGTAACAATAAATGGCATTTTCTACACGGTCCCATCGCTATTTTGACTTTTTCATAACATTTGTCTTGCCTAGGTTTTTAAATCACTTGCGTTTAAGGTCTGTCCATTCTTTATTAGTCTCTGCCTTTTTCTAGTGGTTTTAGGAGCCACGGAGCTACTGCTTCAATACGAAGACAGAGGTGAATTTAGTGGTGCCTAATGACGAAGAACAAGACAAAGAGAAACAGTCTCTATGATAAGGGCAGAATAAACTATCACAGACAGAATGGATGCCCATTGCTATGCCTAATCCTAGTAGGAAAGGATCTAGGAGTTAGTACTGACAGTTCCTATATAAACCAGGGTAGATCTGTGGTACAAAATATGTTAATCCTAAAACTGAATGAATGGTGAATTTTCATAATTTGATGGCACTTCTAAGGAAAACGTAAGTTGATTGCTGTAATCATCCACACCTAGTGTGCCAGGTATGGCGTTGGATATAAAGCTGTAGCAGGAAATTTTCTCGGTCTCGTCCTGGCCATCCAGATTTTTTTCCATTCTATCAGCTCATTATTTAACACTAGCGGCCGCCCGCGACTCCGTCCGCGTGGTTTTCGATTTCCAATATCCTATGTGTTATTCTGATGTATAAGCTATATTGTGGTAGTTTCATTCAAATCCATTCAGTAGTTTTTACGTGAAAGAGTAACAAACATCCATACATCCATACATACAAACTTTCGCCTTTATAATAGTAGTAGGATTATAACGGGACTAAACGCGATATTATTTTCGCTTGTGACCACGCCACGGTTGTAGCATCACAGCCGAAACGTCAAGCAGAAAGTACTCAGTAATATATAAAAATAATATCGCGTTTAGTCCCGTTGTAATGTTAAATAATTAAAACGCAACGCGAAAGTATAAAGTTATATATTCTCAGCTGATTTTTCTTCATCAGTAGGTAGGCAAAGGTGACTATGGTGGAGTCAAGTTTTAACAAAATTCTCAATAAAAATAATAGAAAATGTATTATTACTAATAAGGCAAGACTATATACCTGCCTAGCAATTCATTACACAATGTTTAATTCAAATATTTGAATAATTGAGGATTTTTTTAATTGAACAACGTCTTATCTTATTCCGTTCTTCCAGTAATAACGTCCCATTTTACCATCGGACTAACAAATCGTCTCATAGATTCCGAAGAAAAGTGTTCTACATTCACATGCAACACTCAGAAGTACCATTAATTTCGTATAAAATGGTCCTAAGTTCTGTTAAGACTTCTACTTTTTACTATTTATTTTTACAGTTATAGTGGTTATCCTGCGAATATGCATTACAACGCATGGATTTTCGTACGAAAATTACGTTACTTAACTTTTCCATCAAAAAACGCCCTATATAAAAATCGATCACCCACAAATAGGAACGGAGCCAAAAAGTATGAATAAAGAGACAAATTGATTCTATATTCTAATTTCACTTGAGAACCTAACCTAACCTAAGCCCGTGAAATGTAAATTTCCTTCCTCCACTGAACAACGGCCGGTCTCAACAACAGACGTGGCATCCGCACCGCCCCCACTGTCCCTTGGTCACATGAAGCGTTTTTTTACGGAAAGTTTATCACATGGAACGTTATTCGACTCTGTAACTCTGGAACTAAATAAGATAGAAAAAAAATAAAAATGTACGTCGATAGAGTTCGTTATCCTTATACTGTTAAGGTATTTAACTCATTTTTGCTCTATGATCACATCGGACTTTGTTCTACGGATGAGTCGATATACTACCCACTTGCCAACGTGCTGTCTATAGGCAGCAGAACTTCCTATATGGGGGGGGGGGTCTACGCACCACTCTCTATCTAGGGGAGGCATACGTCGTCTAGCAGTGGATATCAACAGGCTAGTGATGTCTTCCAAGGAAGGTACCTTTCAAAGCGTGACACCAACAGCCGTCTCACCATGGTTCGTACCAGGAGGCCTCGCATGGACGAGTACGTCCGCGTGTACTACAAGAGCACAGGCAAGCTGGGCATCATGCTGCTGACCACGCCCGACGGGAGCATGAACGCGGAGTTCAGCAAGACCAAGTTCGTCACCGACGACGACCTCAACAAGAGCCTCGAGTACTACGTGAGTTGATTGCGTTGGGTGGAGTGGACTCTCTATAGGTTGAGAGTGTGTAGTGTCTTTCTTAAGAAGGAATCTTGCTCTTAGGATGCTCCTTGGTCCTGGATCCTCCCGTGGGTGTCTTAAGAAGTGACAAAGGGATATTTGGGGGGTTGAAGGAGTGTTTTTTTCTAGGTCTCTCGTGGCAGCAGTGTTACATGGTTCACCATATACTACCCATCTGCCAGCGTGGTGTCTATAGGCAGCAGAACATTCTATCTGGGGGGGGGGGGGGGCTACGCAACCATACCCAAGCTTGTTGCCTAGGAGCACCACTATCTATCTGGGACAGGCCTACGTCTAGCAGTGGAACAGGCTAATGATGACTTCCAAGGTAGGCACCATTCTAAGCATGACACCAGCAACCATGGTGTCCCCATGGTTGGTATTCATTCATCTAGTGGAGGTCGACTGTAGTCTGCAACAGGCTAATGATGACTTCCAAAGAAGGTACCTTTCAAAGAGTGACACCAGCAACCATGGTTCTCTCATGGTTGGTACCAGGCGGTCTCGCATGGACGAGTACGGACGTGCACTACAAGAGCACGGGCAAGCTGGCCATCATGCTGCTGACCACGCCCGACGGGAGCATGAACGCGGAGTTCAGCAAGACCAAGTTCGTCACCGACGACGACCTCAACAAGAGCCTCGAGTACTACGTGGGTTGGTTGCGTTGGGTGATGTGGACTTTCTATAGGTTTGGAGTGGATTGTGTCCTGCTTAAGGAGGAATCCTTGCTCCTATGATGCTCCCTAGTCCTGGATCCTCCCATGGGTGTCATAAGAAGCGACTAAGGGACATTCTGGGAGGTTGTAGGAGTGTACTTCCTAGGATTCTTTCCGTGGGAGCCTTAAGAAGCGAGTTAAGACACTTATTGGGTGATGGGTTGCAAGGTTCTCCTGTGTTTTATCGTCCAACGTACATAGTACGTTCACCAACCTAGTCATAATTGGAGAATATAGGCATGATCCCCATCTGGTGGGGGCTGATGATGATAGCTTCTCTGGAGGGAATCCTTCTAGTCGTGACACCAACAACCATGGTTGTCTCATGGTTAGTACCAGGAGATCATGCGCATGATGGCATCCTATGAAGGAATCCTTCTAGTTAACCATTGTTCCCTCATGGTTGGTACCAGGAGGTCTCGCATGGACGAGTACGGACGTGCACTACAAGAGCACGGGCAAGCTGGCCATCATGCTGCTGACCACGCCCGACGGGAGCATGAACGCGGAGTTCAGCAAGACCAAGTTCGTCACCGACGACGACCTCAACAAGAGCCTCGAGTACTACGTGAGTTGTGACAACTGTGTTAAGTAGCCATGGAACCACGCTTCTTCCAATTGATGTTAAGTTAAGTGTCTTCAAGAGTCCTGTAACATATGAAGCTAAGATGGTTCGGAGTGTACTTCCTATGGGGGAAACCTTGCCCCTAGGATGCTCCTGGCTCCGATTGGGTCCGTGGGTGTCAATGGGACTCAATGGGACATTTTGGGCATGGACAGCAGCGTTCAGAGTTCTAGGTGAGTTGATAACATTGGGTGGAGTGGACTCTCTATAGGTTTGGAGTGTATAGTGTCCTGCTAAAGGGAGAATCCTTGCTCCTAGTATGCCCCTTGATCCTGGATTCTCTCGTGGATTCCTTAAGGAGTGACAAAGCGACATTCTGAGGGGTTGCTAGGAGTGTGTCTTAAGAAGAGACTGCATGGGCAGCAGCATTCCCCTGTGTTTTATCGTTCATCATACACTACCCACCTGCCAGCGGGGTGTCTATAGGCAGCAGAACTTCCTATCTGGGGGGGGGGGGGGCTACGCATACCCTAGGTTGTTGACTAGGGGCACTCTCTCTGGGGGAGGACTACGTCTAGCAGTGGATGGCAACAGGCTAATGATGACTTACAAGGACGGAACCTTTCAAAGCGTGACTCCAACAACCATGGTCTCCCCATGGTTGGTATTCCTACATCTAGTGGAAGACGACTCTTTATAAGCGTGAGGGGAACAACCATGGCTCTCTCATGGTTGGTACCAGTGGTTCCAATGGATTTCTTTTGACTTATGGCGGAAAGGAATCCTCCTAAGCGTGACTCCAACAACCATGGTCTCCCCATGGTTGGTACCAGGAGGTCACGCATGGACGAGTACGGTCGTGTACTACAAGAGCACGGGCAAGCTGGGCATCATGCTGCTGACCACGCCCGACGGGAGCATGAACGCGGAGTTCAGCAAGACCAAGTTCGTCACCGACGACGACCTCAACAAGAGCCTCGAGTACTACGTGAGTTGTGACAACTGTGTTAAGTAGCCATGGAACCATGCATCTTCCGAATAACGATGAGTAAGAGGCTGTCACTGGGCCGTGGTGTCTTCAGCAATAGTACTGTAATGTAAGTAGCTTAGATGGTGCGGAGTGTACTTTCTATATGTAGGTTTGGAGTGTATAGTGTCCTGCTTAAGGAGGAATCCTTGCTCTTAGGATGTTCCCTGGTCCTGGATCCACCCGTGGGTGTCTTAAGAAGTGACCAAAAGACATTCTGGGGGGTTGCTAGGAGTGTTCTTCCTAGAATTCTTCCCGTGGTTGCCTTAAGAAGCGTGTTAAGACACTTATTGGGTGATGGGTAGGTAGCAAGATTACCCTGTGTTTTATCGTTCACATACTGAGGTGACTACCAATTTGCCAGCATGGAGTCAATGGGCACAACTTCTTATGGGGGGGGGGGGGGGGCGCTAGCTTGTTGCCTAGGAGCACCACTCTCTATCCGGGGGAGGCAGTCGATAGCAACAGGCTAATGATGACTTCCAAGGAAGGAACCCTCAAAGCGTGAGGGAA
Organism: Nomophila noctuella; assembly: GCA_958496325.1. Classification (NCBI taxonomy): domain Eukaryota; kingdom Metazoa; phylum Arthropoda; class Insecta; order Lepidoptera; family Crambidae; genus Nomophila; species Nomophila noctuella. Next base: position 6,447,617 of record OY292508.1, read on the forward strand.
CCAACCATGGTTCTCTCATGGTTGGTACCAAGAAGTCATGCGCATAAGGAAGGAATCCTTTCAAGAGTGACACCAACAGCCACGGTTCTCTCATGGTTGGTACCAGGAGGTCTCGCATGGCCGAGTACGGACGTGCACTACAAGAGCACGGGCAAGCTGGCCATCATGCTGCTGACGACGCCCGACGGGAGCATGAACGCGGAGTTCAGCAAGACCAAGTTCGTCACCGACGACGACCTCAACAAGAGCCTCGAGTACTACGTGAGTTGATCAGATTGGGTGGAGTGGACTCTCTATAGGTTTGGAGTGTATAGTGTCCTGCTTATGGAGGAATCCTTGCTCCTAGGTTGCTTCCTGGTCATGGATCCTCCCGTGGTTGTCTTAAGAAGCGACTAAGGGACATTCCTGAGTATATTGTACAGCCTTGGGAGGAATCGCTGCCCTTAGGATGCTCCTGGCTCCAATGAGGTCCCTTGGGTGTCTTAAGAAGTGATTAAGGGACATTCTGGGGGGGGGTTCAAGGAGTGTTCTTTTAGGATTCTTTCTGTGGGAACCTTAAGAAGCGAGTTAAGACACTTATTGGTTGATGGGCAGCATCGTTCCTCTGTGTTACATCGTTCAACATATATTGTGCGGTCACCAACCCAGCCATATTTGGAGACTATAGGCATGATCCCCATCTGGTGGGGGCCTACGTCTTGCAATGGATAGCAATAATGATAGCTTCTCCGGAGGGAATCCTTCTAGACGTGTCACCAGCTACCATGGTCTCCCCATGGTTGGTACCAGGAGGTCACGCACGGACGAGTACGGACGTGCACTACAAGAGCACGGGCAAGCTGGGCATCATGCTGCTGACCACGCCCGACGGGAGCATGAACGCGGAGTTCAGCAAGACCAAGTTCGTCACCGACGACGACCTCAACAAGAGCCTCGAGTACTACGTGAGTTGATTGCGTTGGGGGAAGTGGACTCTCTATAGGTGTGGAGTGGTTATTGTACTGCCTAGGGAGGATCCTTGACCTTAGGATGCTCCTGGCTCCAATGAGGTCCCTTGGGTGTCGTAAGAAGTGACTAAGGGACATTCCGGAGTAAATTTAAGTGTGCCTCCTAGGATTTCATCCCGTGTGTGTCATAGGAAGTGACCGTGGGACCTTGTTCTTAGGATGTTCCCTAGTCCTGGATCCTCCCGTGGGTGTCTTAGGAAGTGACAAAAGGACATTCTGAGGGGTTGAAGGAGTGTTCTTCCTAGGATTCTTTCCGTGGGAGCCTTAAGAAGCGAGTTAAGACACTTATTGGGTGATAGGTTGGTAGCAAGATTCTCCTGTGTTTCATCGTCCAACATACATAGTGCGGTCACCAACCCAGTCATAAATGGTGACTAAACATGGTGTCTACAGGAATGATCCCCATCCGGTGGATGATGATGATGCCCCAGCCAGAGCAGTGACTATAGGCATAACTCCTTTCTGGGACAGCAGAGAACGGTGATGATGATGGCTTCCTATGAAGGAATCCTTCTAAGCAACCATGGTTCCATGTTTGGTACCAGGAGGTCACGCATGGACGAGTACGGACGTGCACTACAAGAGCACAGGCAAGCTGGCCATCATGCTGCTGACCACGCCCGACGGGAGCATGAACGCGGAGTTCAGCAAGACCAAGTTCGTCACCGACGACGACCTCAACAAGAGCCTCGAGTACTACGTGAGTGTCACAACTGTGTAAAGTAGCCATTGAGCCACGCTTCTTCCAATCGATGTTAAGTTAAGTGTCTTCAAGAGTCCTGTAACGTATGAAGCTAAGATGGTTCGGAGTGTACTTTCTATGGGGGAAACCTTGCCCCTAAGATGCTCCTGGCTCCGATTGGGTCCGTGGGTGTCAATGGGACTCAATGGGACATTTTGGGCATGGACAGCAGCGTTCAGAGTTCTAGGTGAGTTGATAACATTGGGTGAAGTGGACTCTCTATACGTTTGGAGTGTATAGCGTCCTGCTTAAGGAGGAATCCTTGCCCCTAGGATGCTCCCTGGTCCTGGATCCTTCTGTGGGTGTCTTAAGAAGAGACTGCATAGGCAGCAGCGTTCCCCTGTGTTTTATCGTTCACCATACACTACCCACTTGCCAACGTGCTGTCTATAGGCAGCAGAAATTCCTATATGGGGGGGGGGGGGGGGGTAGGCATACCCTAGCTTCTTGGCTGCGGGCACCACTCTATCTGGAGAGACCTTCGTCTAGCAGTAGATAGCAACAGGCTAATGGAATCCTTCCAAAGCGTGACACCAACAACCATGGTCTCCCCATGGTTGGTACCAGCAGGTCACGCATGGACGAGTACGGACGTGCACTACAAGAGCACTGGCAAGCTGGGCATCATGCTGCTGACCACGCCCGACGGGAGCATGAACGCGGAGTTCAGCAAGACCAAGTTCGTCACCGACGACGACCTCAACAAGAGCCTCGAGTACTACGTGAGTTGATCAGACTGTATATAGTAGCCATGGAGCCATGCATCTTCTGAATGATGATGAGTAAGGGGCTGTCACTGGGCCGTGGTGTCTTCAGCAATAGTACTGTAATGTAAGTAGCTTAGATGGTGCGGAGTGTAGTGTCTAGTGTCCTGCCTTTGGAGCCTTTGCCTGCCATAAGAAGCTACTATGGGACATTCCGGGGTAAATTGAAGTGTGCCTCTTAGGGTTTCTCCGCGTGGGTGTCATAAGAAGCTACTGGACATTCCGGGATGGGCAGCAACGTTCCCCTGTGTTTTATTGTCTAACATACTGCGTTCACTACCCATCTGCCAGCATGGAGTCTATGGGCACGGATTCGATGGTCCCTTAAGTGTCTTAAGGAGCACTTATGGGACATTCCGGGCATGGGCAGTAGCGTTGCCCTGTGTTTCATCGTTCACATACTGAGGTGACTACCAACCTGCCACCTTGGTGTCTATGGGCACAACTTCGTATGGGGGGGGGGGGGGGGGGGCTACGCAAACATTATGTCAAATCTAATTTTAAATTAAGAGCAGAACATGTCCAATGTCCATGCATTTTTGTCATTCATTCAAATAATCATCTATTTTATAATAGCCTTTCTTCATCATAAGGCTTCATCTTCTTCTAAGGCTTCTAAGTTCATAGATTTTTCTATGGGAGTGTTAAAGTTCTAGCGTGTCACTCAGTTCTGAGTTATACTGCCTAAGCAAATAACGTTTGTAATGATATTCCTCGCTATGCTTTGCTTTGGCAACCCACATTGTTTATTTTACAAATACACTTACATAGACTTTACTTTTATTTCAGTGCGAGCGTATGTTTGAAGACAACGAGGACGAGATCACAGATTTGTACAAGAACAGACCAGAGGACGACGTCATGCCCAACGCTGAGAGAGATGTGAGTTGACTGTTTCTTATTATTTATTTACGTCATACTAGAATTGGTAGAAGAAATAACTTTCTTACTGTAAACGCCTCGATGGTCTAGTGGGTTAAGTACCGGGCCTTGGTCTCGAGGTCCTGGGTTTATCCCGGGTCGGGCAAACTTTGTGTTGATTTTTTTGAACACAGACCGGGTTTGTGATCACCAATCCGCATTTGGCAAGCGTGGTGATTAAGCCAAAACCCATCTTTGTAACAAAATCATGATTTCAAATGATGGAGGCCTTTGCCCTGCAGTGGGACATTAATAGGCTGATACTTTACTTGACTGTGAACTCGAGTCAATGGTGAAATTAAAAGGTAAATAAAAAACTTTTGAATAAATACTTCTGATTGGATTTTAATGCAACTTCACAATAATGTAGCTTATACATTAGAATAGCACACAGCCTACATCTATCAGATATTGTGTGCGAAAAGCAAAATCCAGGCGGATGTACATTTGGGATACTTAGGACATCATTCACCAATTTTGACAATCGTCGAGCTGTCAGACGCTTAACAAAATGGACAGAGTCCAACGCAAAAATATTTTTTCAATTCGAATCAGTCGTTCATGAGATTAGCGCGTTCAAACAAACAAACAAACATTTCAGCTTTGTTATATTAATAAAGGTAAAAAAGTGAGGTATATATAAGATATAGATTTTTTTTGTATATTATTAATAACTAAGAAAATACTACATGGCACTAAAATAATGTCATCGAAGTATAATGTTAACGAATATATTTCCTCAGATCTGCTTCAACCACGCCAAGTACTGCGAAGAGTGGATGCTGCCAACCGAAGAGGACACGACCTGGACCGAGGAGATGGAGCGGGAGTACGTCAAGGTAGCACTTGAGCCCATGTTTATAAAAAGAGGGTTTTCGCAAATGAAAAATCCGCTAGATGGCAGTAGGTAGGCGTAGGGTCTAACTGTTATGTGATTGGTGAATTTTGACATGACATTGACAGGTGGCAAAATTTACCAATGACATAGCAGTTAGACCTCACGCCTACGTATTGCCATCTAGCGGATTTTATAATCGCAAACACCCTCAATGAAATGAAATTATTTATTCAATTTGATTTACTTAGAAAATTCATTTGCACGTCAAAACTTCAAAATATGTTTACTTTACTTATGAAGGACTCAGTGAGGCACTTATAAACCGTCCGTGATATCACAATAGAATGAATTAACCACCGACTTCGGAACGCAGTCATCTTCCGAGAAGAAGCGGCAAGAAAATCGTTAGTTGCTCTTTTAAATCGCCAATAATTACAATGTTTTTTTAATATATTAATTTCATTACATTCTTTAACTACCCCTACTAGTAGAAGGGGAAATGTTTGATGATGATGATGATATGATTTAAAAAAAAACCGGCCAAGTGCGAGTCGAACTCGCGTACCGAAAGTTCTGTACAAATTCCATTTACGACTTATTAAAAAAAATATTTACTAGATCTCTTTCAAACCCATTTTTGGTTGAAGTTTGGATAGTAATGGATAATATGTAGTTTTAGTGTTATCATTATATTATTATTTTAAAATGTTTATAAAACTATTCACATAAGAAAATAATAATATTCGTATCAGTATTCATCCATACCAAAATTTCGAAGACCTATCCATAGATACTCTTTACCTTTAGGTTTAATGAAAAATAAAATTTTGAATTTTAACTATGGGGAACTCCATTAATTCCTTGTTTCATATGTTTTATGTACCCATTTGAAATAATATGTATTTAACATTACTACGGGACTTTGTCCCGTTTAGTCCCGTTGTAATGATACATAATTATAATGCAACGCGAAAGTTTAAAGAAATAATATCTATAAATGTTCCAGGTCCACGGCCCAGACCCGTACGGGTTCGGCGGGTTCGGCGGCGGCAACTTCGGCGGGTTCGACGCCGCCGACGACGCGGACGACCGCGACGACGACATCCAAGCTGAGGGTGATGATGTCCAGGCTGATGATGATGTGAAGGATGAGCTGTGACGAGGATAGGTGATGAAGAGTGTGGCGGCCGAAAGGTTAATGTGTTCGTAGGTTTGTGTCGCGTTAACCCTTTCAGTGCCGTGACAAACCTGTTAAACTTAAGGTACGACAGACTTATTAACCATAACATGGGTTTCAGAATGTGTATGTGTGTGTAAGATACTACCAAGCTCTACTTATAAAACGTAGTTTTATTTAACACACAAATTCTGCATTTAAAAGTGTATTATTTATAGTAAGAATATAACATGACAATAATTTTACTGAATTTAAGTCACAATTGTGCCTTATATGTATTCACCACCCTTGCAAAATCTGTGGTGATCGCATGTCTAAATGCATTTACGACATATTATATCATGACAATATTTTTTCTGTACATAAGTCACGGTTACATGTAGTGTCACCACGTTTACCACTCTTGCCAAATCGATGATGATCACTTATGATAGTATTTTTATTCCTATTCATCACAATCGCCAAACCAAGCAAAAGAAAAACTAAGTTAGCTTAATGTTATGAAAACCATGGGAATAAAATGTGATCACAAGAATTTGACAAGGGTGGTAATTAAACTTCATGAGCATTGCCAAAAAGGGGGAGAGGTGACTTTTACTTGCCCTCCCCCATCTCCAAAATAATTAAGATTGCATTTTTTTTGAATTAAAAGTGATACGAATGAAAAATGTGCCTTCAAATCGAATTAGTGAACTTGAATATACAAATTGTTTGGATAAGATACAAATTGTTATTGAGTATTTATTTATACATTCCATTACACTTTTGCTGTTGTCTATTAGTCCAAGAGGTCGCGGGTTTGATCCCCGCACAGGACAAACATTTGTGTGCAGGAACATGTCTGTTTGTCCTGGTCTGGGTGTTATATGTATCTATTCAAGTATATTTGTAATACCACTGTTGATACTGATGTCTGTAACACTAGTGCTTAAGCTACTTAACACGGAGTCAGATTAATGTAGTGATGTTTTGAAATATTGTTATTACATTGCTGACCAATTTGTTGTAATGGTAATAGATTTTTTATGGAAGACAATGAGATTAAAAATATTAAATATTGAATTGAGTAAGTTTATAGTGCATTTGCATTTTGAATTTATGTACTTAAAAAGATTATTGCAAAAATATTAATATATAAAGTGTTTTGAAGAAATTATGACTTGACATCGTTTTCTGATAGGCTAACTTAGTAGTTTAAATAAAATAAAACTTTAAGAGTTTCCAATGTCGGTTCTATTCATTTAAATCTATTTTTAATTTATCGTTTATTAAAGTACCCACACTTTTGGCGGGCTTTTTCTTAAATGAGATTTCTTTCTGACAATTTCTGTCCAAAGATCTTTTTTTTACACATTATGTTATGGTGAATACTTACTTATCAGAAAACTGTGTATAAGTTTTTTTTGTAGTGACGAAATATGATGTAAAAGTGATGTAAAGCAGGGTGCTTTAGTTATAATGTGAACTAAGAGATTGTTATTGAAGTTGTGAAATTTTATGAGTGATTTATAATTGGTATTAAATACTGTAATTATGGAATATGTTTGTTTGTTTTTATACTTGCGAGTACTGTTATTAAAAGTCTTGATTTCCTTGTCTACGTTGAAAAAATCTAATGTTAAACACATTTTCTGACAACTATATTCCTTTTTAAGAGAGAGCTTTGTAGAACTTCCACTCGAAAGAGCCGCTCGTCTGGGGAAATACCTCCACCTTACAGAAGACCGCAGTAAAGTAGCAATTCGTAACTGTTGTGCTATGTTTCTGCTGGTGAGTAAGGTCGCCAGAGCTCAGTTGGGGAGGATTAATTCGACATCCAAATGTTTGTTTTCTTTTGTGAAACTTCTTGACTACAAGTCTTAAAAGTAAATTGTAAGTAATACGTAATAATAAGTAATTTTAAATAAATAAATAAATACGTTGGTTGATAGTGAACAACCAAACGAGTTTCAATAATTAATCAATGTCGCAATTTTTACCGGACAGAAGTATAATATTCATGGTCAATCGTTGTAATTATGTTCTTAAATCGAGGTCGTATGAATATCCATCGGTTTCGTCTTGATGTGTCATTCACCCCATGTTGAAAGTTCAGCATTAAAACCCTACTAATTTTATAAAAGCGAAATAAACTCTGTAAGTCTGCTAAGCTCTACCGCTTTAACCTCTCTTAAAGCTTATAATTTGACATAGACAATCATTAGACCCCAAGAAAAAACATAGGCAATAATTTTTTGAAAAAAGGGATCTAAAGTCCACGCGGACGTCGCGGTTGGTCGCTAGTTCTCCATGTACTAAAATTTAACTAAAACGTTCTTCCCCCCTTTTTTTGTCGTAGGGGAAATGCGTCCTCATTTGACGCTCCCCCTTAGACATTTTAGTTAGACCATGGCGGCCTATATTATAGTGCACAAGTGAATGCGCAAGCACAGGTGCACTCCCTATTCCCCTCACTCTCATAGTTCGGTGGGACAGCAATCTGACACGACCGTAGAGAGATCAGGCGCAGGACCAACGGCTTTACGTGCCTTCCGAAGCACGGAGGAGCTCGAGATGAAATTTGTTGGTTACCTATCCTATGAATGGCCTCTGCAAAAGTTTATAAACTTAGCAAACGCGGTAATTATTTAGAGATATTTGTAATACCACTGTAGATTCTGATGTCTGTAACACAAGTGCTTGAGCTACTTAACACGGAGTCCGATCAATGTAGGTACCTACCTATGTGATGTTGTGAAATATTGGTAGGTACAAATTAGAAAAGAGCTGTTGGGGAGTTACACAAGTTGGCAGCGTTATTCAAATCTTACTAAAATATAAGAACTGTTTTGTAGGTATATAGGTTGGTATCTACGTGAAATGTGGTTACAATTACAACTGCTATTTGACCAAGAGTTATAAGTAATTTTAGTGCGAAAATTTCAAGGTCATGTCCAGTTTGCAACTGTTGTGCTATGTTTCTGCTGGTGCGTAAGGTTGTCAGTGCTCAGTACCTAAGTATGCGCTTTTAAACGCATCAGAGATCCCTGTGGGGTTGTAAATGTCCATGGGCGGCGGTAACCGGTAATCACCCGCTTACATTAAAAAACTAACAAATAACGGTCGAATGTAAGTATTAAAAAAGTATATAATACTTACATTCGTCCGTTATTTGAAAATGCGACCTAACTTTAATAGTAAATAATACAAATAACAAATAAATAGGCGCGAGGCGGTCTACATAGTTCTAAGTACATACGCAAGGCAATCAAAGGTCAAATAAGGCCTTTGCTAATTAAAATTAAATGCATCAGTGCTTGCATAACGGAAAGATATTTCAACATTGACTGTTAAAATCGTACGGTATTCAAGTAAAGACAACTGAACTACATTTGTGTGTCTTTCAGTTTCGCAGAATATTATTTACAAAGGTGGAATTATTAGTGCGCAAGCGGTGAAATAAAGAACGCTATAGAATAAAGAAATTAATGCTTAACCGTTTTACCTACGAGCTTTCAGGGGTAGCAACTTAGCAACAACTTACCTACCAACACTTAATAATTGTCACTGTCAAATGTTAATTAACATTAATAAGATTTTTTCCTTTCCTTCTTACCTTTTAAGTTATGTTGCATGCATCATATTCTAAGGGCTAATCTTATTAGAGAAAAGCTTAGGTACTCGTACCTACACGAAAGAGAGTGAATTATAAAATACATACTTATAAGTTTAATGATATCCAGTGCCGTCGGTCCTAAAAATTATTATTTGCGCCGTGCCTACTTTATGCGCACATACCTACGTAGATTCATCTTAAAATTACGCATTTTCCCTGTAAAGTCCCTTTGTTTTGTTGTCTGACATTTACGCGTAAGTGCATTGGCAAAAATCCGGTATTACCATATCAAGGACCCTGCTTTCACTGCCCGCGCATACTACGTGCGTAGGTACGAGGAAATGTAAAAGGTAACTTTGTAAATAAACAATGCTCCGAACGGTGAATTGTATGGGACAGTGTAGGTACTATAATGAATAAATATTTCACAACATCAGAATCAACAGTGGTATCACAAATATACTTAAATAGATACATATATAACACCCAGACCAGGACAAACAGACATGTTCATGCACACAAATGTTTGTCCTGTGCGGGGATCGAACCCGCGACCTCCCGAAAAGGTGGTAAAATGTTTATACATTTCAGTTCTCTAACCTACTTAGCCTTAAATAAAAAAATGTGAATACAAATTGTATAAAATACTACTTACACATGAAATGAAAGAAATGATTATAACAACCTTTTTTTCTCAGCTGTCTCTATTTCCTATTATCCCAATGGATTTCGCTATCTCCTACATTATCCTGGTTTGAGTACCTACACATATAGGTATAGTGTGAAAAAGAGGGTTTAAGTAAGTAGGTACGTATTTCCGTTCCTAAGATCCATAGTACCTATGTACAAGCTGCGAGGTCATTGTCTAGGAAAGCGGTGTTTTTTTTATTAAAGCAGTATTTATTATAATCATCTTCAAAGCCTCTTCTTAAAGGCATCACATGATTTACAGCCTATGGGTGATGAATTGACGCCATACTGATATTATTCAAGACATAATTATATTATTAAACAAACATTTAAAACCAGACAATGTACAAACACAATTGTTTTATATGTTTGTCCTGGATGGAGGAAAAACACATAAAGCAAACCAAATGCGCAGTTAATGGATTAGTCAATAAAGATTCCATTAATTGACGACCGATTTGGAAGTTGACTTTAATACCATGCAAGATGTCGCGGATTCGATTCCCGCACAGGATAACCATTTGTGTGCATGAACATGTTTCTTAATACAGGTTTGGGTGTTTCTCTTACCTATTTGTTTATTATGTATCTATGTTGTTGTTATGTTGATACTGATATCTGTAACTGAAATGCTTGCTACTTACTTACCACGGAATTTAATCAATTACTTATATGATGTTGGGAGACAATAATTTTACTGCTAGCCTCCGCCCGCGACTTTGTTCCCGTGGATTTCGGTTTCCGCACACATAGTGTTATATTACCTACTAGCGGCCGCCCGCGACTCCGTCCGCGTGGATTTCTTTTTTTCGAAATAAAAAGCCTATGTTCTGTCTCAGGGTCTAAAGATTGTCTGTACCAAATTTCATCAAAATCGGTTGCGAGGTTTAAGCGGGAAAGCGTAACAGACAGACAGACAGACAGACAGAGTTACTTTCGCATTTATAATATTAGTTGGGATAGCTTAATTAAAGCCATCCTGAACAAAGGTCCTATCCAAATAAAAATAAAAAATTGACCCAGTGCCTACGTAGTTCCTGAGATGAGCGCGTTCAAACAATTAAACAAACAAACTCTTCGGCTTTATTGTATTATGTAGTTATACATTTATAATCGTAGAAATTGTGTTGTGTGTGCGTCTGATCTCTACGTATCAGATTGCTGTCCCACCGAACTATGAGAGTAAGGGAACAAGGTGTGCACCTGTGCTTAACTTATTCGAGACACGATGTGGTTTTATGCATGCAGGCAGACGAGCCATGATAATGCAGGTATGCAGTTTGCATTTAAAATAGTAACGTTGCTTTTTGACAGTTGGAAAATCTTTGATTGACATTAGGTATAGTAACGGGTAATCAGTATCTACAGTTAACGGTTCGGTTGTTGGTAGAGTCGCCGAGGAAAGCAGAGACCCCTAGGAGAGGCCTATGTTCAGCTGTGGACTGCGATAGATGATGAGAGGATCGGTGCATTCTCTTCGATGAGACAGGTAACTACCTACCTATGCAGTATGATGGCGTGACGAGCAAAAGAATTAACTATGTGAATTAAAAAGAATTATTCAAATGGGTCCAGTAGTTTTTGAGTTTATTTGTTACATACAAAATACAAATCTTTCCTTTTTATAAAATTAGTCTAGATCTAGTGAAACGATGGCTAGCATCCCTCTAATGATTTTATCCACGTTATTAAGACGATTTATAAGTTTAACTTATCTAGCTATTCACAAGGGTAACGTAGTTACTACGGGTGAATAGGAATAGGTAACCATAGACTCATTATAGGATTGACGTGGTAAAAAAAAAAAGTTAACAAATTCAGCTAAAATTTTACTTTAACTCATCGATATACAAAAAATCCCTTACTTAAAAGATGTTAAAAAATAACAACTAGCATACCTAAAAAAGCAAAATATGTCTAGGTGGCTTTTCCTTATTTAGATATTTCATAGTATGTAGGTCTAGATAATTTGCGCGTCAAGTCTATAAATGCGATAAATCAGTTTCGCCTAGAAAACATTAAATAGATAGCTACACTGTACCTAGGTTCTTATCCGTGCTAAGTGAAAACCCGGCGTAAGACCAGAAATAGCATCAAATTAAAACTTGTACTTAAACTGTGTCAACTAAGTAGATTCTGCAGTAACTAGGAAACGGGTAAAGATCAGTTTACTGTTAACGTTTAAAAGTATTTCTAGTACGCACTAAAAATATTTTTTTAATACAAAAAGTAAAATTGTTGCTAGTAGGTTCAATACGTACATTAATATTGTGATGGTTTTTGAAAAAATATTTGTGTTGCCGAGAGTGAAAAGTTTAAAATAATTTATTGATTGATAATATTAATACCTATGTATAAGATAGTCGTTTTAATAAATAAATCCAGATATGAGGAAATAGCTTAGTTTATATCAATCCCTACTAATATTATAAATGCGAAACTCTGTCTGTCCGTAACGCTTTCCCGGTTAAACCTCTCAACCGAGTTGATGAAATTTAAAATAGGGATGTGAAATCCACGCGGACGAAATCGCGGGGGGCTGCTGGTAAATAAAATAAAACAAACTCATCATTTTGTATAAACATTTAATCATAGACTTTTATTCATAACATTGGTTATCTGTCATTCGTCTGCTTGGTCCCTAACCACTAATAAATAAATTAACAAAAACTAACACAAACAAAGCTAAAAGACAGACAATTATTAATACATTTAACGCCATTACATTGTGAATTATCAGTAACTTTGCTGAATATATGTTAAAGGTAAAACTAAAGTATCAGCCTATTAATGTCCCACTGCAGGGCAAAGGCCTTTATCATTTAAAACCACGTTTTTCATGGTCATACCACTTACTCGAAACTGTCAAATATTTACGTTTAACATGAAATGGCGGATTCTTAGTGTAGTAATACACTAAGCGGAAAAAACGCGACCGAAGTTTGGCTGAAATTGATTTTCTGTAAAATATTACGCAACGTTATTTCGGCACAGTGTGTCATCCGTCATCCTACTACTATTATAAAGGCGAAATTATAAAGGCGAAAGTTTGTATGTATGGATGTATGGATGTTTGTAACTCTTTCACGTAAAAACTATTGAATGGATTTGAATGAAACTCTACCACAATATAGCTTATACATCAGAATAACACATAGGATATTGGAAATCGAAATCCACGCGGACGGAGTCGCGGGCGGCCACAAAATACATTTCGTGCGTAATCCAGCCGAACTTAGTTCGCGTTTTTTCGGCCTAGTGTGTTTCCATACTTAGTACACCGTTATAATTTATTTATCTTCAACAAGACGAAGTTTTTAAAAGTTTCATTTCAGCCTTAAATCATCCAAAGTTACTGAGAGTTCACTTAAATAACATTGTATAGGTACTTTGTTAAAACATGACATGATCAAACATAGCTTTTCCCAACTTAGCATAAACATTTAAAACTTTAAGCCAAACAGAATTGCTTTAACATCTATCCCTTTAGTAGTCAACACGACATAGTTCATAAGTTACAAATATTTTCAAATTATTTTTTTGTCTTATGAGGGTGTTTGCGATTGAAACATCCGCTAGATGGCAATACGTAGGCGTGAGGTCTCACTGCTATGTCATTGGGGAATTTTGACATATCTGTCAATGTTATTTCAAAATTAACCAATCACATACGAGTTAGACCCTACGCCTACCTAGTGCCATCAAGCGAAATTTTATTTTAAACCCTCATTGGTTCGTTTGAAAATGATTAAGTTCATTTCACAAATCGATACCTTAATTTGCAAAACAGCCAACTCCATTTTGTTATTCAAAATATATTTTGATTCCGTTTTCTTCGCATCTTTAACGCGTCGTGAAGTTTTTAGTGTCTCCTGAAAAATCTTCTCAAATGGAGTTGACTGTTTTACGAATTAAATTATCGAAATGTAACTTCTAAACATCTCATATTACATTTTTAATATTTAACGTCTTATTTATTTGAAAGGAGTCAAACTGATTGTCATTCTCTAATTAAGTACTTTCTGAAGATTGGAAAAATCTGTCACTAAAGCTACAAGCTCTAACTCTACTCGATAAAGAGAAACATGAAAGAAACAATTCAGACATCCAAAAGTATAGATTTAAATTTTTAGATAGCCCTCGACGCACTTCAAACCGCTCTGAAGGACTTAATTTTGGAGCGACTGTCGCTTCATATCGCAGTGACAGCACGTTGAAACGTTCGTCATGAAAAACAAAATAATGCTACAGTTTTCTGGTGTCAGGGCATATCTAACAAAGATTTAAATCTATACATTCAGTTAGCTTAGCGCAAGCTAATTTGAGAACTAAACCCTATTGACGAAGGACCAAATTGGCTCGGCTAAAACGGAGTAAATTTAGCTCAATTCTGTTTATCGGATAAATCGAACTTACGTTTTTAACGATAACGCAAATATACATACAATTACAGAAGTTTACATTATTCTTTCTATAAATACATCTTGGCAGTGAAAGGAAAGAGATTCTTGTTCCGAAAACCCGAGAACATTTTTCTGTAGCAATATTTCTTCAGAACAGTTTTCTCATAAAAAATATTAACATACATGTTCATTCTTCGCAACACCAATTTTGTATCATAATATTTTAAAAATGTTGATTTCTAATGTTCTATTGTCAAAGGCAACAATTCTTCTAATTGATGTTCTATTTTTGAAATAAATTGATTGGTGTTTTTTACTGAAATACATATTGACTTAAAAGGTAAGGGTTAAGGCGATCGTTAGTATACTATAAAGGGGCCCCTTAAACCTGGGTCGAAAGTCCCAGGCGCCGACTGACATTCCTCTCTGTTCCACGCGATGGACCCGGCACCTGCACGGAGAATCCATGGATAGCTAAGAAGTTCGTCTCAACTTGGTTACTTATGAATCTTTTTTTTGTTTGTATGTATACTCAACTATTATCGATAAAAACGCAGCCTCTTAAAACATAGCTTATCATACTATTGTAATACGTTAGGCATTTGAAAATCGCGTTCGTTTCACCAATCATAAGCCTCTTATTCGAGTTAGAAACTAACTCTAGCATCATTTAAACTTTGAATCTGTGTGAGTGCGTTATTTTTATAAAGTCAATGTTCTTCCACATAATTATGAGTAATTTTCACACGTATTACGCTAAGCTTTCACTTTCCAAGATTTATTCATATGTTCTTAATTGACGGTCATTTCTTGTGAACTTGACCAAAGTAATGTATTTGGATGACATACTTTTAACGGGTAGTCCAAGGATTTTATAATCTTTGAAATTTGATGCAGACACTGTTCTGTTACTATTTTTCGGCTATATCACTGATAAAAAAAAACGCACTCACACATACACAAAGTTGGAAGATTCGATGTGTCTTTAACCCTACAACTAAACGTTATAACTTAGGCACTTCTAGGGATACTGTGTTAATTGCCATATGAGACGTACTGGCTACATTGATGTTCGATCTGTTATGACGCATATGGGATTTGACCAGGTCAGAATTGACCAACGCCGCCATCAAGCTAAGCTCTCCAGCTAAAACTGTGGCGCATATGAGCGAAGCTAGTCTTGCAGAGTTCTCTGCAGGTCTTGCTCCAGCTCCTTTCACTCCTAGGATCTCTAAGCAAGCTCCTTGGCCGGTCAAAACGGTACCGCCGCCAACAGTACCGACTTCTAGCGACGGCATAGTACAAGTTACGTAGAGATCTTCACCATGCTCTCCGTATACTTCCATACTAGTCGAGCAATTGCTACTTGTTACATTCTGCGCTGGGTCTTGGCCAGTAGCTATGAAGATGGCCGTCACCATGTTAGCGGCGTGAGCGTTGTTCCCGCCAATAGAACCGGCTAACGCCGACCCAGATAGATTCTTAATCTTATTACATCTAGCTAGTGTTCGGGCGTCGGTCTTGAAGATAGTTCTCAAGTTCTCACAGGAGATTACAGTCTCGCATACCACTCGCTTCCCTCTCCCTTTAACCCAGTTGATAGCAGCTGCCTTCTTATCAGAGCAATAGTTGCCAGATAAGCTGATCACTTCCATATCTGGGAAGTACTTTTTCAGGAGTTTCAGGGCGTTTTCGGCCCCTTTAGAGACCATGTTCATGCCCATAGCGTCTCCGGTGGTTGCTCTGAATCTTAAATAGAGAGTGGCTCCATCTACACCGATATGAACTTCTTGGAGACGCGCGAACCGCGAGGTAGAATCGAAAGCTTCTTTAATCATTGCAAAGTTGGTTTTGTCGTCCATCCATTGTCTGCATTCGTGAGCTCTTACTACGTTGGGCAGCCTCACTGCGGGCGCTCTGGTCATTCCTACATCTTCAACGACGCTAGTTACCCCTCGAGCTCCGATCGCCTTAGCTCCTCTGTTCGTCGACGCAACCAACGCACCTTCAGTCGTAGCCATGGGGATCATATAAGGCTTTCCATCAACAACTAAGGGACCAGCAAACCCGACAGGCACACCAATGAAACCAATAACATTCTCGCAACACGCGTTCAAGACTTTGCTGTAGTCGTAATTCAAGTAAGGCAGTTGTTTGATTGCGTTTTCGGTATTAAATCTGGCAGAAATCACCCTTCTGCGAAGACGTACTCCTCTCAAAGGATCTCCAGTAACATCTTCAAGTTTATGCATCGGTATATGAGACTGTTCTACTAGCATAACAACTTCATCGTCACTCAGCGAAGTACAGTCACCTTCCGATCTGTATATTTCAAGGCACTCTGCCATCGAGCGTTTCTTCGCATTCAACTTAGCAGCCGACGAGCTAGGCGACAACGTAGGCCACAAATCTTCATCCTTAGAAGAAGTCTCTTCAGTTTGAGTCGAAACTTCAGAGTTAGAATCATCACCAACAGAAAATAGTGGTTTGCGGAGACTCAAAGACTCTTTGTCGTTTTGAACAACTTCCTTCACCGTCATGTCATTCATGTCGATAACCCAATTCCGCTGCTCCTCAAAGAAGATGAATTTGATGATCAGAGCGCAGAGCAAAGTCGCAATCACAGTGTAATCCGCGCTAACAGAAAACCACTTTACGTAGGAATGGAGTAATACGTTTTCGTGCGTGGATGGAGTCAAGTTATCACTGGGGCCTTCGACGATCCCATTGTCGGCACTCCAAGGCCACCTGCTCGTCAAATGGACACATAATAGACCAGCGGCCATGATCATCTTCACCCTCTGAACTACTGGGTTAGGCTTCAAATCAGCTTCGGAAAACGGACCTTCCCTCGTTATATCTTTCCTTCCAGACGCAAAATCAGCGACGAGCGACAAGCAGGCCGGGTAGAACGTCACAAACACTAGGTAATCTACTAACAGAGCTAGGCAGGCAAATGTACACATATGCTCAAGCCTTGGGACTCCTGATAACGCTCCAACTCCTACTAATAATACTGCCAGGAGCGTATCTAGTGTTGCTGTCGGTCCAAGCAAAGCTAGAGCTCTTCCCACCCTTTTTCCTTGGTCTTCGCCGGCAGACCAGCCCGCTTTGGCCATCCTAGCGCCTCTCGCGACATCTGCTACAAGCAGAAACAGGAACGGGGCGTCTTTAATGCTCGCCAACTCGCTCCAAAACAATCCAGCTAACGCGGAGGTAAATATAAAACTGGCAAAAGTGGAGAATACTCCAGCGATTATCAGGAGGTATTTCGACGCGATCCTGTGGAGGTTTGAGATCTGGTAGTACGCGTAGAGGAGGGCAGCGCAGCGGACGAAGGTCATGATTACTGCGTCAGCCGCCTGGTACTCGGCTTCGAGTCCCGGGCAGGCTCTTGCCCAGCCGGCGCATCGTTCAGGTCTCAAGCCAGGGCCGTGCCGTTCGACGCTGGCGGCGCATGCCAGTAAGGCGAGGGTAGCCACGATCACTTCCCATTGGTGCCGCGCGCAGAACTCCCCGTGGGCGCCCCACACTCTCATGTCTACGTGTCAGCTGCTTCACAGCTTATATCTGAGGACAAAGGAAATGTAGATGTAATGACTGATTGTTAAAAATATTTAAATCATTATCTTGATTTGCATAAAACAACGGTGTATACAAAAAGGTCTTGATTGAGTCGTGTTTTCTAAGATTTAGGTCTTGGGCACACACAGAGACCGAGTTTGCTGAACTACAATTCAGGCTAAGCGGCAAAACTTGTCAAAACTTCAAATTGACAAACGGGTCATAAAAAAAGTAACCCTTACGTATATAACCTTGTCTGTAATAGGTTAGGGTTATATTTTCATGACCCTTAAAAATTTCCTTGCGTGAGGCTTTGAAAATTGTAAACAATTTGCGCCTTAGCTCTCACGAATATGAGATACGCCGTACATTTTTAAGCTAGTTAAACGTACATTTTTATTGCGTTCACCAAAAATATAGTATACGATATTTTTAATACTTTTGCCTTTCCTTGTGTCATATTTAGATTTAAGGCGAGTTTTAGGTTCATACGTACTTTTCACCGATAACTTGTTCATTACCAAATATTGCATTATTGTTATGTTCATCAAAAATCTTCTAACGATTTTTTATTATGTTTTTAAGTTTAAAATTTTTTTTTTTCTTGTCCCAAGTGTTTTTCTAAACTACCCAATTCCTATGCCACGTCATAATATCAGCTAGCAACGTGTAAACTACTCAAACTATGTTGAAACTAACACGGTAGCCTTGAACACCACATCTTGCTAAATGACTATCGTCTGACCCAAATGGTAAATACAAATACATATTTGACTTGTTCATTACAGTTTGGTATTATAAGTGGTAGATTTGATTGTTGGAGATTTTGGGCGTAAAAGTGTATTTTTCCAGTTTCAGCTGATGGTTACTTTTTGCGATGGTGCAGTGGTTAGCGCGTTCGGCCTGCGATTGCAAAGTCAAGCAACTTTTGCAGGGGCAACATCGGATGGGTGACGAAAATATTTCATCTCCTTCGGAAGGCACGTTGTAACGGTGCCGTTTCTTCCAGCCTTCATGGATGTTCTAGCCTCCATGATGGCTAATATTTATTAAATATCTACAATAGTCGAAAAGTGTTACAAATCGTGAGAATTGAATCAGTGAAATAAAACCAGTTTATCCAGATCACATACCCATATTTATTTACCTACGACGGGAGACGCATTGAGAACCCTGAGATCGCACCCCGTCGCAACGTTAAGCTGTTGGTCCTGCGCCTGATCTCTCTACGGTCGTGTCGTGAATGATGATCACAAAACCGGGCTACATTCGGAAAAACCGACACATTTTGACGACACCAATTGAAGCCAGGACCTCGAGATTAAGCCTGGTACATGAAACACTACCTACGAAGCATAGTACCTACTGATGCAAATCAAAACCTTTTTCTAGATTCGAAGTTGATCTTAATATCACAAGATTTAAGTAAATTGCATAGACTCTGGCCGGATACTACCTCTAAATACTAATGCATAGAACCGCTTTTCTATATTCGGACAACCTTGAGGTAGACCCATCGATTTCACGCAACATACTACTGTCAAGAACAGTAAGACAACATGGAATATATAATAGGTACTAATATATAAAGCTGAAGAGTTTGTTTGTATATTTGTTTGAACGCGCAAATCTCAGGAACTACTGGTCCGATTTTAAAAATTGTTTTTGTTTTGGATAGTCCATGACGAGGAAGGCTTTAGGCTATTGGAAATCGAAATCCACGCAGACGGAGTTTCTGGCGGTCGCTAGTTCCTTGCTTGATATGTACACAGTACACACAAAAGTGAATTTCAGCATTCGGTCTGAATTGAAAAAAAAGAAATCATATTGATTTGAATATGCCATTAATCGAGCAAGGCTTTAAGCTACATTATAACATTACTAGCGGCCGCCCGCGACTCCGTCAGCGTGGATTTCGATTTCCAATATCCTATGTGTTATTCTGATGTATAAGCTATATTGTGGTAAAGTTTCATTCAAATCCATTCAGTAGTTTTTACGTGAAAGATTAACAAACATCCAAACATCCATACAACCATACATCCACACATACAAACTTTAGCCTTTATAATAGTAGTAGGATATGTGCTGAAACCAAAATCCACGCGGACGGATTCCCGGTCGGCCGCTAGTACAAGCTATGCCTAGTTTTTAAGACTAGGACTATTAACAAATATCGCGTTGGAATGTTAACACTATATTTCGCAGATTACAAACACATATTGTGTCTAATGGTGAAAGAAATAAATAACAAATTAAATGAACATCTCACTAACGACTTATGCTATAAATTAAAACGGGACCTTTCTTATTCCAGTACCAAGTAGTATCAAATGTCATTAATGGTAAATGAACTTATCGCCAAATTGAGCGAGAATTCAAACGAAGTCGGGAGACTCCATAGTTAACTCATGATAAATAGGTACATATGAGTTAATTATTTTTATCGGTTGGGTGTAAAATTGACACCTACTCATGGTAACGAAGGTGATTGTTACAGAGGTCGTTAGTTCGATTCGTGCACGATGTAAATTCTAGACTTCAAGAGTATTAAGGATCTACTGGATAACGAATACTTGTACCTTATACTGAACGGAATACAATTGTTATTTCTAAGAAAATAAAAAAATAAGGGCGAAGAAATAATAGATTTGCTAGTTGATATAAACAACATTTATTTGTTCTACGTTCATTGGTGTCGAATCGAGGTCTTGTGTTCAAACTTCAAAACTCGGATGAGAATAAAAATTATAAGTTTTTCTGGCAAATACTCGGGCCAACGTAAGACACGTCAATAAAAAAAAGGCACAGTTTTCTACGGCACATTTCTAAAGATATGAATTATGCCCTTAGTTGCTTCTTCCAAAATCCACGGAAACTTCTTACATATTTTTTTACAATTACTTATTCAATCAGCACTTGTGGTTAGCGGTTTGTATGTTTATTATTTAATGTTAAGTAATATAGGGAAAAAAACATTAAAAGTAGGTACTAATAACCTTTGGTCAATAATCTTACATATTCTTGTTTAGTTCAATGGCAATTTGTACTTTACCATTTAGATATAAGTGTAACTTTAAATATAATATTAGTTATCATAGGTTCGAATCCCAAATAAGGAAAATCGTCATGTGATAAATAGTTCTGTTTGTCATCTGTCTGGTAGCAGTTTGATTATTTATTTTACGATAAATTATCGAATTACCATTTATTGATAAATGAGAAAAGGTACTGAAACAAGTAACTTGGGCAGATTTTATTGTTCATGAGACATTATTCATAAAATGAATGTAATAGAAACCTATTTCGACTATGATCCAAAGTCTCATTTTCGCTTAAATGAGGACCATAGCCGTAGCGTGCCCTGGGGTAAAAATAATGAAAAGAACCAGAATTCCTTACTGGTTCACCCCCACTGTACTGTGGCACCTGACCACACTATTACAACTTCGACCGGTTTTATAATCACCCATTTATTTAGATTAGATATTTTAAATGTGAGAATATCTACAAACCATATTGTGTTCTATCAATAGAGATCCTTCGGAAAGGAGAAAGTGAAACCTAATTTAACCAGCTGGTCTGGTGGTTAGTGACATTGACCACGAAACCGAGAGTCGTGGGTTCGATCTTTGATTGCGGCTAGGGGCCAATGTTTGGTGGAATCTATTTATTTAGTCTCGAGTTCATCGATAAATCAATGTTATCACAAATTGATTTTATTCGAATTTTCAATTATGCCGTGATTGAAATTAGTAGTAACAATTGTAAAATTACATGATTGGCGAAGAAACTTGTACATCCAGATATATCACTGGCTGTGTAACCATTATGCAGTAAGTATTTCTGGTTAAGCTCTTTTGATAACCAATTGAATGCGATTGCAAAATCTGATGGCGAGTGATCACCGATGCCCATGGACATCAACAACCGCACAAGGGTCGCAGATGCGTTGCCTCCTCATCCTCACTTTCCTTACATACGGCGCACAGAATAGGTCGCGTACTGATCGTCAGAAGTAAGCATTTGAGAAGTTTGAGACATGTCAATGAGCAATGGAGTGCAGTATACTTAGAGTGAAACTTACTGACCGTATTCGTAACACCATCATGCGCTCACAAAATATAAAAATAAGAACTTTATTTAAGTAGGCCTCAGTGAGGCAATTATAAATCGTCAATGAAATCACAATAGAATTAATCTACCACCGACTTCGGAACGCAGTCATCCACCGAGAAGATTCTCAGATACTGTCTAGGAAAGCTGCAGAACTCAAATGGGATTGGGCTAGTCATATGTGTCGTATGCCAAAAGAGCTCTGGGCACGCTTAACCACCGAATGGCTGCCTGGGTAGCACATGGGTAACTTCCGCATGGCAGACCTAGAAGACGCTGGAGAGACGAATTAGACGTTTACCTGAAGGACTGGGCACTTTGGCACAAGGCCGCAAGAAGTGGAAGGAGAGTAGGGAGGCCTTTGCCCTGCAGTGGGACAGTATAGCCTAAAAATCAATAAAGTACTTGCGTTCCTCACACGCGAGCGAATCATCGGGTATACATTAATCACTTACAATATACTGGGCCAGCTAGCAGGATACTTCTAATCCACAACAAATTAAACGTTTATTCAGAAAATTGATCCACATGGTAAATTATTTTACACGTCAACCATTTTCTAACCTACCAGCACTTCGACATGAATGGAATGCTGAGAAGTGCCACAAAAACCCAACAGGTAAAAATACCTTTTACTGAGCAAAATATCATCACTGATTCACAACTGAAATATCATTATCGGAATACGATTTCCTGAAACCATGTTCACATAAGTTCCTGTTGCGTATGCATAGGGCAGGTCATGTTCAGATCGTATCGCCCATCCTCGTTTTAAACCCAACATATGCCCCGACGTCAGAAAACTGTGGCATCATTTTGATTTACGTGGACGTACGTTGAAAACGGAATAACATGCGATGTGAGGCAACTGTCGCTTCATATTACAGGGTATGTGTAAAAGTAGATCTTTGTATGGCGAGGGCATAATCTGAAGATTGAAATCTATGCACGCATCCATGTTTTAAACATAAACTCTTTCGAATAACAAAACCTTACGTCAGACGACGCATGGTCTACATTATTCATTATATCGACTGATTTTATTTTATTGTACTCGCTAGATGTTCGCATTTTTGCGCGGTAGATCAGCAGGTTCGAATCCCAGTCGGTGCGATTTTTGCAGAATGACGAAGCTTTTCTGTTAGAAAAACTTAGTAAAGAATCTCCTGTAAAAGTAATAAAAAAACCAAATTTGGGAAAACACGTTAAGCCGTTGGTCCTGCACCTGATCTCTCTACGGTCGTGTCAGATAGCTGTCCCACCTGAGACTGGAGAGGTTTCAGGCGACTAGGCCAATAGAGGTCCCAGTTGCCGGATAACATTTTTAAATCTATGTAAGTAATTTATGACATTTTCTTAAATCTAATACCCATAAAAAAGTTTGTAGAATTTGTATGATAATAGTAACAATAACACATGAATAATTGTATTAATCAACTCAATAGTTCAACTGGTTATTTGTCTAGAAAACAACTTCTTTAGCATTTTGTAATCATAGCTGGAACCAATTCTTTTCAAGATATTTTGTGTAAATATTTCAAATAACATCTGAGATAATACAAATCTATTGATTTACAAACAAATCTAAGTACTCTAATGGTTTACTAACAAAGCGAAGAGTGAACCAAATAAGAGGAATTTACTAAAATTAATACTTTATTAGACAATCACCGCCATTTGTTACAGTCATCGCGCCAATGGTATTGCAGCATTCTAAGTGTTCAAAAACGTGATCATGTAAAGGCAAAACGTCTGTTACCATATTTATGGGGTTTTGACTGAACCCATCTTTGTGACATTTTGTATACATGTGCCCACGTTTTCAATGAATATAATTTCAACAATATGGAAACATGTTTTATTTGAGTAACCTGAGTTTAACTATCTATCTAACACTGATTGTATCTATTAAACATTTTAAGATCCAGTAAAATTTATGAAAATGAATAAATAAATTCGTTGGACTAACACGCCAATAGCCTAGCCCAAACTAAGCTCAAATCTTGTACTATGGAAGCTAGAGAACGAATAGACATACTTAAATTCTTTTATAAACATTCACCCCTAGTGGGATTCGAACAAGCGACCCTTGGTTTTGTAGCCAGGGTGTCTGAACGCTAGACTAACAGGACGTTCATATTTTGTCTATATTTTACAAAAATAACATTGTATTGTTAAATTAAAAATAGTTATACATGTTAAAACATGGTGCAAAATTTAAGCATTATTGCACACTTCAAATTGCTAAGTAAGTATAACTTAAAATAAAATTCTACCTAGGTAAATTCAGAATACAAAATGGTCTTAAGAACAATCCATGCAAAATTATAGCTTTATTTACATTTAGCAGAAATAATGGTGTCAACTGTTTTCACTCTCTGTTTGTAAACCAAGAAGTTGGAAAATAATCTCATCAATGAATTAGAAAGTTTGTAAAGAGGGTCATAAATGGACTTAGTATCTCAGTAGGTCAAGTTAAAAACTGGGACAGATAATTCATGAATGATTATTGCAAGCTTCGCAGTATCTCAATCATGCGCAAATAAACCGAACAAAGTTTAAACCGCGAACAGAATCAGTAAAAAAGTTAAAAAATAGAAATTTGTCTAAAATCTAACGTGAATTCAAACCGCTTATTTCAGAGGAACGGTTCACAATTTCGACCCATTATTGACAGCAGATGAAGATACACACACGCAATACAGAAAGAAGATAACTATCTCTCCATACAATTGAAATTTTAATGTATTAAAGACGAGGAAAACTATTATGTATGCGGAATCGTGCAATTTCCCTTTTTTTTTTCTTAAATAAATATAACCTTAATGTACTCACCAGTAGAAATAATATATGCAGGAAATTGGAGAATGAGTTTCTTCACGATTTCGAACAAGTCCGGGGCACTGTCGCGACGGGATAATA
The DNA here is from genome assembly GCA_958496325.1 of Nomophila noctuella. NCBI lineage: Eukaryota > Metazoa > Arthropoda > Insecta > Lepidoptera > Crambidae > Nomophila > Nomophila noctuella. The sequence goes on from OY292508.1 coordinate 6,472,356, forward strand.
CTCCAGTTTTGTGAAAATGTGAAATGAAATCAGTGGGACTGACATGACACACCTCTCGCCATCTTCGGGGTGAACTAATAAAAAAAGTTGCAATTCTACTATCATACAAACGTCAAATGACTGGGGATACCATGGATGTTTTTTTGTTACTACCATTTATTATAACGAACTTGAGCTCGCATTTTATGCGAAAACTATTTAAATTATAATGCAAATATGTTTTGTATTTATGATGGTTATTATTAAATATTGCATAATAGCGTATACAAAAAAAAAAGTTTATATGTCAATGAAGTTCATGTCCTCAAAATACTTTTTACACTCCAATATCACTACATAGTATAAAACAAAGTCGCTTTCTCTGTCCCTATGTCCCTTTGTATGCTTAAATCTTTGAAACTACGCAACGGATTTTGATGCGATTTTTTTTAATAGATAGAGTGATTCAAGAGGATTGTTTATATGTATTTAGTATCAGTCATGAGAAATATAGCTCTTTGAAGAGATAAGAGCTATATAGCTCTTTCCCGAGTCAAGAGCTATACGGCTCTTCTAGCTCAGTAGCTCATTTAGCTCAGCGAAATTCAAGAGTCATGAGATAAAAAGTCGTTCATTGAGTCGTTTGAATGAGTATACAGAAGATCAGACTTGATTGACTCGCTCGATTGAGAGTATTGTTTGAGTTACTACCATTAATAAAATAGAAATAACTATTGGTTTTGTATTATATTAAAGAACAGATTGATTAATTAATAGTTATTTAATACCTATACATACTTCATTTAATAACTTCACTATTACTATATGTAATAGTGAAGTTATTATACCTACGCACTTTTTCGATAATATTAAAAAAACATATTTATAGCTATTTTTAGATTTAGAATTATTATGCTTACAATTAATTCATCGAATTTGCCACGATTGTCCTTCATACTTTGTCAGGCTTAGGACTGACAACCAAAACAAATATGAGTATCTAAAATGAAACTGAAATTCCTCGAAACTCTTTCGTAAATTGTTGTTGTGAACGTATTCCAATAGGCGTGCTTGTTTGGGTGTGTGTGTATATATCTGTTTCTATCGCTCATATTGTACAACGTTATATCTCTCTTTGTCTATCGAGTCGTTTGGAGACACGGAGCTAAATGAACTACTGATATGAATTGAACGAGACTGAGCGAGATATACGCTGAGCTAGAATAGGTGAGCCGGCTCTTTTAAACAACTCGCTCATGAGCTACTCATCGCTAGTATTAAGCATAGCACCCATGCGAAGCCGGGGCGGGTCGCTAGTTAAATTATAAACCGTTTGATGTAAGGAGGGCCATAGCACACGGCGTATTTTAAACGCGCAGACGACGCGCAGATTACACGCGTATACGCGATTCAAACGAGATTCTATCGCAACTTTGTAACATTTGTATCATGATTGCAAACGCAACAACCAGCATCTACGGCGCCGAAAACGCGTCGTCTGCGCATTTAAAATACGCCGTGTGCTATGGCTCTTATTGAAAATAAAAACACAACTTGATTCGGAAATTTTCATCAATATATTATTCTTTGAACAAGGGTATTTACAATACCCACTATACACATTGTCGTAAACCTTGGCTGAATATAAAAACCGTGATTGTGGATTTCTAAGGTGGTATCGAATATTTCCCCTTTCCGGAAACAATACCTTCTGAAGGAAAGCCGAGTGGCATTCTTTGATGCTGTTGAAGTTGCGGCATCCGCTAAAGCGTTATAGAATGCAAGAAAGTAAGGAATGACAACAGTTTTTCCAAACCAATACCAGAGAAGGCCGAAGAAAATCGTCAATAATATCACTTGGCAGAACATGTAGAAGTAATATGGAAATATTATGGCATTTGGAGTTGTTAATCTTGTGATTTTGCACACAATCCACTGTATTATCATCCAATAGACCATGCATTGGTTCGTCCCAGCGCAGAGAGATACGCAGCAGTCCCAAAATCTAGCGCAAAGTATGTAAGGAAAGCAGAATACTTCCCACCAATTATATCTGAAAACGTCGTCTGTTTGTGCGTGAAATCTTTCTCCTTCCATCTGGTCACAGCGGAACCGCTCATCCATACGTTTCTTTCTAGGCGGCATTGTGAAAGTATTTGTAAAACTAGTAGTTTAATGATAATAATCTATGAGAAGTGGATATGTAAAAATCCTACAAAAATATAAATAGTGTCAAAAGCAAAGTCAAAAGTGACAAACCCGTATTATCAAAAAGTTTAATCGTTAATGTCGATCGGTATAATTACTTTACTCTATGATGTCGATAATATTAATATACATCCCATCGCTTTTCTGATGGGATATTGAAACGTCTCAGATGAATTAATGAATCATTAATATGAGTGGAACAGAAATAAATAAATACATTAAAATTAAGTCTTATCTGTTTATCTTTTTTCCTAATGGCAATATACTGCTAAAATGTGTATTGTCTGATGCTATACTTGTCTTCCATTGCTGATAAGAAAAAAAATACGCAAGTTGCAAAGAAAAAAAAAACAGTTGTGTGTTGATAATGGCGGGGTAGGTTGTGCAGTTTTTCGAAGAAAATTATTGCGTGTTTAAGTGCGCTATTATTATGTTACAATCTTCAAAACTAACACAAGAGCTGCAGGATTTGCTGTAATTGATAATCGACGTGCGATTACTGGCAGGTAATTGGTTTAAACATGAGTATCTGGAAGTGAAAGTAGCTTATTTACATTCAACTAAGTTTACTTCAGTACTTTTGTCAAGGGAATAGGAACATGTTTTTTCTCGTAATTATTTCTTGATTGTGCAGATTAATAAATTGGAACGGGTAGTGTAATCTGTAGTCGATATTGCATGTACTCAGAACCTGTTTTTGTGACCTTCTAATTAGTTTTATGAAGTTTACAAAGACGTAAAGTTGTCACAACCAATTTGCCTTGAAATTATATTCGCATGATTTTTTCTTACTGATGTCCGGTCTGACTTAATAGGAATTAAATAATTTTGCTCGATATTATTCATAAAGTCGTATAACGAAGTTTTTTACAAATTGATGAATAGGAAAAGTTGAATATTATTAGTTAGATGATCTAAGACTAACAATTTTGGAGTTGATGGCGAAATGAGACGCAATATAATAATTTTATTTTAAATTGTTATTAATAACAAATCTATTATTTGTGTACAAGTAATAAAATGTTGACTGGCAGAGAATGCTTTTAGCGTTAAGTCTGCCTTTTGTACCTTACTTGTGTGGTCAATAAAGATTTTATAAATAAATAAATAAAATATAAATGAAGGAACTAATTTTTCATTGAGAATGTATATTATATATTATCTAGTAAGTAGCACTAATTTGGATTGATTTCATATACATATTACAAACAATTGTACCTTTGTTGGTTTTGATGCTGATGTTATATCAGCAGAAAACGGAAATTAATTGATAAATAAAAATAATATTGCTGGTGAGTCAGGTGACCAGGGCTCATTTGGGAAGGGTATGGGGTTTTTAAAGGCAGGCAATGCATCTGCAACCATTTTAGCTTATTAATGTCCATGGCCAGCTGATAGTGATCACTTACCATTAATTTACCCTCTTTCTTGTTTGAAAGATGAATCTTCTTCTCTCATACATGAAAAAAAAACTTAATTTTTTGTATGTTATGTTAACGAAATATTTCAATAACCTTTCAGATCAACCTACCAAGATGGTTTTAATACTATTATTCGCCATTGCAACACTGGTCCCCGTCCTCTCCGAGTACATTCCTCCCGGGCCGGCTTACCCATGTCCGAAAGATTCAGATAAACAGCTAATGTTCCCATGTGTGTGTGAGCAAGGTACCGATGCCGGGTTGTACATACGATGCGAGAACACTGGGCTAGCGATCATGAGTGTCGGTCTGGGGAACATAGCGGGGCTTGGACTGCCCATTGAAAGGCTGAAAGTGAAAGAAGGGAGGTTTTGTAAGTATATTTATCTATTACATGGTTTAACTGTCTTAGAAACGGACGGATGCTACCGGGGGAGGTACTAGGATGATAATGATAAATGAAATAAACAAATATATTCTTTGGACTAACACACCAAGTGGCTAGCCCCAAACTAAGCTCGAAACTTGTACTAAGAAAGCTAGGGAACATATAAACATACTTTAATACTTTTTTTTATAAGTTCATCACATAAACATTTGCCCCTCCCCTAGTGGGATTCGAATCCACGACCCTTGGTGTTGTAGCCAGGGTCTCTGACCACTAGACCAACCGGCCCATCAAATGAGTAAAACTGCCTTTTTTGGTGTTGTAGTTAGAGTGCCAAGCTAAAACCTTGAGGTTGTGGGTTCAAATCCCGCAGGGAACACTTTCTGAGGTTTCAGTTTGATAAGAAAATTGCAAGCTGTCCTGTGTTCGATTCCTGGGTCCAGCAAATTGTGTCGAATTTTTTGAACACAGGCGGGGTTTGCGGTCACCTACCTGCATTTGTCAAGCGTGGTAATAACGCCAAAACCCATCTTGTAAAAAAAACATGATTTCAAATAATAGGGGCCTTTGCCCTGCTGATGAAAGTAGTCCAGTGGGACTTCAATAGACTGATACTTTCATCATCACCATCATCATCAACAGCCTATCGCAGTCTACTGCTGGACATAGGCCTCTCCTGTGCTCTCCACTCAGCCCGATCCTCTGCGACTTCAATACTTAACTCTATGTTACAGCCCACCTCTTCGGTCCATTATTTCACCGGTCGACAATAAGGGTTATACATATAATAGACACTCCTATAAGCACTATAGACGAGTATGCTTTTGCCGGAGTAAACCGAACCTTACAGGAACTAAGGTTTACTAACACAAAAATGGCTGTATTTCCTAAGGAAGCTTTTAAGGTAAAATAATGCTGTTTTATCTATACTCTCTATACTAATATAATTTGAGGAGCTCGATGGCGCAGTGGTTAGCGCACTCGGCCTGCGGTAGCTAAAGTTAAGCAACATTCGCATATGCCAGTCATCGGATGGGTGACCGAAAAATTCATCTCGAGCTCCTCCGTGCTTCGGAAAGCACGTTAAGCCATTGGTCCTGCGCCTGATCTCTCTACGGTTGTGTCAGACAGCTGTCCCACCGAATTATGAGAGTGAAGGAATATGGAGTGCACGTGTGCTTGCGCACTCACTTGTGCACTCTAATATATCCTGCGTACCTGGCTGATCGTAAGGTCGGCCGCCATGGCCGAATACGGCTGGAGGGTATTATTTATTATTATCCTAATATAATAAAACTGAAGAGTTTGTTTGTTTGTTTGAACGCGCTAATCTCAGGAACTACTGGTTTGAATTGCAAAAATATTTTTGTGTTAGATAGTCCATTATTCGAGGAAGGCTTTAAGCTATAGAATAACGCTATGTGTGCGAAAACCGAATCTCACGCGGACAGAGTCGCGGGCGGCCGCTTGTAGATTATAATAACCTTCCTCAACAAATACTTTTTTTAATTCAAACAAACAAACTCTTCAGCTTTATAGTACATATTAGTTTAAAGTACATTTTGTTATTCACATAATCTGATGTAACTTGCAATTCTTTACAGATATTAGGTAACCTATCAATTCTATCAATAGATGGTCATCAGATGACTAAGTTGGACAAAGATATCTTCGCAGGCAGTGAGGCAATCGGAAAACTGGAAAAACTGCACATCATAAATGGATTAATATCTGATATACCTATTGAGGCTTTCCAGGTGATTTAACTAGTATTTTTAGACACCATGCTTACTTTAACATGTTTTAAAAGAATATTGTAGATTGATAAATAATTAAATGCCTTGAATAAATAAATATAAAATCGGCCAAGCGCGAGTCGGACTCGCGCATTGAGGGCTCCGTACAAATTCTATTTTTGACGTATTAAAAAAACTAGTTACTAGATTTCGTCCAAACCAATTTTCATTGGTAGTTTTTATGGTAATGTACATTATATATTCATTTTAGTTTTATCGTCTTCTTATTTTAGAAGTTAGAGGGGGGGGGGGACACTTTTTTCCACTTTGGAAGGGTCTCTCACGCAAAGTATTGACTATCGAAAAAAATGATAGTAGGAACCTTAATATTATTTTTAAAGTCCTATCCATAGATACCCCACACGTATATTTTCAATGAAAAAAAATATTTTAAGTTTCAGTTCCAACTATGGGGACCCCCAATTTTTTTTAGTTTTTTTTTTATTTTCGTGTGAAAACGTTGTTGCGGTTTACAGAATACATCTAATCACCAAGTTTTAACAGTATAGTACTTATAGTTTCGGAAAAATGTGGCTGTGACAGACTGGCGGACAGACAGACAGACAGACATGACGAATCTATAAGGGTTCCGTTTTTTGCCATTTGGCTACGGAACCCTAATAAATAAATGCCTGAGGCTAGTCTAGCCCCAAACTAAGCTCGAAGCTTGAGTTATGGAAGCTAGGGAACGGGTAGACATACTTAAATACTTTTATAAACATCCATGACTCGAGCACAAATGCCAATGTTCATCACTCAAACATTTGCCCCTAGCGGGATTCGAACCCGCTGCCCTTGGTTTTGTAGCCAGGGTCTCTGAACACGAGACCAACTGGCCTGTAGAAATTAACTTTATGATTTAACTTTTAGACCCTAAAGAAGCTGAAAACCTTAGACCTCCATGGAAACCACTTATCAACACTCAAAAGGAATCAATTCAAAGGCCTCCGAGACGCCGAATCTTTGGACCTAAGTTACAACAAGATTCAGAAGTTAGACGGCAGCCATATTGGAGACATGACTAAGCTAGGTTTCTGCAATGTTAGTCATAACCAGATCGCGGATATACCTAGAGGAATGTTTGCTAGAAATACAGTGCTGAAAGTGTTACATTTGGATAATAATAGGTTGAAGAAGTTGGACACTAATAGTTTTAGAGGCATGAGGTTTTTGAGGTAAGTCTAATTTTGGTCATTTTAATAATCTAATTAAAATTAAAAAATGTCTGACGACATGACATCTGCCCAACTGGCTCAACTAGTTGATTGCTCAACTTCGAGTTGAGCAGAGGGACCTACCCATTGCTCAACTAGTACAACTACACACGATCTTAGAGATCTGACTCCGTGGTAAGTAGCTGAAGCTAACTGTTAGAGCAGAAGTAGACTAACACCAATTGGTCGCAGGTTCGATCCCCGCTCAGTTCAAATGTGTGCATGAACATGTCTGTTTGTCCTAGTCTGGGTGTTTATGACCTATGACCCACAAGATACAGAAGTCAGACGGTAGCCATATTGGAGACATGACTAAGCTAGGATTCTGCAATGTTAGTCATAACCAGATCGCGGATATACCTAGAGGCATGTTTGCTAGAAATACAGTGCTGAAAGTACTTCATCTAGATAATAATAGGTTGAAGAAGTTGGACACTAATAGTTTTAGAGGCATGAGGTTTTTGAGGTAAGTCCATATTTCTTTTTAATTACATATATATTAGTGCACAACTGGCACAACTTGTTGATTGCTCAATTGATTGCTCAATTGATTGCTGAACTACAGCAGTTGAGCAGAGGGACCCATCACTGCTCAACTGGTACAACTAAACACGATCTCAGAGATCTGACCCCGTGGTAAGTAGCTGAAGCTAACTGTCAGTCAAATTCTTAACACAAAAGTTGGCTAACACCAAGAGGTCATGGGTTCGATCCCCGTGCAGTTCAAATGTGTGCATGAACATGTCTGTTTGTCTTAGTCTGGGTGTTTATGACCTATGGCCCACAAGATTCAGAAGTTAGACGGCAGCCATATTGGAGACATGACTAAGCTAGGTTTCTGCAATGTTAGTCATAACCAGATAGCGGATATACCTAGAGGAATGTTTGCTAGAAACACAGTGCTGAAAGTACTACATCTAGATAATAATAGGTTGAAGAAGTTGGACACTAATAGTTTTAGAGGCATGAGGTTTTTGAGGTAAGTCCATATTTTCTATCTTTTCAATTACCTAGCTAATTATAATTAACAATGTCTGACCACATTGCGACCTCCCCACTGCTCAACTACAATAATCCCTTATAACCACATTCCCTCCTCAACTGAACTCTGGCGACCTTACCCACAAGCAGAAAAATAGCACAACAGTTACGAAGTGCTACTTCTGTAAGAAAGTACTTTCCCAGACGAGCGGCTCATTTGTGTGGAAGTTTCACTAAGCTCTACTTCTCTTAAAAGTTACTTTACAAAGTTTTATCAAGGCGACAAAAGATGTCGCTAGATGAAAGTAGTAGGTAGGTAGGCAAACGAACAAGAGGGTCACCTGATGGTACCTAAGTGGTAAGTGATGGACATCGACAACCGCACAAGGGTCGTAGATTCGTTGCATGTCTTTAAGACCCCATACCCTCCCTCTCCAACTCAGTTCTCACTAGCAGAAACAGAACAACATTTACAATTGCTACTTCTCTGTGGTCTTCTGTAAGGTAGAGGTACTTCCCCAGACGAGCGGCTTATTCGAGCGGCCCCTCTTAAAAATTACTTTAAAAAGATTTGTCAAGGCGACAAAAGATGTCGATAAATGTCAGTATATCCCGACTAATATTATAAATGCGGAAGTAACTCTCTCTGTCTGTCTGTCTCCTCCTCCTCTCAACCGATTTTGATAAAAAATTGGCCAAGTGCGAGTCGGACTACCGCACTGAGGGTTCCGTACAAATTCTATTTTTGACGTATTAAAAAAACTACTGAATAGATTTTGTTCGAACTAATTTTCGTTGGTAGTTTTTATGGTAATGTACATTATATATTTATTTCAGATTTATCATCCTCTTACTTTAGAAGTTAGAGGGGGGGTACACACTTTTTTCCACTTTGGAAGAGTCTGTCACGCAAAGTATTCACTTAAGAAAAAAATGAGCTTAGAAACCTCAATATAATTTTTAAAGACCTATCCATAGATACCCCACACGTATATGTTCAATGAAAAAAAATATTTTCAGTTTCAGTTCTAACTATGAGGACCCCCCATTTTTTTATTTTTTTTTCTATTTTCGTGTGAAAACCTTGTTACGGTTCACAGAATACATCCACTAACAAAGTTTCAACAGTATAGTACTTATAGTTTCGGAAAAAAGTGGCTGTGACAGACTGGCGGACAGACAGACAGACAGACAGACAGACAGACATGACGAATCTATAAGGGTTCCGTTTTTTTGCCATTTTGGCTACGGAACCCTAAAAATTGACACAGACAATCTTTAGACCCTGAGAAAGAACAAAGGTTACCTTTTATTGCGATAAACAGGGATCTGAAATGTACGCGGTCTAAGTCGGCAGCTACTAGTCTTATTAATAACGCAAACTGTATTGATATCTTTCCAGACGGCTGTATCTCCAAGATAACCAGATATCTGACGTAGGGAGAGGAACTTTCTCTGCTGTGACCAGAATAGGAACCATCAATCTGGCCAGGAATAAGCTGACCAAAGTGGACTTCCAAATGTTCCAGGAGGTTAAGTATGCTGAGGTGAGTAGTGGATTTTTGGAAGGATGCTAGATGCCAAATCTATTATCACCACGCTTTCCATATTCGGATAAAGTATTATTATAAATAATTAGTAAATACACTAATGGTGTTAATTGTAATCAATCACCATGCTTGTCAAATTCAGATAAATTACGAAAAACCTACATGACCGAAAACATCCGAAACTATTTTTTTCCCAGACTTAGCTATAGAAGGCCCTGTAGGTGTTTACTTTATCACCACGCTTACCAAATTCGGATATTCATATTACCAAAAAGGCACGACGAATCTGAAAATATCGGAATCAAATACTTTTTCGCGAATTATGGCGTAGACTAACACTTTTTCTATTTTCAATCACCACCCTCGCCAAATGTAAATTTGGTGTCTAAGAAAAAATCCAAATAAATTATTTTGCTCGCGTATCAAACTTAGGAGAGGCACTTTCTCTGCTGTGACCAGGATTGGAACCATCAATCTGGCCAGGAATAAGTTGACCAAAGTAGACTTCCAAATGTTCCAGGAGGTTAAGTATGCTGAGGTGAGTCTGGAGTCTTTCTGCCGGAACTTTAATCACCACGCTTGACAAAATCGGATAAAAAATAAAACAAACAAGTTTCAGTTCTAAGTATGGGGACCCCCGATTTTTTTTTTGTAATTGTTCGTCTTAAAACCTTGTTGCGATTCACAGAATACATAATAGTCATCAAGTTTTAACAGTATAGTACTTACAGTTTCGGAAAAAAATGGCTGTGACAGACTGGCGGACAGACAGACATGACGAATCTAAAAGGGTTAAACTTTTTTGCCATTTGGCTACGGAACCCTAAAAAGCGACAATCGTGTGTCTGAATAAATACAAAGAAAAAAATTTCGTGACTTTACTTAATAGTCCAGTAATTTTAGCAATTTTGATCCACGATCTGCGGAATAATTCCTAGTGAACTGAATTTTTGCATACACCTTTATTATGATATTGTAATGATGATGTGAAAAATCGACATTGATATCGTGCCGGCTAAAAAAGTTATATGGGTCCAAACGTCACGAAAATCAGTTTTTCGCAAATATCTCGCGATTTATTGCTCAGAGGTCAATAATGGTTTCATAAAAGTTGTTCGTCGTAAAATTGTCTACAAAAAAGGTCTCTTGCATTTTTCTGTAGAATTAACCGTTTTTGAAATAGAGACTAGAATGCACTCACATATGGTATTGTATACCGTACGCCGCACACCAAGGCATAAACCCTATTGTTTGTTCTTTTCCCTTTTTTGTTTGTGTGTTTTTTGTTAGTATGATGTTCTACATATATAAATATAAAGGATTTGTAATACTAGTACAGTACGGAAAATAGGAATATCAACTATAAAAAACTAAGTGGCAATTTTTTTTGTCACTTTATAACTCAAGAACGGGCTCAACGATCCAAACCAAATTTTCAGGGTTTGTACAGACTATTTAGTAGCTGTTTTATGTGAAGTTTGAACAAAATCGGTCGTTCACTTTATACGTAGCGAAGCACGTACCGGGCCGCTAGTAATGATATAGATATGCTATGTCCAGTGACGTTTGGACCCCTATAACTTTTTTAGCCGGCACGATATCAATGTCGATTTTTCACATCTTCATTACAATTTCATAATAAAGGCGTATACAAAAATTCAGCCCACTTGGATTTTTTTCGCAGATCGTGTATCAAAATTGCTAAAATTCACATTGCATATCTATATCATTACTAGCGGCCCGTACGTGCTTTGCTACGTACAAAGTGAAGCGACCGATTTTGTTCAAACTTCACATAAACTACTCGTATATACTAAATAGTCTGTACAAACCCTGAAAATTTGGTTTGAATCGATGAGCCCGTTCTTGAGTTATTAAGTGACAAAAAAAATTGCCACTTAGTTTTTTATAGTTGATATTCCTATTTTCCTTACTGTACTATTATTACAAGTCCTTTATATTTCTATATTTAGAACATCATACTAACAAAAAACACACAAACAAAAAAGGGAAAAAAACAAACAATAGGGTTTATGCCTTGGTATGCGCCGTATGGTATACAATACCATAAGTGAGTGCGTTCTTGTCTCTATTTCAAAAACGGTTAATTCTACAGAAAAATGCAAGAGACCTTTTTTGTAGACAATTTTACGACGAACAACTTTTATGAAACCATTATTGACCTCTGAGCAATAAATCGCGAGATATTTTCGAAAAACTGATTTTCGTGACGTTTGGACCCCTATAACTTTTTTAGCCGGCACGATATCAATGTCGATTTTTCACATCATCATTACAATATCATAAGAAAGGTGTATGCAAAAATTCAGCTCACTAGGAATTATTCCGCAGATAAAATCTAAAATTCCTGGACTATAAGTAAACTTTTGGTGTTTAGTGTGATCACCACGCTTGCCAAATTCCAATAAACTGACATAAAATTGCGTGTTCGACATCCGAAATAAAAGTCAATTTACGAAAGGGTCTTAGACACTTAAGGTATTTTTATTAATCTCACGCTTGCCAAATTGGGGTAAATTGGCAAAAACTTGCGTGTCTGAAAAAAACCGAAACAGTTATTTATCGCGAAGGTAAAGACAAATTATTAAAACTATATTTCAACCACCACGTTTGCCAAAAGTGAATTTGGTGTCTAAGAAAAATTCGTAAAAAGATGCTATGAAAATTCTCGCGTTCACATATTGCGTCTGCCACGCTTGGCAAAAGCGACTAAAACTCCCATATCCCAAAATATCATTTTTTTATCTTGTTTTCGCTATAGGCACTATTGGTGTTTACGTTAATCACCACGCTTGCCATAAAAGGATTTGGTGACCAAAACACATGTATCCGAAAATATCCGAAACTTTGCAATCTTTTTTCATCTCACTACATTCCGTCTTGCAGCTACTAGATCTGTCAGAAAACAACATCACCGAAGTGGAGTCTCAAGCATTCTCCGCTCTGTACCTAGCCACAGTCGACATATCCCACAATTCTCTGGCTGCCATAGCTCGTGGTGCCTTCCAGAATTGCCAGAATATGACAAAATTAGACTTAAGCCATATTAGACTATCTTCAGGCCTTTTATAGTGGCTAGTGGTGTGATTACCAAGTTTGCCAAATTAAAAAAAAATCAAAAATACCTCTGTCTGAAAATATCCGAAACCAGTTTCTGGCCAATTGTGACTATAGACACTCGGTGTATTTTTAATCACCAAATGCCAATCATGCCAAATTTGGATTGGTCGCTTAAAATCCGCGTATCTGATAATATCCGAAACAAATTTTTTTCTTAATTTCTCTATTGGTGTTTATTTTAATCACCACCCTTGCCATAAATGGATTTAGTCACCTAAACTGGCGTATCCAAAAATATCCGAAATATTTTTTTGCAATCTTTTTTTTGCCACTCTCACTACATTCCGTCTTGCAGCTACTAGATCTGTCAGAGAACAACATCACCGAAGTGGAGTCTCAAGCATTCTCCGCTCTCTACCTAGCCACAGTCGACATTTCACACAATTCTCTGGCTGCCATAGCTCGTGGGGCCTTCCAGAATTGCCAGAATATGACCAAACTAGACTTAAGCAATATTATTAGACTCTATGTTGAGGTCTTTTGTCATAGTCATGGCTAATGGTGTGATCATTGTTGTCAAATTTGAAAAAATATTACAACAATACCCGTGCCCGAAAATATCCGAAAGCAGTTTTTGTGCCAATTGTGGCTTTGAGTAGACACTTTTGGTGTATTTTTAATCACCACGCTTGCCAAATTTCGGGTTGTCACCAAAAGTCCGTGTAGCCGAAAATATCCGAAACAATATTTGTCTTGATTTCGCCATAGACACTATTGGTGTGTATTTTTATCACCACACTTACCATAAACAGCTTTTGTGACCAAAACACGCGTATCCGAAAATATCCGAATCTTCTTTTGCCCGTCTAGTTTGAGATACTATTGCTATATCGGCATTTTTAGTCACCATGCTCACCAAACCCAATTTGGTATTGCAGCTACTAGATCTCTCAGAGAACAACATAACCGAAGTGGAGTCTCAAGCATTCTCCGCTCTCTACCTAGCCACAGTCGACATTTCCCACAATTCTCTGGCTGCCATAGCTCGTGGCGCCTTCCAGAATTGCCAGAATATGACAAAATTGGACCTGAGTCATAACAGACTGGAGAAAATAGATCCCGAGGCGTTTGATGAGAACAGTTACGCTTCGGAACTGCAAGTGTCGTATAATTGGTTTACGGATTTTGGTCAGGTTTGTGGATTTTATTATTTGCTGTTATTATTATGTAGGTATACTTCTAGCGACCCGCCTCGACTTCGCACGGGTGCAACTAAGTTTATTAGTGTTTCTAACATAGTGTCTGTAACTATATTATGCATGTATTATACATAAAAACCTTCCTCTTGAATCACTTTCTCTATTGAAAAAAAACCGCATTAAAATCCGTAGTTTCAAAGATTCAAGCATACAAAGGGACATAGGGACAGAGAAAGCGACTTTGTTTTATACTATGTAGTGAGGAAAACACCCTGAGAAAACCTGCACACTACGAGTTAGTGTGTGAAATAGAGAAGACAATGGCGAACAAACCAATCCATTAAAATTGTCAAGAGAGTTGTTGTGTTTTTCATTACATACAATGATCACGACCCTCAGTAATTAGGAAAACGATTCATGGATTAAGTACATATTATTATTTTCTATTGTCTTAAAAAGTTCATGAACATGGTAATACGGATATTGGATTTGCGTATACATACTGTAGTTTCGGATATCCCCGGGAAATTCTTGATTATATATCCGGAACTGTGTGTATCGATTGGATGTTTATTTTGCCGAAATGTTGACATTTGTTGTGTGTGAGAAAAAAGAAATTAATTTTATCTATCTGTGGAAAAACTTATTAACAAGAATCATCATCATCCTAGCGCTTGTCCCGGTCGCATCCTCGGCCATTGCCTTGGAGTCCAGGGTTAAACTCGGACTCGGATCAGTTTTTTTGTGTCCGAGTTGCCCCCTAAGCCGCTAAACTCATTAACAAAAATGTGCGTACATATTTGCGGATATACTAGTTTCATCTTGCACATCACAAATGTGTTTTTTGTAATCACCAAATAATATAAAGCAAACAAGACATAAATAAAAGTAAAAAGTAAAGTATCAGCCTATTAATGTCCCACTGCAGGGCAAAGGCCTCCATCATTTGAAATCATGTTTTCGTTACAAAGATGGGTTTTGGCTTAATCACCACGCTTGCCAAATGCGGATTGGTGATCACAAACCCGGGCTGTGTTCAGAAAAATCAACACAAAGTTTTGCCCGACCTGGACATAAATAGGCGTATAAAAAATTATTGATTAAATAAAACGGATGAAAATAGCGGTTTTATCCGTTATGATTGATTGATTTTCCTTCTTTTTTGTAAGAACTTCAATGTTTTTTTTAAACGGTTTTTAAAAATTAATTTGTTTGTAATTTCATCATAACCAACCTCTCTCTCTATCCTACAGGTACCGATTCAAAACATGACAGGAATTCGCGTAGTAAACGCATCACACAACAGAATAGAGAAAATACCTCGTAATGCATTCCCGAAGCTGTACGAATTGCATACGGTCGATATATCGTATAACAACCTGACGGATATATTCAATGCGGTGTTCCAGAATCTGTTTTCTTTGAGGTTAGTTCAATCTATACTATCAATATACTAATATTATAAATAGGAAAGTGAGTTTGTTTGTTTAAATATCTCTGGTCATCTCTGGACATTATTCACACAGCGCCGTCTAGCCCCAAACTAAGCATTAGCTTGTGCTATGGGTGCCAGACAACGGATAAACATTACTTGTATATTTTTTTTTGTAAATACATACAATATACATATTTTACATAGAATCACCCAGACCGATACAAACAGACATGTTCATGCACACAAATGTTAGTACCGTGCGGGGATCGAACCCGCGACTTCTCGACCATTACACCAAACGGCTCGTCTCGTTGCGGGTCGTTTATTTGTCTGTTTGTTTGTTCCGCTTTCACGGCGTAACTACTGAACCGATTGCTTTGATATTTTGCAGAAGCAAAATTAGAAGTCCAGATTAAATAATGGGGTACTTTTTATCCCGGAACAAAATATATTCCCAAGGAAAAACAAAAATTTTGTTTTCAATTTACCCGAATTCAACGCGGGTGAAGCCGCGGACGGAAAGCTAGTAATATATAATATTTACTTGCATTTATTGAATCCTTCCAGATTCCTAAACCTCAGCCACAACTCGCTGGAGATAATCAAACCCGCTACCTTCGGAACGCTCCCCACCATTCTGCACTTGGATCTGTCTCACAACCGACTCCGGGAGGCGTCTCGAGGCAGCCTGGCGAAGCTGGCCAGCTGTCGAACCCTGGACCTTTCGCATAATCGCCTGGAGAAGCTGTTCCAGATACCCATCAGTCTGGGGTGAGTTTGAAGACTTTGTTGTCATAGCAAACGAACAAGAAGGTCACCTGATGGTAAGTGGTCTCTTGGTCTCTTCATGGACTCGACTCTTAGTTGGACCTCACAGGTCGCTGTGGTCAGTCGTCGTGTTATATTCTCGTTGCGATTGTTAAATCGATTTAGGAATTTCTTGCCCACCAATACTAAAGTGTTACTTGTCACTTCTCTTATTCTTCCTCTCATTGATTATGCTGATGTCTGTTATCCTGATCTTAATGAAGACCTTTTGAATAAGTTGGACCGTCTCTTAAATAATTGTATCCGTTTCATTTTCTGTCTCCGTAAATTTGATCATGTGTCTTCCTACCGGTCTCAACTAAACTGGCTCACAATACGTCAACGTAGACAGCTTAGACTGCTCTGCACACTCTTTTCTATTCTTTTTAATCCTAAATCTCCCGACTATTTGAAAAGTAAGTTTCAATTTCTTTGCGATTCTCATGACCGACAACTTCGATCTGCTAGCTCTTTAGTGCTCTCTACTCCTCTCTTTCATACGGGCTTCATGTCCGACTCCTTTACTCTTAATGCTATACGCCTCTGGAATAGTCTCCCTGACAGTATAAGAAGAGCACCAAATAAGTTTTCTTTTAAAAGGCAGGTTCGTGACTTTCTGTCAGAATCCTGACGTTGAATTGGTTTATATTCCCTTTTTTGAGTCATTATTCAGGGCATCATCATCAATAATATGTGTTTGTATGTATGTATTTATTATATGTATTATATTATATGTTATATATATGTATTATATTAGATGTTATTTGTGTAGGTTTATTATCTGATTATCTTATGCTATAGTAATTTAATTATCTTTTTAAATTATGTTTTGGTTTGCTCACTACCGCATACAAACATTTCATTTTTCTAAAGGTTGACTGGTAGAGAATGCTTTTAGCGTTAAGTCCGCCTTTTGTACCTTACTTACTAGTGTGGTCAATAAAGTTTTTATAAATAAATAAATAAATAAGTGATCACCGCTGCCCATGGACATCAACAACAGCACAAGGGTCACAGATGCGTTGCCTGCCTTTAAGCATCATACTTTCCCCAACTGAGCTCAAGAGATCTTACCAGCACAAACATAGCACAACAGTTACGAAGTGCTAATGTGGAGGTACTTCCCCAGACGACTTATTCGAGTGGAAGTTCCACTAAGCTCTACTTCTCTTTAATGGTGATGCCGAAATAGAAGCTATTCTGCTAAGAATTTCAATAAATCTATCATAACATAAGGTCCATAAATCATGCCAGGCTCTTAGGGGAAGGGGGGGGGGCTGTATAAAGAAAGATAGAAATATTAAAAGAAATGCGAAAAACTTTGCCCATTTTCTGAAAAAATAAATACTCTTTATACAGGGTGGAATCTTGAAATGGGTTTTGTTCGGCAGGTACATTAACCGTTACAGTTACAAGAAAACGTCGTTAGGCAACCATCCCCAACTTTTTGAGATATTATGACCTACATTCACAGATTTTGGAAAAAAGTTACAGTTAGCAAAAAAAGTGCTGAAACTGGCAAAATTTTTTTTTCATGCCAATCGATCCCATTTCATGTAAGGATCAAATGACTCTATGTGACCATTTGAGGTTTGAGTACTAGAAATGTCAGAAATCGCAAAAAACTTTTCCCATACATTTTGTACTAAAAATTCCAAAAAAATTTTTTCGTGCCATTCGATCCTGTTTCATGTATGAATCAAAACTTTGTATCAGACCATTTAAGGTTTGAGTACTGGAAATGGCAAAAATCGCAAAAAATACTATTCCCATACATTTGGTACTGAAAATTTTCGAAACCTATTTCTCACATTTCTAGTAGTCAAACCTTAAATGGTCTGATACAAAGAATTGATTCATACATGAAACAGGATCGAATGGCACGAAAAATTTTTTTTGGAATTCTTAGTACAAAATGTATGGGAAAAGTTTTTGGCGATTTCTGACATTTCTAGTACTCAAACCTCAAATGGTCTCATAGAGTCATTTGATCTTTACATGAAATAGGATCGATTGGCATGAAAAAAAAAATTTGCCAATTTCAGCACTTTTTTTGCTGACTGTAACTTTTTTCCAAAATCTGTGAATGTAGGTCATAATATCTCAAAAAGTTAGGGATGGTTGCCTAACGACGTTTTCTTGTAACTGTAACGGTTAATGTACCTGCCCAACAAAACCCATTTCAAGATTCCACCCTGTATAGGGTAGGTCTTAAACCTGACCATTTATCATCATTATCATCAAGGGGGTTTAAATATTCCAAAAGAAAAACATCACATGATTAATGGACGGCCCCATACTTATTCACGTTTACCGTTTCCTCCTTCCAGAGAACTCAACCTATCCCACAACAACTTAACAGAAGTCAAACCCAACACATGGCCGTCTATGAACTCGCTTCTCCGCCTGGATCTGTCCTCGAACCCGCTCGGAGACGAGCTGGTGGACGGCAGTTTTGGAGGTCTGCTGACTCTGCAGACCCTGGACTTGGCAGACGCAGGACTGACGCGGCCGCCGTGGCAGGCGCTGTCCTCGTTGCCCAGTCTGCAGAGGTTATTGTTACAGGTAATTATAGAACTAGCATCTCTGCATAAGAAAACATTGCTCTATAAGCTGGCTTCGTCTGAAACACCGCTGAAACATCACCCTAGACACTTTTTATTAGGACTTTTCTAGCCCCAAATTTAGGATGATTGTCTGATACCTGTCAAAATGTCTCCAAAAGTTTAGGAAGACCAAGAATATCAGTCTCTTGATTATTCTAGATACTTCGATTCTTGGGCTTATGCCCATGTTTCTGACAGGAGCTAGACTAAGTTAGGCTCTAGCGTTCTTCGATAACACACACCAGTTTCTCTAGGATCCTGTTTATCCTGTAGGGTCCAAGGTATACTAGGTAAGTGTCTAGAATGTCGCTATATCTGACAGAAGCTACTCTGGAGAAGTTTCTAGATTCTTTCTTCGACCAGCCCAAGTGTCTCCAGCATCCTGGGTATCTGGTAAGTCTCCATCAGTGTCCTGGTACTCGCTCCCGTCTTCAACCCTGGAGACGAGCTGGTGGCCGTCTCTTCGGCGGGCTGCTGACTCTGCAGACCCTGGACTTGGCAGACGCAGGACTGACGCGGCCGCCGTGGCAGGCGCTGTCCTCGTTACCAAGTCTGCAGAGGTTGCTGCTTCAGGTAACTATCTAGAAGAATCTAGAAGTAGCGTTCTATCAAGCTTTATAAGACACTTTCCAGACCGAAAATTGAAAATTACTGGTAAGAATGTCTCCAAAAATTTAGGAAGTCCAAGAATCTAAGTCTCTAGCCCATGTTTCTGACTCTAGCGATCTCCGATGAAACACACCAGCAGTATCTCAAGGATCCTGGGTATCCTATAGGGTCCTGAGTATCATGGGTAAGTGTCTAGAAGTGTCGCTACATATCTGGCAGGAGCTACTCTAGAGAAGTTTCTAGCAATCTCCCATCGACCAGCCCAGGTGTCTCCAGTATCCTGGGACTTCAAGAGGCTTCAAGACTGTAGATATACTTTCCGATAGAAGTGTCTAGAGGGACGATTAAGTTTCTTGGTGGAGTAGAACCAATGCTTGTAGTAGTAGCTACACTAAGTGAGTGTCTTAAGGCTCCAAGGTGTCCTAGGTAAGTGTCTAGAAGTGCCACTATATATCTGACAGAGGCTACTCTCAAGAAGTTTCTAGCATCTTCCAAGGACAAGTCCAATTGTCTCGAGTCCAGTATATCTCGGGTTAGTCTTAGAAATTAATATTCAGTAATTTTATTTGTTTGTTTCCAGAATAACAACCTAACGGCCCTCACAAAATCAGCCTTCGGGAACCTGCCCACACTATTCCAGCTTGACCTAACCGGGAATAGAATCTCGTCCATTGAGCAGCGGTCGTTTAACGGGATGCAGCAACTTCAAGATCTGTCACTGAGTATGAATGAGTTGGAACATATACCAAATGAGGCTTTTAAAGGATTGGTCGCTTTGAGGTAAGTGTATCCGTATCACACAAACAAAATAAATAAATCTACATCTACATCTACACTATCTCAATCTACATGTACACTTCTACACTATCTACACTAATATTATAAGGAGGAAAGATTGTATCCTACTACTATTATAAAGGCGAAAGTTTGTAAGTATGGATGTATCGATGTTTGTTACTCTTTCACGTAAAAACTACTGAATGGATTTGAATGAAACTTTACCACAATATAGCTTATACATCAGAATAATACATAGGCTATAGCTTATACATCAAAATAACACATAGGCTACAATTTTTGAGGTGTCTAATGTGAGGTCGTAAAAAAAATATTACGGAAATCGAAATCCACGCGGACGGAGTCGCGGGCGGCCGCTAGTAAAATAAATAAATCTACATACTTACTTCTACATCTACACTATCTACATCTACATCTACACTTCTACATTATCTTCACTAATATTATAAGGAGGAAAGATTTGTATTTTTGATACCGGACCGATTAAATAAATTCTTTCACTGTTGGCTAGCTTCATTATCCCCGGTGAATATAGGACACTTTTGATCCCGGAAATGCGGGGGAAGGGGGGGATATAGTAAAAAAGAAATTACGCGCGGGTGAAACCGCGAGTGGAAGGCTAGTAAATAATAAATAATGAGAAATAATTATTTTGTTTGTAACTGCAACGTTTCATTTGTGTTTCAGAAAATTGGACCTATCCTACAATTTGCTAGAAAAAATAGACAACAAGACGAATGGATTACTGGATGATTGCTTGTCATTGGAAAGGGTAAGTTAAAGGCTCAAAAAAACTTAGCGTTAACAGAATCTTCTTAAGTTCAATTCGATTTTTCAATTTTCCGTTGGTCTAAAGTCTAGAAGTTATAAGCCCCCATCATAATAAATGAAATTCCTTGGACTAACACACTAATTGCCTCGCCCCAAACTAAGCTCGAAGCTTGTATTTTGGAATGTAGGGATCGGATAAACATACTTGTATACTTTTATAAACATACATACATGACTCGAGTACAAATGCCGATGGTCTTCACATAAACATTTGCCCCTAGCGGGATTCGAACCCGCGACCTTCGGTTTTGTAGCCAGGATCTCTGACCGCTAGACCAAAGGGCCCGTCATTACATTAGACCAAAGACGCGGGCAAGCACAGGGCATTGCCTTAAATTGGCGACCTTTATTTTTCTCAAATAAACATGGTAACATTCTTGAGGGCATTACAAACGATATTTGCTAAGGTAGTATAGCTGTAACTCAGTCCGAACTGAGTGAGATAGGCTAGAAGTTTAACACTCCCGTAGAAAAATTTATGAACTTAGAAGCCTTGATGAAGAAAGAAGAAATTAAATGATAAAAATGCATGGACATGTTAATCTGCTCAGTCGCACATTAGATTTAACATTTGAAATATTGAAATTTATTTTTAAACCCCTTACTGCTGAGTTTTTTCCGGCGTCTCTTCTCTGCAGGCCATTCGCGTCGAGGCGCTGGTGATTTACTTATTAAAATAATTTAATAGTTGAATAAATTATTTCATTTTCCAGGTGAACCTAAGCCACAATAAAATAGGTTTCCTCACCAAGAAAATGTTTCCGTCTAGTCCTTGGGTGCCGTACAGACTGCAAGAAGTGGACCTGAGTTACAATGAAATTCCGGTGGTAACTTTTGACCTGACCCATGGGACTAAGACGGTGAAAAAGATGTACCTGGCTGGGAATATTATTAATGATATTAGGAGTAGTGAGTATTGGAATACTAGTATTTGGTTATGGCAGATTTTATTGCAAATATAATTCTATGTAAGACTTATGAGTGTGTTACAATATTGTATTTAATTTTATCGGGAGGCAAACGTACAAGAGGGTCACCTGATGGTAAGTGATCACCGCTGCCCATGGACATCAACAACCGCACAAGGGTCGCAGATGCGTTGCCTGCCTTTAAGACCCCATACCATCTCCTACAGGCCATTCAGGTCGAAGTGCTGGTAGGTAAAAATTGAGTAATTATGTAATTGGGATCTTCCCGTTTAATTATTTTCCAAATAAATTTATATTTATATATTTATATTATATATGACGTGCAAAAGAATTTCTATGTAAATCAAAGACTTTGACTGACTTGGGCGACCTAACTCTTCAGCAGAAACATAGCACAACAGTTATGAAGTGATACTTCACTGCGGTCTTCTGTAAGGTAGAGGTACTTCCCCAGACGAGCGGCTCATTCGAGTGGAAGATCCACTAAGCTCTACCTCTCTTCACTTTTTACTTAACTTTTGATAAAAATATGTTAAATAATATGTAGTGTAGCAATTTTTTACATTTTAATATGTGTTTATTTATATTATTGAAATATCTAATAGATATTTTATGTAATATTTCACCATAACATTTTTTTTCAGACGTCCTGGGAAATCTGACGTCCTTGGAAGTATTGGACCTCTCAAACAATAATTTGGAAAATTTAATTTCAAGAACTTGTAAGTATTTATGCCACATCTACATCATACTAGCGGCCGCCTGCGACTCCGTCCGCGTGGATTTCGATTTCCAATAACCTAAAGCCTTCCTCGTGAAATGGACTATCCAACACAAAAATAATATTTTCAAACCGGCCCAGTAGTAGAGATTAGAGCGTTCAAACAAACAAACATACAAACAAACAAACAAAGAAACTATGAGAGTGAGGGAATAGGGAGTGCACCTGTGCTTGCGCACTCACTTGTGCACTATAATATATCCTGCGTACCTGGCTGATCGTAAGATCGGCCGCCATGGCCAAATTGAATGTTTGAGGCCAGATAGACAAACAAACTAATGTTATTAACGTGAAAATTTGTTTGTTTGGATCTTCATCCGTCAATCACGTTGAAAGTACTGAACGGGTTTTGATGAATTTTGGTATATAGGTTGGGTAAGATGATAGAAAAAAAAGGTGATAGAATACTTTTTATCCTGACTAAATGCTCCTATGGGATAAAACAGGAAACTTGATAACGCGGACAAAGCCGCGGGTAAAAACCAGTTATAAACGTAATCCAACTGACCTATTTTCTTTTCAGCGGAAGCAAAATTCTACCTACCAGAGAACATAACAGAACTCTACCTACAGAACAATTCTCTTCTCTCTCTACCGATAGAAAGTATCTCTCAATCGAAGAGGCTCAGGATTTTGGATGTGAGGGGAAACCAGTTAGATAGCTTTGAACCTGAGCTGGTGAAGGGAATCCAGAGTGGGAGATTGACTGTGTATTATGAAGGTATGTAATATTATGTGATATATTAAATGTTATCCTTAGTAATATTATAAATCGGAAAGTGAGTTTGTTTGTTTGTTCCACTTTCA
The DNA here is from genome assembly GCA_958496325.1 of Nomophila noctuella. Classification (NCBI taxonomy): domain Eukaryota; kingdom Metazoa; phylum Arthropoda; class Insecta; order Lepidoptera; family Crambidae; genus Nomophila; species Nomophila noctuella. The sequence goes on from OY292508.1 coordinate 6,495,776, forward strand.
CAACGTAACTACTAAACCGTTTGCTTTGTTATATTGCAGACATAAAGTAAGAAGAAAGATAATTTAAACGCTTCATTGGTCTAGTGGCTTAAGAATCGGGTCGTGGTTTGGAACTCCTGGGTGCGAATCCCAAAATTCGGGTCGGGCTAAATTTGTGCGTTTCTTTCGAACACAGCCTGCGTTTGTGATCACTAGGTCGCATTGGGGAAGCTTTGTGATTGAGATATATTTAATCTACGGACATAGAATATAAAATATCTTCCAATTACAATAACGTAAAGTATCAATTTTACTGACTACAAAACCAAAGGTCGCGGGTTCGAACCCCGCTATGGGCAAATGTTTGAGTGATGAAAGTCGGCATTTGTACTCGAGTGATGGATGTTTAGAAAAGTATTTATTATAAGTATGACTATCCGTTCCCTAGCTTCCAAACAAGGACAAGCTTCGAGCTTAGTTTGGAGCTAGGCAATTGGTGTGGTAGTTCAAGCGTTCGATAAAACCCACTTAAGTTATGACTGAACCGGGAATTAAAACATTTACCACCCTAATCAACTACCAACATTTCTTCTTCCAGGAAACGGCCTAAAATGCGACTGCTTCACCCGCCCCCTAAAGCACTACCTCAACCGCCTTCCACCCTCGGCTCTCTCCAGCTCCCTCTACAACCTGACGTGCACTGAGCCCACGGCAGTGGAGGCCGAGTCACTCCTGGCGGTGGCGGAGGAGCGGCTGGTGTGCGCGGGCAGTGTGGCGAGCGACGCGCGGCTCCAGGGGGCAGAGCTAGAGCTGGCCGGCGAGCCGGACCTGGCCTTCCGGGACGTGCAGTAGTGAGTGTCTATCCATTGATGGTCATAGGCCTTCCCCAAGTAACTATCAATCAGCCTGGTGCAGTCCACTGCTGGTCATAGGCCTTCCCCAGACAGTGTCAGTCTACATTTGGATATAGGCCACTCCCAGAAGCACTCATAAGCCTGCTGCAGTCCACTTCTGGACATAGGACTCTCCCAGGATCATGTTTTATCCTGGTGCAGTCCACTTTTGGGTACAGGCCTCTCCCAGGATCATGTTTTATCCTGGTGCAGTTCACTTTTGGGTACAGGCCTCTCCCAGGATCATGTTTTATCCTGGTGCAGTCCACTTTTGGATATAGGCCTCACCCGGAAGCATTTTTAGCCTATTGCATTCCCTCCGTAGCTCCCTCCATCCTTAGCATCTCCCGTGCTATCCACCTCCCTCTACAACCTGACGTGCACTGAGCCCTCGGCATTGGAGGAGGAGTCACTCCTGGCGGTGGCGGAGGAGCGGCTGGTGTGCGCGGGCAGTGTGGCGAGCGACGCGCGGCTCCAGGGCGCAGAGCTAGAGCTGGCCGGCGAGCCCGACCTGGCCTTCCGGGACGTGCAGTAGTAAGTGTCTATCCATTGATGGTCATAGGCCTCCCCCCACTAGCCTTTTACAGCCCACTGCGAGACATAGGGCTCCCCAGTAACTATAAGTCGGCCTGCTGCTGTCCACTGCTGGATCTAGGCTGCAACTAGTAAGTAATCATCTGCCTGGTGCAGTTCATTGCTGGTGGTCATTGGCCTTCCACAAACTGTCTCAGTCCACTGTTGGATATAGGCCTCTCCTAGAGGCATTATACAGCCGGTTGCAATCCACTTTTGGATAAAGGCGTCCCCAAAAAGCATTTTAGCCTGTTGCATTCCACTTTTGGGTATAGGCCGCTCCCAGAAGCAGGTATCAGCTCATTGCAATCAACTTTTGGGTATAGGCCTCTCCAGAAGCATAAGTCAGCCTGTTGCAGTCCACTTTTGGATATAGGCCTCTCCCAGAGTCATGTATCAGCCTATTGCAGACCGACGATTGCTATAAGCCTCCCTGTGTAAGTATCTCAAGCCTATTGCAATCCCACTGTAGCATATAAGCATCTCCTGGGCTATCCACCTCCCTCTACAACCTGACGTGCACTGAGCCCACGGCAGTGGAGGCCGAGTCACTCCTGGCGGTGGCGGAGGAGCGGCTGGTGTGCGCGGGCAGTGTGGCGAGCGACGCGCGGCTCCAGGGGGCAGAGCTAGAGCTGGCCGGCGAGCCGGACCTGGCCTTCCGGGACGTGCAGTAGTGAGTATCTATCCATTGTTGGAAGTAGGCCTTCCCCCACTTACTATTTATTAGCCTGTTGCTAAATCTAGGCTACCCCCAGTAAGTATAACGCGGCCTGCTGCTGTCCACAGCCGGTCGTAGGCCTCACCAAGTAAGTACTTATCAGCCTGGTGCAGAACATTGCTGGTCATAGGCCATCCCCAGGTAGTGTCAGTCCACTTTTCGATATAGGCCACTCCCAGAAGCATTAATAAGTTTGCTGCAGTCCACTTCTGGTCATAGGCCTCTCCCAGGAGCATTTGTCAGCCTGGTGCAGTCCACTTTTGGATGTAGGCTTCTCCTAGAAGCATTTATCAACCTGTTGCAGTCCACTTTTGGGTACAGGCCTCTCCCAGAAGCACTAATTAGCCTAATGCCACGCCTAGTCCACTTTTGGGAAAAAGCCTCTCCCAGAATCATATACAGGCCTGTTGCAGTCCACTTTTGGATATAGGCCTCTCTCAGAAGCGTGTATCAGCCTATTGCAGACCGACGATTGCTATAAGCCTCCCTGTGTAAGTATCTCCAGCCTATTGCATTCCGTCCGTAGCTCACTCCATGCTTAGCATCTCCCGGGCTATCCACCTCCCTCTACAACCTGACGTGCACTGAGCCCACGGCATTGGAGGCCGAGTCACTCCTGGCGGTGGCGGAGGAGCGGCTGGTGTGCGCGGGCAGTGTGGCGAGCGACGCGCGGGGCCAGGGGGCAGAGCTAGAGCTGGCCGGCGAGCCCGACCTGGCCTTCCGGGACGTGCAGTAGTGAGTATCTGGCTACTGGTGGACGTAGGCCTTCCCCAGAAAGTGTCTTTAGCCTGATCCACTGTGAGAAAGGCTGTTGCAGTCCTCTGCTGGACATCATCTTCCCACAGAAGGTACCAAAAGCCTATTGAAGTCCACTGCTGGTCATAGGCCTTTGCCAGGCTGCCTCAGTCCACTTTTGGCTACAGGCCTCTCCGAGAATCATTCGTCAGCCTATTGAAGTCCACTTTTGGATACAGGCCTCCCCCAGGAGCATCTTTAGCCTATTGCATTCCACCGCTGGGTACAGGCCTCTCCCAGGATCATGTTTTATCCTGGTGCAGTCCACTTTTGGATGTAGGCCTCTCCCAGAGGAATACATTAGCCTATTGCAGTCCACTTTTGGGTATAGGCCTCTCCCAGAAGCATTCTTCAGCCTCCCTGTGTAAGTATCTCCAGCCTATCGTAATCCCACTGTAGCATATTAGCATCTCCCGGGCTCTCCAGCTCCCTCTACAACCTGACGTGCACTGAGCCCACGGCAGTGGAGGCCGAGTCACTCCTGGCGGTGGCGGAGGAGCGGCTGGTGTGCGCGGGCAGTGTGGCGAGCGACGCGCGGCTCCAGGGGGCAGAGCTAGAGCTGGCCGGCGAGCCGGACCTGGCCTTCCGGGACGTGCAGTAGTGAGTGTCTATCCATTGATGGTCATAGGCCTTCCCCAAGTAACTATCAATCAGCCTGGTGCAGTCCACTGCTGGTCATAGGCCTTCCCCAGACAGTGTCAGTCTACATTTGGATATAGGCCACTCCCAGAAGCACTCATAAGCCTGCTGCAGTCCACTTCTGGACATAGGACTCTCCCAGGATCATGTTTTATCCTGGTGCAGTCCACTTTTGGGTACAGGCCTCTCCCAGGATCATGTTTTATCCTGGTGCAGTTCACTTTTGGGTACAGGCCTCTCCCAGGATCATGTTTTATCCTGGTGCAGTCCACTTTTGGATATAGGCCTCACCCGGAAGCATTTTTAGCCTATTGCATTCCCTCCGTAGCTCCCTCCATCCTTAGCATCTCCCGTGCTATCCACCTCCCTCTACAACCTGACGTGCACTGAGCCCTCGGCATTGGAGGAGGAGTCACTCCTGGCGGTGGCGGAGGAGCGGCTGGTGTGCGCGGGCAGTGTGGCGAGCGACGCGCGGCTCCAGGGCGCAGAGCTAGAGCTGGCCGGCGAGCCCGACCTGGCCTTCCGGGACGTGCAGTAGTAAGTGTCTATCCATTGATGGTCATAGGCCTCCCCCCACTAGCCTTTTACAGCCCACTGCGAGACATAGGGCTCCCCAGTAACTATAAGTCGGCCTGCTGCTGTCCACTGCTGGATCTAGGCTGCAACTAGTAAGTAATCATCTGCCTGGTGCAGTTCATTGCTGGTGGTCATTGGCCTTCCACAAACTGTCTCAGTCCACTGTTGGATATAGGCCTCTCCTAGAGGCATTATACAGCCGGTTGCAATCCACTTTTGGATAAAGGCGTCCCCAAAAAGCATTTTAGCCTGTTGCATTCCACTTTTGGGTATAGGCCGCTCCCAGAAGCAGGTATCAGCTCATTGCAATCAACTTTTGGGTATAGGCCTCTCCAGAAGCATAAGTCAGCCTGTTGCAGTCCACTTTTGGATATAGGCCTCTCCCAGAGTCATGTATCAGCCTATTGCAGACCGACGATTGCTATAAGCCTCCCTGTGTAAGTATCTCAAGCCTATTGCAATCCCACTGTAGCATATAAGCATCTCCTGGGCTATCCACCTCCCTCTACAACCTGACGTGCACTGAGCCCACGGCAGTGGAGGCCGAGTCACTCCTGGCGGTGGCGGAGGAGCGGCTGGTGTGCGCGGGCAGTGTGGCGAGCGACGCGCGGCTCCAGGGGGCAGAGCTAGAGCTGGCCGGCGAGCCGGACCTGGCCTTCCGGGACGTGCAGTAGTGAGTATCTATCCATTGTTGGAAGTAGGCCTTCCCCCACTTACTATTTATTAGCCTGTTGCTAAATCTAGGCTACCCCCAGTAAGTATAACGCGGCCTGCTGCTGTCCACAGCCGGTCGTAGGCCTCACCAAGTAAGTACTTATCAGCCTGGTGCAGAACATTGCTGGTCATAGGCCATCCCCAGGTAGTGTCAGTCCACTTTTCGATATAGGCCACTCCCAGAAGCATTAATAAGTTTGCTGCAGTCCACTTCTGGTCATAGGCCTCTCCCAGGAGCATTTGTCAGCCTGGTGCAGTCCACTTTTGGATGTAGGCTTCTCCTAGAAGCATTTATCAACCTGTTGCAGTCCACTTTTGGGTACAGGCCTCTCCCAGAAGCACTAATTAGCCTAATGCCACGCCTAGTCCACTTTTGGGAAAAAGCCTCTCCCAGAATCATATACAGGCCTGTTGCAGTCCACTTTTGGATATAGGCCTCTCTCAGAAGCGTGTATCAGCCTATTGCAGACCGACGATTGCTATAAGCCTCCCTGTGTAAGTATCTCCAGCCTATTGCATTCCGTCCGTAGCTCACTCCATGCTTAGCATCTCCCGGGCTATCCACCTCCCTCTACAACCTGACGTGCACTGAGCCCACGGCATTGGAGGCCGAGTCACTCCTGGCGGTGGCGGAGGAGCGGCTGGTGTGCGCGGGCAGTGTGGCGAGCGACGCGCGGGGCCAGGGGGCAGAGCTAGAGCTGGCCGGCGAGCCCGACCTGGCCTTCCGGGACGTGCAGTAGTGAGTATCTGGCTACTGGTGGACGTAGGCCTTCCCCAGAAAGTGTCTTTAGCCTGATCCACTGTGAGAAAGGCTGTTGCAGTCCTCTGCTGGACATCATCTTCCCACAGAAGGTACCAAAAGCCTATTGAAGTCCACTGCTGGTCATAGGCCTTTGCCAGGCTGCCTCAGTCCACTTTTGGCTACAGGCCTCTCCGAGAATCATTCGTCAGCCTATTGAAGTCCACTTTTGGATACAGGCCTCCCCCAGGAGCATCTTTAGCCTATTGCATTCCACCGCTGGGTACAGGCCTCTCCCAGGATCATGTTTTATCCTGGTGCAGTCCACTTTTGGATGTAGGCCTCTCCCAGAGGAATACATTAGCCTATTGCAGTCCACTTTTGGGTATAGGCCTCTCCCAGAAGCATTCTTCAGCCTCCCTGTGTAAGTATCTCCAGCCTATCGTAATCCCACTGTAGCATATTAGCATCTCCCGGGCTCTCCACCTCCCTCTACAACCTGACGTGCACTGAGCCCACGGCAGTGGAGGCCGAGTCACTCCTGGCGGTGGCGGAGGAGCGGCTGGTGTGCGCGGGCAGTGTGGCGAGCGACGCGCGGCTCCAGGGGGCAGAGCTAGAGCTGGCAGGCGAGCCGGACCTGGCCTTCCGGGACGTGCAGTAGTGAGTGTCTATCCATTGTTGGTAGTAGCCCCCCCCCCACTGACTGTTAAATGGCCTGCTGCTGTCCACCGCTGGTCACAGGACTCACCAAGTAAGTACTCAACTGCCTGGTCCTGTCCATTGCTGGACATAGGCCTCCCCAGTAAGTGTCCTTAGATTGATCCACTCTTGGACGTAGGCCTTTCACGGTAACAAGCTAGCAGCTGCAGTCCATTCCTGGACACAGGTCTTCCCCATAAGTGTCTTAACTTTAGTCCGTTATCAGCCTATTGCTCGCCACTTTTGGATATAGGCCTCTCCAAGAATCATTCGTCAGCCTATTGCAGTCCACTTTTGGATATAGGCGTCTCCAGAAGCATTTATTAGCCCAATGCAGTTCACTTTTGGATACAGGCCTCTCCCAGAGTCATCTATCAGCCTGTTGCAGTCCACGTTTGGTCATAGGCCTCTCCTAGACGGTATCCATTAGCCTATTACAGATCCTCGATTGCTATAAGCCTCTCTGTGTAAGTTTCTTCAGCCTATTGTGTCCCCTCCGGAGTATGCTGAGAATCTCCCGGCTCTCTCCACCTTTCTCTACAACCTGTCGTGCACTGAGCCCACGGCGTTGGAGGCCGAGTCACTCCTGGCGGTGGCGGAGGAGCGGCTGGTGTGCGCGGGCAGTGTGGCGAGCGACGCGCGGCTCCAGGGGGCAGAGCTAGAGCTGGCCGGCGAGCCCGACCTGGCTTTCCGGGACGTGCAGTAGTGAGTATCTGTCTACTGCTGGGCGCAGGCCTCCACCCATTAAGTGTCTTTAGCTTGATCCACTGCGAGACATAGGCTGTTGCAGACCAATGCTGGACATCGGCCACCCACAGAAGAGACCATCAGCCTTTTGCAGTTCATTGGTGAGCAGAGCTAGAGCTGGCCGGCGAGCCGGACCTGGCCTTCCGGGATGTGCAGTAGTGAGTATCCCTCCCCCCATCAGCCTTTTGCAGCCCACTGCGAGACATATGCCCAGACATCCTCAGTAACTGTCAGGCGGACTGCTGCTGAACACTCTCTCTCTCTGGTCATTATTCACACAGCGCCATCTAGCCCCAAACTAAGCATTAGCTTGTGCTATGGGTGCCAGACAACGGATAAACATTACTTATATACTTTTTTTTGTAAATACATACATATTATACATAGAAACACCCAGACCGATACAAACAGACATGTTCATGCACACAAATGTTTGTACCGTGCGGGGATCGAACCCGCGACCTTTGGTGTAATACCCGACTTCTCGACCATTACACCAAACGGCTCGTCTAACACTGTTGGATCTAGGCCACACTCGGTAAGTTTTTATCAGGCTATGATATTTCACTGCTGGACATAGGCCTTCCCTACTTAGTATCTATTAGTTGCAGTCCACAGTTAGATATAGGCGCCTGCCAGTAAGTATCTTTAGTCTTATCCACTGTTGGACGTAGGAACTATCTAGCATTGCTGTATACTGCTGGACATAGGCCTTCCCCAGGCTGCCGCAGTCCGGTCTTGACATCGGCCATCCAGATAAAGGACCATTAGCCTATTACAGTCCATTACTAAACCCAGACCTCCCCCATTTGTGTCTTTACTCGGGCCACTTTGTGACAAAGTCCTTTTCGAGGAAGAAATTAGGGCATTCCAGTAGTACATTCCTATACAGGATATAGGCGTCTCCTAGTATTTTTTAGCCTAAACAGACTTCCCCAGACGAGCGACTCATTCGTGTGGTATTCCCACTATGTTTTTCCACTCTTGAAGTTATTTTGGTATCTATAATTTGTTTATTAACCTATTATCTTTACTTTCAGCTCGCAAGAAGCGATATACGCACATTGGTACGTATCTTCAGTGCAAGATATAGCCGACTTCAACCTTTACATTCGTGACGACAAAAACAACCTTCCATACAGCCAGGACATCTCTTACCATCTCCGATCAACGACAATTACCATAGACAGCGACTTTAAGAAGTCTTTACAAAATGGCGGCACGTTCCACATCTGCATTCAGGCTAAAACGTCAAACGGGTCGCCGAGGAAATGGTTTGACAGCCAGTGTCAAGTTGTCCCGCCAAATTTTGACAGCTGGGTGCGGAAGTTGAACGTAGATAAAAGGAGGTTGACTAAAAAGAAAAATAGGTCGGGTTGGTTCCAGAAAAATAGTGTTTTAGGTTTGGTTAGTGATTCTATTCTGATAACGCTGTGTATTTTCTTAGGGGTCTGTTTGAAAATAACCGAATTTGATATATAAATGTGATATGTTCCTCTTGGTAATGTAAAGTATCTAGTTACCTTTTATTGCCTCAATGCATGGCAGGCGAAGACATTTGTCACAATGATATGTGCTGGTTTAATCACCACGCTTGCCAAATGCGGTTTGGTGACAAAATATGAATAAAATCCGATAAAAAGTTGGTATTTGAACCCAGGAGACGCTGAACGGCCACGGTACTTAAACTACATGACTTAACGAGACGATAATATAAAAGTATTTTCAATTACATCAAGTATTTTTTCCTATAGTAGGTATTATTGTTACCAAATTGCAACACTTCTATTTTATTATGTTGGCAACACTTTTAGTATTATTTTTTTGTATTTTTTTTCATACCTCATAACTGGTAATAATAATATTTTCGTAAACACTGCCATTCTTTAAGATAACATACATTCCCCGTTGCATTCCCACAGAAAATAAAATGTATGATATAATTTATTAAAGTTGTGACGTAATAAAAATGGTGCTATTTGTAAATTGTACTTATATATTTTGAAAGAACTTTTTTATAGGTAAGATATCATTTTTAACAGTAACTTTTGTATTATTTTAAAACTGTGATATGACTGTTTAAGAAAATGGTTTATATTACCATTATTATTTGATGACCGTTTGAGTGTTTAGTCAATTTTTCCGATTCCCTATTTGTCGACACCGGGAATCAAATTTGGGACCATCTTTTAAACATGACGTTGTGATATCGAATCTTCACAAGATCTTAGCTTTAATTTTTTGTACTTAAAGAGTTTGAATCTCTTGGATAAAATTGTATTAACACGTTTCGTATACATTTATATAGTCGCTGTTATTGTTTTTTTTTTGCAAATGTATTATTTAAAACATAGTATTACATTAAAATGCATGTGAAATTATCTAAATCTCTATATTTTTGATATTTATTTACACAATTTAAGGGAAAATGAAATCCGTCCATTTATAAAAATATTTTTTATTAAGAATTGTATTATATTGTAAACCTTCAAGGTATTAAATGCATTTTTAAAATCGAAACACTTATTTTTATTTTTAATAACACCTTAATGTAACAAGACAATTTTAAGAAACAGAAAAATTCATCTGATCTTTTGACTCAGGCGGGAATCGAACCCAGCGCCTCTTGCAATCCGAGCAAGCGCTCTGACCACTAAGCTATCGAGACCATTAGTAGACCTAACGAATTTCTCCTTGTTATTTGCTAAACATCATTTTGTGCTTTTTACAAAGATGATTAAATAATAATTAAAATACATACTATAATGCCTTTGCGTATTCGTATACACTCTATATCATGATTCGTACAATTAATAACAAATCTTAAATAATAAATAATTGCTTCATTGAAAGAGGGAAAACAGTTATCTGGTTATAATTCTAATGATTCGATACAATAAAATACCACACCTGCTACAAATGAGTTTCTATATAATTAATGAAAATATTTATAACATTATCGTGTTATGGATTCGAACCATCAATCCCCGGTTACCAGACCACTCTTTCGCACTGGGCACAATGGGCATATGCCAAGGGCCTCACAATCGATCGGGGCCCCAAGACCCTGCAATTAGGGCCTCCAGACCCGGCACGATTAGATATTAATTCATAGGCTTAAAGGCCCCTAATAGGTGAAAGGCGGCTTTGTTGGTCACACACACCAAACCCTCAGAAAAACAAAACAATAATAAACACAATTTCCCTGCTTATTCTGTGGCTTACATCTAATAAATGCAATAAATAAAATAATTGAGGCCTTTCCTTTCGAAATCCATGCTTTTGTTTTGTTATACAATGAAAAAAGTCACATACTTTACTCTATGGTAAGTATAACACTATTTTGTTTAAAAAAAACCTTCCAGGCCATCAAAATAAATTGATTTATCGACAAGTATTAAATAAAATAAATATAAACCAATAAATAGTAATAAATTAATGACTTCGCGTTAAACGCTTTTTGTACTTAGGCAATAAATAACTGTAATGTTTAAAAGACTTAATCTATTTGGTTGTTTTTATTATTATTAAGAAATTGAGGAACTAAACATGTTTTTTTAACGTGACAACATCACTTTTTTTTAATCAAATATTGATTCTGGAGTAAGATCACAAATATTATAATTTAATTGTAAGTTAGTTAAATTTAAAAAATGTATTTCGTAAGCATTTCGTAAGTCAATCATTATTTTTTATAGTCCGTAACAAACGATTGGCGTGTATATTTTTGTTGTTTAAAAATAATTTTGAAAATGCCCTTCTCAATCCAATACTGGTCATCTGCCCCACGGCGCCTTGGTGGGGCAAAGTGGAATAATCCGTCATTTATATGAATAAATGGCGAACCTAAATTATTTCAATATATTCATCATGCGAATAATACGACCTTAAGTTTTATTACATATGTCAATTTCAAACAAGTTACTTTTATAAGCACAATGAATATTTTTACTCCCATTACTACAAATAAATTGCTCGCTATCGCAATGATTGTTATGCTTGAAACATTAATTAATCATAAGTTTTTGTCAGTCCACAATACAATTTAAGATTTGAGTCAGTATTTAAAATTGAACTTTATCTCCTTACGTTTGAGTTCACATACTATTGACATGATAAAGATAGTTTTGCTACGGCACCATACTGAGCCAGTTTAGGTATTATGCTTAAGTTACTTATCAAAAACCTTGTGTTTTTATATAAGTGGGTGGCAAACAAGCCAGCAAGGTTCACCTAGGTGATCACCGCTGCCCATGGACATCAACAACACAAGGGTCTTTAGCCACGCCATCCATTTAAAAAACTGTTTTCTACTATGCTTTTCTATACTTTTTTAATAATGGCTTTAGGTGCTAGCCCTTTTGAGCCAGTAATTAAAATTTAAATCTCAGTGTTGCCATAATAGTTCCTCAAATTCCTACTAAAATATTATCCCAAAGTCTTCTTCTCAATTTGTTTGACTTGCTTGCTCTCAGCAGCATATTCGGTGTAGGGGTCAGTCGGTTGCTTGTAGCTCACAGACTTGTACTGGGGTTCAGAGGCCGCCCAAGGGGGTGATGGGTGTGCAGGCGTGTAAGCGTACTCTTCGTGGGAAGGTGGGTGTTCCAAGTAAGTTGGGTGTTGCTCTGAAAGAAAAAGAAAGAAGATTTTAAAACGCTGATATTATGGATAAAAAATAAAAAGTGAAGTTTAAAAAAGTAGTAAAGTAAGTATTAGCCTATTAATGTCCCACTCAAAGGACTTCATAATTAAAAAAAATGTTTTCGTTACAAAGAAGGGTTTTCGCTTCTTTTCGATTAAGCTAAAATCATGATTGCCAAACCCAGATTGTTGGTTAAAATCTCGGGCTTTGTTCGGAAATATCGACACATATTTTTTCCGACTCTGAAATCGAACCCAGAACTGCGAAATCACGGCCCGATCCTTATCTACCTTTATAATCTTGATGGCCTCTATCCAGCAATGTATTATAAAAAAAGTAACTAAGAAACTTTTGTTTTAATCTACTTGCAAATAAAATCTTTAAGTTTCCTTTAAATTTCAATAATATTATCTCGAGGGAATTTATACACAATATAAGTGACCTGAGATATCTTTATAGCGCAACCCAAATGTCTTACTTCTTATAAATGAAACTTACAATAAAATTAATAATAGCAGAATAAATTATTACATACATACTTCACTGTCAATTTACATACAAAATACATCTAAAAGTATACTTTAGCTAAAGAGTGCATCTAAGTTATTACTAAGTGGTTAAGTACTAACTAGTTATTGTTACTAACAAAATCTCATTTACAGGCTTACCTAGGATAGCGTCTAAGCTTCGTCTATGACCTGTAAAAAGAAACAGATCATTATTTTAAAATTTAATATAAAAACAAGATTTTGTTAGCATGTTAGTATCTGCCAAGAATGTTTTTTTTAATGTTGTTACGAGAATATTGTGTTAGTTCCGTTCCGTTCTATTTGAATGAATAGATGGCGTTGTGCATTGTTAAATCACGCAAGTGAGCCACTGAGATATTGAGAATAATAGGGAATATTATTTGTGTTTCATTTTGGCCATCATAAATATTGTGAAAATGAAACATGTTTTTCTTTTAAATTTTTTTCATTTAATTCCTAGTCCTACTTGTTGTAAACGCATGTTTATTTTATGTTTATTTTGTGCCTACGTGTTGTGTAAATTTATTCGTGACGTTAATTAAAAGAGGTATGCTATTGTTTTTGCACAATTATGGCAGAGGCGGCAAGCATCGGTTTGACTTGGAGCGAGATCAAGCGTGATGCTCAAGACCGATCGAGATGGAAGACCTCTGTGGACGCCTATGGGGACATGGATTTTAAGTCGATAAGTCGATGCTATTGTTTATTCAAAAAATAATTTACATTATGCCTTCATTCTGTACATATTTCAGAAATTACTCGTACCTACAATGGACTTACTATAATGAGTACATTATGTTGATATTTTTGTTTGAAACCTTAAATACCTAAAACCTTTTGTAGCTGTCAAGCTAGTTAATAACCTTTAATAGCTTTCCAAACGCTCATAAATAACTGTAATGATTGTTTAACAATGAAAATAAAAGTAAAGGTACAAAGTACCTACATATAAGTATTTCTCACGCTTAATTGCCGAGTTTTTTTGTGGTTGTTTGCGTAAAGTTAAAATGCCCTTAATGTGTTTTCTATTACGATTTGTATTAAGGGCTCTATTATGTAGAAACACAAAGCCTTTTTACATTGTCATTGATTTCTTTTCTACTTTTCCACTTGCCTATGTACTCTTTGGAATGCCAGCGGTTTGTATTATGTTATGTAGGTATATTGGGTACATAGAGTCACTAATTTACTTAGTAAAAGTGGGCTAAATAGTTTGAAGTTTTCGAGTGGGCAAAGCTTCACAAAACATTTCATCGCTAAATTGTCAAGAAATATTTAAAAAATATCCTGTATTTTAAAATTATTTGGATTTTAGGTGACTTCTTGTATTTAATACAATTTTTGATTTGCGTAATTTGTATAAATTCACATGATTTTATTTAAGGCTAAGTAGGTCAGAGATATTTTGATGAGGATGATTCGTTGACATTTTTCCTGTGTTTAATCTCTTCCTCTCTCCCTACGGTCGTAGCAAATTGCTTTCCGACTTAGGAGAGTGAGAAAATAGGGAGTACACATGTGTTTCTGCATGCACTGCATCAAGATAATGTTAGTACATTAGGTATAGTTACCTACATTCTGCGATATACTGTTGTGTTCTGTTCTGTAAAATTGTAAAAAATCTTACTTCTTTTTTTTGTAATAGCATGGTACATCGTCTCCTCTCTGCCTGATAGGAAGCAAAAGAGTAGTAACGAATGTGCTACCAAAATGATATCCTATCCGTTGGCATCGCCATACCGGCCCGCAAGATACTTCTTCACGCTTCTCTTGCTTGGAGGAATCCATGTGAAGGAGGAAACACGCATGCTGGCAACACATTCCATCTTCGTAGTTATCAATTATTCATGAATCGACATCATTACCCTGATGCATTCCAATTTCCAATGCATGGGACATTCCTTGATGGGGTCCTCTCCTAATTAATAAATGAGGTTTCTGGCGACTGGGACCATAAAGAACTGGGACCATGAACCTATTTGTCTGATAATATTTTCGAATCGGTCGACTGGGACCATAAACTTATTTGTTTGCTGAACATTAGGCTTTTACTGCTAATACAAATAAGTTTGTATTTGTATTAACAGAAAAAGCAAGATATAATTCGGAGTTAAATTTTGAATAGTTTTACAGTAAATAAAATCTATTATTAATGTTAAACTCTGTTTTATTTCTGACTTTTACTCTTTTAACTATACAACCTGTACCTACTGTTGTTAAAATGACGGACAGTCCCACTTGCCTGAAGAAATAAATAAGTTCAGACTAATCAGGCAACTGGGACCGCGGGCCCAGATATGTAGTGGTCCCATTCACTTTAATCCTTTAACAAATAGTAACAATTTATTTACACAACGCCATCTAACCCAAAACTAACTAAAGCATAGGTAGCTACTAGTAAGAATTAAACTACATAAAAACATAAAATTTCATGCTAAAAAATAAAATCATCACATACCATGGTGTTCATAATGTGGGGTCCAGTCGTGATGGTGGGCGTGGGATAGAAGATGTTTCCCCTTGAGGATGGTGAAGAATGACGCCACCTGAAATAGAGAGAGAAACATCAGCTTAAGAGAGAAAAAATATAGGGAGGAATTGAAACATTTTTTAACAACATTATAATCAACCTCCTAGCGTTTATCCCGTTTCTGTACGGGGTCCGCTATAACCATGATCCAGGATTAAGCAAGTCTGGTTATTACAGCGAAGCTATTGCCATCAGACCTTCGAAACCCTTAGGGGGGAACCAGACAGATTGGATCATGGGTACACATTCAGAACATTCTGAACTAAAGTCAGAAATTATCTGAATGTGCATTTTCCTCAAGGTGTTTACCTTCACCGCCGAGGTATTAGCCCAAATCCACACATAGATTTTCGAAAAAAACACAGATGTGAGCCGGTTTCGAACCACGGACCTCACGTATGTATTACCACCATTATCCGCTTGGTTGCCCGTGTCAACCGGTAGTTGACATGGTAGTTTTTTGCAAATTGCCCATGGCAACTTCTAGTTGACGCGACGTTTCGACGCTAGATTGCCCCTGTCAAGTCCCAATTGACACGCGTGTGTGTGCGTGAATTGCCCGTGTCTAGTACCGGTTGACAAGGCACTCGATCACCGATGTAGTCGGAATAATCGAAATATAACCATCCTTGTCCCCCTTGAGGTTCATTTGAATTAGCTATCTCTGTTCGCCGAAAAATTCCCAAGCTAATCATGCATAGACAGGCGTACCAACAAAGAAAAAAATTAAAACTAAACAGTTCTGAAGTTTACATTACGTGCGCTCGTGTTTGTGCAGTGTTGTGTGGTCGGAGAGAGGTTTTATTATTGTGATTATAAACAAATTGTTAGTATTTACTCCTAATTATTTATGATTTTCGAAAGATGTAAACACATACTACGTAATTATGAAATATCCTTCACGAAACAAAACTTAAATTGGGTTTTTTTCCAACCTACAACGTACGGTAGGTACAATTTGCCACAGAACAACGAAGTTATTGTCTTCAATTTTGGTACTTTTGGCTGTATTTTCTTTGTAAATGCTATTCAAAAGTTAGATTATATATCTATCTTCTTAAACCATATGAAACATTTGCAAAATATATGTAAACCAGCAAGGATTATGATTTTCATCGAACCTCTCACGCAACAGTCTGTGTTTGGTGCGGCTTAGGGCTGTTATACAATATACAATATACAATATACAAGTGTGATACCTTTTTAGAAACAGCATTAAAAACACTATGTAGCATGCTAATTTATATTTTTGTATTAGATCATTAGAAAAACAAAAAAAAATTGAAAACAAAGTGATATCGTTTTGGCAATTGGTACTGTTGTACTAATAATCATATTTCTCAACCGTGGTTAATGATATCGATTAGATTTTTTTTAATATAATAAAATATTAAACTATTTTCATAGTAATACTTATATTTCAGGCCTTAAATTGATATTACTGCATCTTAACCTTGTTTAAATGTAATGTATACTATCCGCGCGACGCCAGTTTCTTGTGTAATTTCAAAGGGCTGTAAATAAATATTTTTGTAAAAAGAAGTGTGTGTTTTTATTTCTCAAGTTATTATATATTTAATAAGCTATATAATTGTGAAAAAAAACCTTATGAAATAGCAATAATTTTTGAGGTATGATTTTTTTAACCCTTTCCACGCCACGAGTTTTCGTCAAAAACGTTCACCACACGCCACCGCAATATAAGTGGTTGGTTTACTAGTGCTGACAATGTTGAGTATCGATATTATTAATTTGTAACAAATAAATCATTTGAAAAAAAATATATATTTAGTTATTTTTTAAGTTTCTTGGGTTTTATTTTATTACTAGCGGCCGCCCGCGACTCCTTCCGCGTGGATTTCGATTTCCAATAGCCTAAAGCCTTCCTCGTCAAATGGACTATCCAACACAAAAATATATTTTCAAATCGGACCAGTAGTTCCTGAGATTAGCGCGTTCAAACAAGCGTTCGTCGTCTTCTCCCTAAAACAATAGTTGAAAATTTCTCATAAAATATTACCAAATAGCGGCCGCCCGCGACTCAGTCCGCGTGGATTTCGATTTCCAATATCCTATGTGTTATTCTGATGTATAAGCTATATTGTGGTAAAGTTTCATTCAAATCCATTCAGTAGTTTTTACGTGAAAGAGTAACAAACATCCATACATCCATACATACAAACTTTCGCCTTTATAATAGTAGTTATGATTTTAGTAACATGAAATAAAAATATCAATAATGACCGGTAAGTTTTTCTAATGTAAATTCATCTACGTATTCCAATATTCCTATAAAAAAAAAGAAAATTACAAACACTTTATTGTGTCAGACCATGGTTACACCATTAGATGGGACACTTTATAGTACATATTATATTTTTTTATAACTTACCTGTTGATTATGTAAGAACACTAATTCATCACTTTCAAATTCAACATCATCAGTTCCTTCTAAAATTCTAATCAACTCCTCTGCAGTGGTCATATTTCAATAAATATTAATTTATTAACGTAATAAATTAACACAGCAACGCAAAGCATAACACAGTAAATAACATAATTTTGCTGGGTACTTCCATAATTTATCGATATCTCCTACCCTCATTGTACAACACTAAATAAGTAGTTCTAGAAACATCTATCGCCTCTGACGTCACTTCCGTGTCTGATATATCAGACGTTGGCGTACGAGACTCATGCATGATCGTGTCGCTATAGTGTTGTGACATACTATGCAATTTACTGGATTTGATCATGATACCCAGTATCAATCAAATCCACCAAATAAAATTTTGATGCAAAACATGAATCGAAAATAAAGCGTTAATCCATGTAAACGCTTTATTTTCGATTGGATTATTATCGAGTGGATTATACAGGTTTTTGTTTTGGGCATATTTTTTGTGTGATACGAAATCTTACCAAGTTTTACATTGGTAATACTTGGTAAGATTTCGTAACACGCAAAAAATATGCCCAAAACAAAAACCTGTATAATTTTTACATTTTTGAATGTTTCTTTTTTGAGGTACCAGATTTCTGGTTTTGGTAGGAACATTGAAATGGAACATCACTAATGGAACGCCAATGTCTGATATATCAGACGTTGGCGCTGAGGGTCCAAGTAAAAATAAAGTAGTTTGAGTCGATTCAACACGGTTTTGTTTTTATTAATTTATCATTAAAATAACATTATAATACTTTGTGAAATTGATATTTTTGATTAACTAAAGTATAAACAGTCTGAAAATTGTACGCATATGTCGTCACGTACTATAACGATAAGAAAAAATTGAGTTAAATTGGTTAGATATTTATGTCTGATATATCAGACGTTGGCGGCGAGGGCACGAAACTTAAATGTCTGATATATCAGACGTTGGCGTGGTAAGGGTTAACCAATTACGAGCTCCAAATAGCGCTATCTCAACTTCAGCGCAACATAACTCGACACCAGAGTCGTTATTTGTCAAACAAAGCATACCATTGAATAGCTTCACTCTTAGTCATAATAAAAAACAAAACATGTGGCAGTCTTGCTAGTAGAATTTAGTTCCAAGAATCGATTAAGTGCGTTAAGTGCCGCGCGGCGACGACGGTCGAGCGCGCAAAAAAATGCGGGGCAATGTAGGGTGATGTCATTGTAGCGAGCCGGGCAATCGAGGTGCGGCAGGGAGCGGGCGGCCGGGCAATCGGCGTGAGATTTGTGAGAGCGCCGGGGCAGCCAAGCGGTTATAATATTAGACAGACAACATTCGCGCCCGACTCTGTGCACCGTGTGACCCTGTGCACACATACAAGTAACTATTGATGTTAAAAAATCAAGTTTTTTGTAGTTAGACATGGATTAAAAAAATACTATTGAGTTTCTTGAAACACTTAGAAACATTACTCATGACTCTCATTCATTGACATCATTTTGACGGTCAAAAAAGTGTCACTTAAGTATGGACAAATGTTTATTTGCGTTACGAACATCGGTATTAGTAAGTACTCTAGTCATGAACGTTTATAAAAGATTTATGTTTGTTTATCCATTCCCTAGCATTCATAGTATGTACAAGCTTTGATTTAAGCTAGGCAATTGGTGTGGTAAAAGGACTTTTTAAGTTCCGTCCGAAAATCAAACCTGGGACTCCAAATTCGTACCGCTCTGTAGGTACCTTTCTCGATTCATGTTGGCAAATATTTCTACGTGTAGTTTTCGCCCACCTTCTATTAAGTACATGTGCATTGAAATCTATAATTTATTTTACTAATTTATCAGAATAAACGTAATAAAAAGAAGACACATTATAATTCCTACCATCTCGATATTAGAAAGTGTAATTCTACCAGTCTAATGGCGTTAGGTGTCAATCAAGTAATTTGAGAGATCAAAATTTAAGATGGACTCAATTCAATCAAATACTAAGTGGATGCATCTATTTAATTGCAAATAGAGACTGGCTGGCGCTCAATCTATTCCTAAGTAATTAGCATACTATTGTAAGATAAATCCCAACTAATATTATAAATGCGAAAGTAACTCTGTCTGTCTGTTACGCTTTCCCGCTTAAACCTCGCAACCGATTTTGATGAAATTTGGTACAGACAAATCAGACAATCTTTAGACCCTGAGACAGAACATAGGCTACTTTTTATTTCGAAAAATAGAAATCCACGCGGACGGAGTCGCGGGCGGCCGCTAGTTCTTTATAAAAATAACTAGACAACCAATCTGACCCAGCGTAAGTAAGTAAGTAGAGCCAGAGCTCAGTTGGGAAGGGTATGGGGTCTTAAAGTCAGGCAACGCATCTGCGACCTTTGTACGGTTGTTGATGTCCATGTGCAGCGGTGATCACACACCATCAGTTGAATCACTTGTTCGTTTGCATACCTATCACATAAAATTAAAAATAAGAAATTTTTACCCACAATGAATTATATATATCATAACTCGCGGCCGCCCGCGACTTCGTCCCGTCTATTTCGGGTTCCGCACGCATACTGTCATATTACAGCTTATAGCATTCCTATCCAATCGTTGGTTGGCAACACCGCGGGTGACAGGCAACACCGCGGGTGACAGCTGATTGAATTTGGTCCCGGCTATTTATTATTAAAATTAAGTTTAAAATCACTAAAAAGGCCTACAAATATCACTAAACATAACAAATATATTAGTTCTAAGCGTGTACAGTGTAAAATAGTGTCTACGAACAATATTTACAAGGTTTGTGTGATGTTTATACCGGCGTCAGTGACAGTGCAATTTTTGAATTTGTGAGTCATTGTTTTTCTCTCCAATTAGGTAATATCGTTTAATTTCATTCATATTTGTAGTATTTTAATTTCTTCTATTAGTGCCGCACAGTGATTTGTTACAAAATCGCGCTGAGGTATAATAATTTAACCTCAAATTGTGTAAACAACTCTTTGTAGGTACAAATCGGTGTTCGCATTATTCATTGTATTTCACGCTCACTTTAACAATGTTGACGCGTAGCAAGGCCTCTGCTCGCCGGGACGGGTCTGGACTCACCACAACACGCCAGGATGGGTCTAGACTTGACCTAGCTTTGAAGGAACTGAAGGCCGCCAAAGAGGAAGTTACACAATTGGTTAGGGAGAGAGAGGACAATGAACGGGAATTTCTGGATGTGTTGGATAAAAATAGCAAATTAAAGAAAGATATGGCTACGTTACACACGGAACATATAATTGTATTGGAGGACCGGGACAGACTTCAATCTCTAGTCGATGGGTTTGGCGAGTGCAGCCAGGAGTACGTCCACAACCTACGGCGCGTAACGCTGCTCGAGCACGAGCTCCAGGAGGCTCACCACCAGATCAGCCACCTCGAGAACGAAAAGCAGGACTTCGCTGCGTCGCATACACAAACCCTTTTCGACGAGCTGTTAGGTAGTGCGCCCAGCCTTGTTCCTGCGGCACTTGACCAAGGGCCTGCTGTGACTGTGGACCTGACAGGTGATGACAGCATCCAGTCTACACCAGCAGTGGGCATCCTCGGGTGCAGCAGGAACAAGCTCAAAAAGTACATTAGAATTAATAGGTTAATTAAAAAAACTAAAAAGTTAATTAAAAAACAGGCTAGCTTAAGTCATGTTAAATGTATTACAGACAAACGGCGATTAGGTGATGAATTGGACCTATATTCATTAACTTTGGACAGTAACATCACGGATTACAACAGAAATATTAACAAGTTGGAATGTGAAATTGTGAAATTAAAATCAACATTGGAAAAAACTTGTAACAGTTATTCAATTTATAGGAAAGAGAGTGAGGAACACATTCTAGCGTTGAAGTGCCTTTTAGATTCTCCAACCAGCTTTAATAATTATCCAAGCCCTGTTTGTAATAAAAATGATAATTATAAAACATCCATTGTTGACATACCTAACTTGAGCGGCCCGCGCTCGGCATGTGAGTCATCACTCTCACAATGTAACAACTTGCCAGATGTATCCAACACAACTATATCCAGTGATTCCCTGTGTGTATTGACTAATGATGTATGTAAAAACAATATAGTTATGTTTAGTGATGAATCGGGTAAGGAAATGGGTCTTTTTGTGAGCAACTATTTGGGGCAACCAATATTTAATCACTGCTTACCAAACACTCCTTATCTTAATATAATACAAGAAATAAACAAACATGTTTTTTCCGACAATACCACATTAGTTATTATGGTTGCAAATAGAGGAAATGTGAACAGAAAAGTGTTATCGGAATGCTTTGATAAGATTAATAATATTAATGTAAAAAGTATAATATTGTTTACATTTCCCTATATAAAAAGTTTGCCACAGTCCGAAAACGATCATAGGTATAGGCTTAATTTATTGATGAATACTATGACATTTAATAATAGTAAGTTTCATTTAATTGACTTGAATTGTATTTCAAAATTCAATATTTATTTGACTAAAGATAAATATTATCTTACAAAATATTCTAAAAGACAAATAGCTACATCGCTAGCATATTGTATTGAATACTCAGCCAAGAACTTGGCTACCCAAACTGCTTTTATTGAGCAGAAAAATGTTGACATACCCGCTTTTATTGAGCAGGGCAGTAATAGACCTGACATGTATATTGATACTTTGGATGTCAATCCAAATCATTTAAATTAACTTCAAAGACAATGGAGGATGTCTCTTGCAAGCCTATTGCAATGACCAAAGAGAAGTCTTGTAATTTTTTTAAGTAAGACTACATTTAATTTCGATCACATCTCCCCAATCACTATATTAAAAACATTCAAAGACCTCAATAAAAAGAAAACTGAGGACTTATGGGGAATATCAACTGATATTATACAATCTATAATTGAAATTATTTCTCCTCATTTGGCTTACCTTTTTAATAAATGCATCGATGAAAATAAATTTCCTAATTTAATGAAATATAGTAAGTTAATACCTTTATTTAAATCGGGCGACAAAAGTGACCCATCAAATTTTAGACCAATATCAATATTACCATCATTAAGTAAAATATTTGAAAAAATAATTTTTAATCAGTTATTAGAATTTTTTAATAGACATAATTTACTTCATGCAAAACAATTCGGTTTTACTAAAAACAAGAGTACAACCGATGCAGGTATTGCACTTATGAAACATATACTTGATGCATGGGAAAGTAAACAGAATGCGATAGGTATTTTTTGTGATTTATCAAAGGCATTTGACTGTGTTGATCATTCAATATTACTTATTAAATTAAAACATTACGGTGTGTCAAACATTTCTTTACAATTAATTGAATCGTACCTCACTGACAGGATACAACGTGTCAATATCAAAAACACCAATTCTGCTGGTGCTAAACTGCAAATGGGCGTGCCCCAAGGTTCGATCTTAGGACCTTTGCTATTTCTTATATATATAAATGATCTTCCATATTTTACCAAAGACCTCTGTGAGATAGTTTTGTTTGCTGATGACACTTCTCTCATTTTTAAAACAGAGAGAAACGAAAAATCATTTTACAAAGTAAACGGAGCTCTCTTGCAGGTGTCACAATGGTTCAGTACCAATAATTTGTTACTCAATGCTAAAAAAACTAAATGTGTTAAATTTATGATGCCTAATGTAAGGCAAATTAATACACAAATTACTATGAATGATGCGAAACTAGAAATTGTCAATTCAACCGTATTTTTAGGAATCACCATCGATTCCAAGTTACAATGGGGTCCTCACATAACTGCACTAGCAGGAAGACTTAGCTCTGCTGCTTACGCGGTTAGAAAAATTAGATATGTTACTGACATTGAAACGGCAAGACTGGTTTACTTCAGTTACTTTCATAGTGTTATGTCATATGGTCTACTGTTGTGGGGCTCTGCTGCAGACATTGAGTCAATTTTTATATTGCAAAAAAGAGCTATCCGTGCGATCTACAACCTTAGACCTCGTGACTCACTTAGGGATGTATTCAAAGAAATTAATATTTTAACAGTACCTTCTCAGTACATATTTGATTGTATTTTATATATTAGAAAGTATAATGAACAGTTTCTCAAAAAATCTGATACTCACAAATTTAATACAAGAAATAAGCACAGACTTGCCTATCCAAATGTCAGACTGCAAAAAACTGGAAAGTCTTTTGTAGGATTAAGCATTAAAATGTTCAACAAAGTACCACAAAATCTTGTTGAATTGCCTTTACATCTATTTAAATTAAAAGTTAAGAACTGCTTAATGAGAAAAGGTTATTATAAGATAGAAGATTTTTTAAATGATGTTGACAAGAATTTGTGGGTCTGACAATTTCTTACCACTCTGCGCATGTGGTTGTCTAATTTATTTATTTATTACATTTGTAATTTTTTATTTTTTTATTTTTGACATTATTTTTTTTGACATTTTTAATGATTTATTATGATGACATGTAAAAAATTGTACAAATATTTATTTTTTAAAAAAGGCAAACTGTTGAGTTTCTTGCGGCACTTCTTCTCAGCAGGCCATTCACGTCGAAGTGCTGGTAGGTAAAAAAATGATATGACGTGCAAAAGAATTTCTATGTAAATCAAATTGCAAAATAAACTACTTTGACTTTGACTTTGACTTTGAATGCAATATTTTTTAATTCGATCTAGTTTCCTTAGATTAGCGCGTCAAACAAAGAAACAAACACTTCAGCTTTTTTATATTAGTAAAGATGTGAAATAAATAACACTGTAGGTAATGGTTTATATTCCTTGTTTGTTTTATTTATTTATTCATAATTTTCTATCACTACAAAACAGTAAATCCTATGAATAAAAAACAAACATTTACACAAACTTTCGCCTTTACTACACAAAAGGATTTCTCCGAACATCATTAAAAGGAACAACTTACTTATCTATTTACTGTAGGAAACAACTTATTTCAATAAACTGCCAATTAGAAGTAATAATACTAGATTTGAAAGTAAGTAAGTACCGTCCACTTAAGTTTTTTCCATTCGTTGTACAAGCACTCCTTTATTAGATAGATAGCTCTCTAGCTAAATCTGGTATTTAGTACAAAACACACCAGGATGAAAATACGCGGCCGAAGTTCGACGGCAATGCATTTTCTATAGTATGACACATACGTCATACTTGTGAACAGGTGCCACCTTTGGGGACTGGTCGACTGGGTCTCAATCTGTTCATATGTATTTAATAATTTTAATTCTTAAACTAACTGTATGGCCTAGTACTAGAACATGTACAAGTATATAAACTTATTGGACAAATATTGTAACAAAACTTGGCGATTGAAAAGAGCAACTATCGAGTTTCTTGCCGCTTCTTCTCGGTAGATGACTGCATTCCGAAGTCGGTGGTAGATTCAATGTGTTGTTTTTTATTATAATTGACGATTCATAAGTGCTTTTCTGAGGCCTATTTGAATAAAGTATATTTTGATTATACAAAATTACGCGGCGTAATTTCGGCATAGTGTTGTCATCTTCCATTTAAAATACATTGCAGGCGAAATAAAGTCGAACTTCGGTCGCGTTTTTTCCGCCTAGTGTGTTTCGATACTTATAATATGACTCTTACGAGAATGAACGATCTTATCTCTTAACTCCTGATAGAAATTTCAATTCTTTAACTAACATAAACTTCCTAATGTAAGACATACTGATTATGATAAAATTGACAGCTGAAAGATATATCTTTAAATCAAGATGGATGATTCATTTAGCAGAACTAGGTAACAGTCTACAAAAGATGAAGGCCTTTCATTTTTAAATCTAAATTAGACAGATGTGTTGTAAGCTCGCGAAAATAATTGTTACTTTTAATGATAGAAGATAGAACTAATAATTGTGTAGGTATTCTTGACTCTTGAAAACCGGTTTGGTTTAATATTTAAGAAGTCGACTGTTATGAAGATAAATAGTTAAGCAGTTTTATTCAAAGTACTAGCGGCCGCCCGCGGCTCCGTCCGCGTGGATTTCGATTTCTAAGCCTAAAGCCTTCCTCGTCAAATGGACTATCCAACACAAAAATATTTTTTTTAAATCGGACCCGTAGTTCCTGAGATAAGTGTCCCGAAAGCCGCATCAATATAAATCATTAACTTTGATAGGGTCTTCTGGGACCGGGGTCCTGGTCCCAAAAGCCTCCAGTCACATAGAACACAGAAGCACAGATACGATATTGTTTTTTGTACAATATCCTGACCTCAAATCACAGTTTGAACGAAAAAAATTGCATTGTGTAAGGTGCGGCAAAGCAAAGTTGTAATAAGCTTTATATTAGGTATAACTTTGGTGCTGTGAACCTTTAAAGGTAAAAAGTGAAAGAAGCTTTTAGTCAAACAGACTTACTTCTTTTTTATACTTCTGCAAGCCGACATACCGCATTACATGCAAAATAAAATTAGCCGGATTTGAATAGAGAACGTGAATTCTTATCAGACAACTAGCCTTCCGTCGCGGTTTCTCCCGCGCGTAATTTCATTTTTCAAATATCCCCCCTTTCCTCCCACATTTCCGGAATCAAAAGTATATGGGGAGAGAGTAGCTATCCAACAGTGAAAGAATTATTCAAATCGGTCCAGTCGTTTTCGAGTTTATTTACGTACAATAGAGTATATGTAGTTACATACAAAAATACAAATCATTCCTCTTTATGATATTAGTGTAGATTAGGTGATTCAAGCCTGCAATGTCCTAACCAAGCTGTGAAAACTGAAAACCAACAAAAGGTGAAAGTGTTCCCCGCGGGAATCGAACCCACGACCTCTGAGGTTTTGAAGCACAGTGCTCTAACCACCAAACTACGGAGGCAGTCAAAAATCGGTCATAAATATTATATCTAGCAAATATCTTTGGTTGTCAAAATGTCGATTATTATCTACTTCCGATGTACGAGTATGTGTGCTAACTACTAAGCTAGCGAAAGTGAACGTGCCATGACTGAAACTAGTTGATTATTGTATTATCGTTTTTATCTACCAATCTAAAGTGTTCACCGAAGTGGAATAAATTCCTTGATATTTTTTTCATCCTTGCGTTTATCTAAGTTACATCAATTTTGAACCCCAGGAACGCTGCGACTTTGATACTGATTTTACCAGCCTCGTTAGAACTATTATTAACTTATAAGTAGGCAAACGAACAAGAGGGTCACCTGATGGTAAGTGATCACCGCTGCCAATGGACATCAACAACCGCACAAGGGTCGCAGATGCGTTGCCTGCCTTTAAGCCAGCAGAATCATAGCGCAACAGTTACGAAGTGCTACTTCACTGTGGTCTTCTGTAAGGTGGAGGCACTTCCCCAAGCGAGCGGCTCATTCGAGTGGAAGATACACTTACCTCTACCTCTTTTAAAAACTTACACACCAATTACGGTTATCAAAACCAAGCTTGAATCTTGCTTGATTGATGCTAGGAAACGGATATGTATTCGTACTTAAATAGTTGTAAAAACTGAAGTCAAAATACAGATTTGCAGAGAGACTAGATTTTTAAGAGGGGTAAAGCTTAGTGGCCCCGCCTAACAGAAGACCACAGTGTAGTAGCACTTCGTAACTGTTGCGCTATGTTTCTGCTGGTGAGTAAGGTCGACAGAGCTCAGTTGAGGAG
The DNA here is from genome assembly GCA_958496325.1 of Nomophila noctuella. Taxonomy (NCBI): domain Eukaryota; kingdom Metazoa; phylum Arthropoda; class Insecta; order Lepidoptera; family Crambidae; genus Nomophila; species Nomophila noctuella. The sequence continues at coordinate 6,522,645 of OY292508.1, forward strand.
GGTAAAGGGTTTAAAGGCTGGCAACGCATCTGCGTCCCTTGTATGGTTGTTGATGTCCATGGGTAGCGGTGATCACTTTCCTTTAGATAATGCTCTTGCTCGTTTGCATCTTATACAATATACAATTTAGCTTAATTGAAGGTGTTTGAGGACTACTGTTAACTACTATATTTGCCAAGGCAACTTTCATAAACACCTGCCTTTAATGGTCAAGATCACCATTTTAAAACACCATTTTAAAAAGTAGTGGCATCTTAACATGATTAATATCAAAGTAGAGTCAAGACAACTCTCTAATAGCAACTTTTTGTTTGTAGTTTTGTAGATCTAGTTCCGCCGAAAGCTGTGTCGTTATCTGTAATTACTTTAATTACCATAGTGCTGTGTCTGTCTGAGAGTTGATGTGTCTTTGAAAGTGAAACATTATCGTTTTGCTGTAACAAAACGGATGCAAACTAATAGAATCTAGATTACTATCCAGAATAACTAGAAAGTAATTAATTTAAGACCTTAGTGGTGCTTATTTTGCGATAGTTAAGTTAGTTAAGGGCGGGTTGGGTGATGGATTTTTTTGTAACTCGATCTCCGCCGTGCTTCGGAAGACATTTTGAGCCCATGGTCCCGGCTGTATTTGCTGTTGTTAATAACTAGTAACCTTCTATCTGTACTTGGCCGTCGTGGTGGTCTATAGCCCTATTTCCCTATCCATTCTTAGGGAAAGCCCTTGCCCAGCAGTGGGGGCGTTAATGATCAGATGATGAAGTTCAAAATTTGAGTCCTCTTTCTATTACTATTAAAAATACTTTTTGCGCTTTGGTCAACATCTTTTATAAAGGGTCCTTAGTAATGCTTTTTGCGCATTGGTCAACATCATAAGTATGTATTATTGAAACGGGTGTCTGTCAACGTGCTGTCATTGCTCTAAGAAGCGACTGTCGCTCTTATTTTAGTGTAAATTTTAAAGTAAGGCGAGGGCAAATAAAACGTTTGAATTTATGTGTACGTATGTATGTATGTTACACTCAAATACCTATGTGACGCTATTGCGACACATCACTATATCACTCTCAAGTACAACTCTATGCGATAAGATTCTTAAATGGATCTACATAGTATTTTTTTGTATCTCATAAGAAGCGTGTCTCGACAACATTTGTGCAAAGTACATATCACATTTTTTATAAGAAGGTACCTACTTCTTTGTCGGTAGATATAATTAAAAAAAAGAACAGTAGCCTATTTTTTTATAATTAAAGAAACGGTGTCACCATGTGGATAATAAATGTGTGTAAATGACCTTGTCTGTATCTCTAATAGTAGGTCTTCGGACAAGCTATGTAGATCGTTTTTTTCTGTGACAGCTCTGATAGGTACTTGAACCTCTTGTGACTTGACTAGGTATCATAGCTATGGACCACCATAAATAGTCATACAATTGCAGATTGCAGTTTTCTAGTAAAAGTAGTAGTAGCGAGGGCTCAGTTCAGATGATCCCAATGTAGAAATTAAAGGGACCATCAGAAGATGGTCCTTACATCGGAGTCTAAGGAGTCTAAGGATTTTGAAGGGTCTTAACATCAGAAACCATGACGATCCTAGGATTCTAACATCAGAAATTAAAAGGGGTTCTGTTTTACACCATGATTATTGAGGAGCTCGATGGCGTGTGGTTAGCGCCCTCGGTCTGCGGTTGCTAAAGTAAAGCAACGTTCGCAGACGCCAGTCATAGGATGGGTGATCGAAAAATTTCATCTCGAAATCCTCTGTGCTTCGGAAGGCACGTTAAGCTGTTGGTCCTGCGCCTGATCTCTCTATGGTCGTGTCAGATTGCTGTCCCACCGAATTATGAGTGTGAGGGAATAGGGAGTGCACCTGTGCTTGCGCACTCACTCGTGCGCTATTAAATATCCTGCGTACCTGGCTGATCGTAAGGTCGGCCGCCATGGCCGAATACGGCCGGCGGGTATTATTATTATTATTATCAGATCTAACCCAACTGACCCCATGGTAGGTGTAACGGGGTCAGTCGGCCAATTCAAAAAAGGGATTGTACGACTGACCCCGCGGGTCCAGTGTCTTGCGGGGTAGGTTAATGAATACCCCATCAGATCCATGGTTACTAGTCTTGACTGACCTTCGCAGAGCTGACAGCGATCTTGAAGATGAGGAGCAGCATCCCAATGGCGACGGACTTGGCTGCCAGCAGGGCGGTGATCATCATCCAGGTGGACGTGGCTCCGACGTGGAAGATGAGAGGAATGAGGGCGAGGGATAACTTCTTCATGCCGCGGCCCTCTGTGGAGAAGACGATTTATTAGAAATTTCACCTGAACGTTTTTTTTTTTAAATATAAATATAAAATATAAATATTTCACAACATCACATACATTGACCCCGTGTTAAGTAGCTTAAGCACTTGTGTTACAGACATCAGAATCAACAGTGGTATTTCAAATATAGATAGATAGATAGATAGACCTGATAGATAGACCAGGACAAACAGACATGTTCAAGTTCATGCACACAAATGTTTGTCCTGTGCGAGGATCGAACCCGCGACCTCTTGCGTAATAGGCAACATCTTGACCATTACACCAAGCGGGTCGTTTTTAGTAATATCCCCTCTTTCCCCCACATTTCCGGGATCAAAAGTACCCTATGTTCACCGGGGATAGTGTAGCTAGCCAACAGTGAATGAATTATTCAAATCGGTCCAGTAGTTTTTGAGCCTAGTTATTAGAACCAAACAAACCAAAAATCCATTTCATAATATTACGATAGTATAGTAAAAATGGTGAAGATAAGAAGAGAGGTAAAAGACATTTCAATAAAATAAAGTTATAAATATGTAAGGTAGGTATATGATGTCCTTGATTTGAATGCCGAATTGGTCAAGTGGTTTAAGTACCTATCAGAATTTTAACTAATAGTCCTGGGTTCGATTCCCGGGCCAGGTAATGTAGCTTAAACAATGTGCCGACAGGGTCCATAATTGTGTCCATAAATATTTTATAACACCCTTTTGTACAATATGGTTTTGCAATAAACTTAATATTTGATTTGATTTGATTTGATGGTGTTTCTGATTTATATTTCCGCTAGACATCGTAAGCATTGGGAAATTGTAATGGAGTTTAAATGATGCATTATAATCCCATACGTATTTATAACATTCGGACTGTTATTAATTATTCGCACTGAATTCTAATTAAAAGATTTAAATCTTTTGGTTTCTCTCATACGCGAGTCAATATGAAATGGAGTTATAGGAGTGGCAAAATATATGTACCAACATTCAAATAAAATACCTACATTTATTCAGTATTTGTGGTCTTTACCACTACTCAATATACGTTCAGGATCTGTCAGTCAGGGGTTTGAACCCCGCAAATAAATATATTTATATCTAAAAAGTAAAGCTGAAGAGTTTGTCTGTCTGTTTGTTTATTTGTTCTAGCGCGCTAATATCTGAAACTACTGGTTCTAATTGAAAACTTATTGTTGTGTTGGATAGTCCATTTGTCAAGGAAAGCTTTAAGCTATATTATATAACACTATGTGTGTGGAAACCGAGATCCACGCAGACGAAGTCGCGAGCAGCCGCTAGTCTCGATTTATTTCTGCGGTACGCTACGACTACCTATATGATCCTGAATCAAAGAGTCTGGTTATGACATTGCAATTGCTAATGATGATAGATGATAAATTGTAAGATAACATCGCGTAATTATAATTCTACAAGTAGAATATAATACGTTTATTGCGTGCTAACGAAGCCATATTAAGTTATTACTTGTTACATTCTAAAATTATTAATCTTTTGACACCCGAAGAAGATAGTTGCTACCTACATGCTTTCATGAAAGTCTACTTTCACTTTAAAGATTCTAGATATATGTGGTTTTGAATTTCACGCAACAAATAATATGAGGGTTAAACAAATATTTCATTCATACTATCGGCCGCCCGCGACTCTGTCCGCGTGGATTTCGATTTCCAATAGCCTAAAGTCTTACTCGTCAAATGGACTATCCAACACAAAAAGATTTTTTCAAATCGGCCCTGTAGATCCTGATATTAGCGCGTTCAAACAAACAAACAAACAAACTCTTCAGCTTTATATATTAGTAATATAAATTCCAAGACAACGTAAAGGAACACACTAGGCCAAAAAAACGCGACCGAACTTGGCGCGACAACGCCTGCAATGTATTTTAATGGAGGATAAGATAATAAACTTTAACAAAAGTGTCAAACTGTTGCCTAGTGCGGTTGTTGATGTGATGTCCATGGGCAGCGGTGATCACTTACCATCCGGTGACCCGCTTGTTCGTTTGCTTCCCTATCACATAAAAAATTGGCCAAGTGCGAGTCGGACTCCCGCACTGAGGGTTCCGTACAAATTCTATTTTTGACGTATTAAAAAAACTACTGAATAGATTTTGTTCGAACTAATTTTCGTTGGTAGTTTTTGTGGTAATGTACATTATATAATTATTTCAGTTATATCATCCTCTTATTTTAGAAGTTAGAGGGGGGGGACACACTTTTTTCCACTTTGGAAGGGTCTGTCACGCAAAGTATTCACTTAAGAAAAAAGTGATATTAGAAACCTTAATATAATTTTTAAAGACCTATCCAAAGATACCCCACATGTATATGTTCAACGAAAAAAAATTTTTCGAGTTTCAGTTCTGACTATGGGGACCCCCCACTTTTTTATTTTTTTTTCTATTTTCGTGTGAAAACCTTGTTGCGGTTCACAGAATACATCCACTCACTAAGTTTCAACAGTATAGTACTTATAGTTTCGGAATAAAGTGGCTGTGACAGACTGGCGGACAGACAGACAGACAGACAGACAGACATGACGAATCTATAAGGGTTCCGTTTTTTTGCCATTTTGGCTACGGAACCCTAAAAAAAGGCTTTGATAGACGACAGTTACGATTCGGTCGTCTCATCGTGTAGTGATTATATTGACACATAAAAAATGTAGATTTCATGCCTAACTGATAGTATACAGTACTAGCTGAATGAAAAATCTTTTCAATCACATTTCTGTAAGACACAAGAATGTTATTTTACAAAAGAACTCAATAGTTTAGCTTGATTTTTAATTTTGACACTTAGATGGTCCTGTGGATTATGTACCGACAGGTGCCGTGGTCTTGAGGACTTGGGTTTGAAGACTGCGTCGGCCAAAATATGTGTTGACAAGCTTGGTGATTTTAAGCCAAAATCCACGTTTGTAACAAAAACCTTTCAAAAGTTGTAGGTAGGCCTATGCCCCATTTAAATGTTGATATTGACTGCTCAAATATAATACGCGGCTATTCATACACAAATTGTAGGTGTATAATTTTACTATTCTACGTCGACACTAAAAACTTGTTTTGTAAATCTATTAGTAGGCTCAGACCGGGTGCCTCACATATACATTTTTTGCTGTAAATATATAAAAAACTAGAGCGATCTTACTGATAATAATATTTATAATACGCTTCACTGAATCAAAGTATAATGGACGGATACGATGTGGTTTTATTTCGTTTAAGTTTAAAAATTGGCCAAGTGCGAGTCGGACTGCCGCACAGAGGGTTCCGTACAAATTCTATTTTTGACGTTTTAATAAAAGTACTGAATAGATTTCGTTCGAACCAATTTTCGTTGGTAGTTTTTATGGTAATGTACATTATATAATTATTTCAGTTTTATCATCCCCTTATTTTAGAAGTTAGAGGGGGGGACACTCTTTTTTCCACTTTGGAAGGGTCTGTCACGCAAAGTTCACTTGAGAAAAAAGTGATATTAGAAACCTTAATATAATTTTTAAAGACCTATCCATAGATACCCCACACGTATATGTTTAATGAAAAAAAAATATTTCGAGTTTCAGTTTTGACTATAGGGACCCCCCACCTTTTTAATATTTTTTCTATTTTCGTGTGAAAACCTTGTTGCGGTTCACAGAATACATCCCCTCACCAAGTTTCAACAGTATAGTACTTATAGTTTCGGAAAAAAGTGGCTGTGACAGACTGGCGGACAGACAGACAGACAGACAGACAGACATGACGAATCTATAAGGGTTCCGTTTTTTTGCCATTTTGGCTACGGAACCCTAAAAATGGTACTATTGTATTTGCAATTGTTTTTCGTTTTATTGTAGTGTGTGAGTGACTTATTTACTCTCGATTATTATCTACCGCTGCCTCTGTGGCACAGTCTGTGGTGTAGTGGTTAGAGCGCTGTGCTCAAAAACCGCGGAGGGCATAGGTTTGAATCCAGCGGGGAATATTTTCACTTTATGTTAGTTTTCCCAGTTTGGTAAGGATAATGCAGGCTTGAATCACCTGATTGTCCGATAAGAATGATGATTCCGTTCTTCGGAAGCTAATTATAAGAAATTATTTCTTTGAGGTGTCTACTCTATACGTAGTACTAATAAAATAAATAAGTAATAAAATAATAAATGCCTTGGACTAACACACCAATTGCCTAGCTCCAAAAAACTCCCCAACTGAGCTCTGGCGACCTTACTCACCAGAGACATAGCACAACAGTTACGAAGTGCTTCACTGTGGTCTTCTGTAAGGTGGAGGTAATACCCAAACAAGCGGTTAATTCGTAAAGCTTAGGTCATGTGATCAGGTAATCTGTCACTGTCTTAGGCAACCTTTAGTGCTCAATTACTGATGTACCTAACGCACAGTTTGCATTAGTGCTCTACCGGATAAGTTGTCAATGGTGAAAGTAGAATGTAGATGGGATAAATACTTTTTGCTCAACTAAATAACATTGAGAACGGAAGTATGTGCAAGACTTGGTGTAGATAAAAAATGACATTATTATATGCTTGGGTACATTTAGGTTATTAATATAATATAAGCGAAGACACTTTCGTTTATTTATTTGAATACTTGTATTCTTTTGTAAAGTAATGATATTTGTTTTCACTATAAATACTTTTGGATGACAATCAAACTTTTTTTATATCATTTCGATGTCTGTTTAAGCTAAAGTGCCGCAAAAAACCAAACCATATAAAATATTAACATGCCGTAAAACAATGATGTCAATTCAATTCAATATATTTTAAATCCCTGAGTCAGTACGCATTGAAAGGATAATCAACACTTTTCTTAAGTAATAAGACCCTTCGGAAAACCATTTATTTAAAAACAGCTTATGGAACTTACTGCCTTGAAATAAAGTTCAATTTCGAACTAGAAGTACACTGTCAAATAGATCATCTTGCGTGAAATGTACTATAGAAGGTACTACGCACTAACTTCTTCCTAGCGTTTATCCCGTTTCTATGCGGGGTCCGCTTTGACCATGATCCAGGATTTGGCAAGTCTGGTTATGACAGTGAAGCGACTGCCATCAGACCTTCGTAACCCATAGAGGGGAACCAGACAGATTGGATCATGGTTACACATTCAGATCTAACTGAATTAAATTCAGAAATCACTGAATGTGCAGGTTTCCTCACGGTGTTTTCCCTCATCGCCGAGCTAATGGCACAAATACACACATAGATTTCGAAAAATCCAGAGGTGTGGGCCCGGATTCGAACCGCGGACCTCACGTTTGTGAGGCGCCGTCCGTACCACTAGGCCACCATCGCTCTTCGCACTAACATCAGTATTTATTTATTTAGTACAGCAAACTTGACTGTGATAGCTAAGATAATTGATCGTTACAGTCGACAAATCATAGAGTAAAGACATATTCTAATCTTGTTTAATGTTTTATTACAGTACTAAAATTCCGGGAAATAGGTCGCTTTCCTTAACAACCATTTAACAAGGGAAACTAGATTGATTGGAAACACTAATAATGAAGACAACAGAAGTTAACTAGGGCTAACTGATAGCTATAAATTCCGAACTAACACCAATAATTGCCTATAATATAATTGGGGAGGTCGAAAGCGCAGTGGTAAGCTCTTGCCTTGCAATTTCTAAGTTAAGCAACTTTCGCAGAGGCCAGTCATCGGATGGGTGACCGAAAAATTTCACCTCGAGCTTCATGGTCCCGGTCTTTGTGGTCGTGCGCCTGATTTTTGTCCGTTAGTAAGCCTGAAACGAGAACGGCTTAGCCAATTTCGAACATTGTGGTAATCTTCCCCGGCTTAGCACAATTTTTAAACAATAAGAATTATAGTATAAGTTATAAGTACATATAAGTTTCTAGAAAATAACTAAAAACAACAACAACAGCTTTTAAAGTGCTTTCCTAGTCACAGGGTATAATCACACCGCCCAATGCCACCCAACTGAATTCAAACTTTACCTACCTCTCCGATATATCCGAGAAATCTCATTTTCACTCTTTTCTCGTTAAACTCAAAACACAAACTCAAAAAAATATTGATCAAACTAGCGGCCGCCCGCGACTTCGTCCGCGAGGATTTCGATTTCCAATATCCTATGTGTTATTCCGATGTATATAAGCTATATTGTGGTAAAGTTTTATTCAAATCCATTCAGTTGTTTTGACGTGAAACAGTAACAAACATCCATACATACATACTTATAAACTTTCGCCTTTATAATAGTAGTAGGATAGTAGGTTTAGGCTTCTTCTACCATGATGGCTCTATTACCGCACTGATACCACTTGGGATTCGAACGCTGGACCTCAAGCGCGGCCGCTTTAAAGTGCTATCACATACAAATTGAACTGTGTAGTGTACGATTATCTATGTATAATTATACACTAGTGTTTTTATTAGCAAAACGATTACGTTCAACTCCTAGTAGTAAAAGCAATCAAAAGCCAATTTAGATTTTTTTTCCTCAAATTGACCCGATCAATTATCGAATTCGGGACCTTTTGCCTTTTAAGCACATTCCGTGCGTTTTGAGAATATCAAATATTGTACTGATTACTTTTATTGACCTGACCAACTACCGAACTTGAAACCTTTCACCTTTCAACAACAATTAATTGTGATAAACGTCTAGTGATTTAATTACCGGGCAGTTATCGTGAGGTCCTAAATTCGATTTCCAGGTTGAGCATTTGTGTCCAATTTTCCAAACACGCTCGGATTTGTGATCACAAATCCGCATTTGGCAAGCGTGGGTTAAAACCCTATCGTTGTGACTATAACATGATTTTTATAAGTCACCAAATGTTGATCGTGTTTAATTCGTTCACCAATGCGGGTTTTGGCAAATGAAAAATCTGAGGGTTTTCGCACATGAAAAATCCGCTAGACGGCAGTAGGTAGGCGTGGGGTCTTACTGGTATGTGATTGGTGAATTTTGACATGACATTGACAGATATGGCAAAATACATCAATGCGTCATTTATTTATTAAGGTTCACCAGTGATTTTTACATCAAATCAACCAAACATCTTATAACAAAACAGGTAATTAAACTAAATATAACAATCTTTTAAGGCGAACACAACATGCAAAAAGAAAAAAGAAAAACCCCCTACTAAACTTCCTCAATAAAAATCCTCGACAAAATATTTTTGTCGGGAACTCTTATTGAATATAAATATTATGAAAAATAACAAAAAAGAAAAGTAAAGTCATAGAGTTCTTTATCGAGTAGATTATAATACGACTATTGCATGCTAGTTATTTGACGGGCCTGTTGGTCTAGTGGTCAGAGTCCTGGCTACAAAACCAAGGGTCGCGGGTTCGAATCCCGGTAGGAGCAAATATTTGTGATAAACATCGGCATTTGTTCTCGAGACATAGATGTTTATAAAGGTACTAGCGACCCGCCCGCGACTCCGTCCGCGTGGATTTCGATTTCCAATAGCCTAAAGCCTTCCTCGTCAAATGGACTATCCAAAACAAAAATATTTTTTCAAATCGGACCAGTAGTTCCTGAGATTAGCGCGTTCAAACAAACAAACAAACAAACATACAAACAAACTCTTCAGCTTTATATATTAGTATAGATTTACGTATGTCTATCCGTTTCCTAGCTTCTATATTAAAGTACAAGCTTCGAGCTTAGTTTGGGACAAGGCAATTGGTGTGTTAGTCCAAAGAATTAATAATTTATTAATATGACTTTAATTTTATTGTCAAGCTGGCTATCCAAAACACAGACACCCTAGCTTGAAAGTTTCCGATCATGCAAACCCAATGTCAACAACTATGATTATTTCTACATTAACCTAAACTTGTATATTATTTACGTTTTCTGCAAAGAGAATAAAAGAATTGCAGTTTAGTCAGGCGACCTTGATAGCGATAAAACTATCTGCCTATTTATGTAAAATCGCGTTTCCTCACAACTATGGGTAATCACCACGCTTGCCAAATGCCTGGCCTGTGTTTTGATCACAAACCCGTGAAGTGTTGAAAAAAAACCCGACACCTTTGCCTGATCCGGAAATCGAACCCAAGACCTCGAAAATTAAACCATAGAGGCGAAACACCACTAATCAGCCTCTATCATTTGAAATCACTTATAGCTACAAAGTAAAATTTAGAATTTATCACCATTCGTGCCAAATGCGGGTTGGTGATTAGAAACACCCTGCTGTTTACGGAAAAACCAAATTAAATTTTGCCTGACACAGGAATTGAACCATGGACCTGGAGAGTAAGACCCGGTAGTAAAACCACTACGCCAATGCGACTAACATCCCAATCCCAACTATATTATATTATTAATATTATTATATTATTATATTATATTATCCCAACTAATATTATAAATGCGAAAGTAACTCTGTCTGTCTGTCTGTCTGTCTGACTGTCTGTCTGTCTGTCTGTCTGTCTGTCTGTTACGCTTTCCCGCTTAAACCTCGCAACCGATTTTGATGAAATTTGGTACAGACAATCTTTAGACCCTGAGACAGAACATAGGCTACTTTTTGACCCATTCCAACCCCCCACTTCCCCGAAATGAGGGGGTGGAAGTTTGTATGGAAAATCTAAACTACTTGAGTTAGAAGCTTGAAATTTGGCATGCAGGTCCCTTAGTAAACTTGATGCTTAGTTGCAAAAGGATATTGCAAAATTCCCACGGGAACGGGAGTAAGCGGGAAAAAACATTCGTATAATGAAAACCGACATCCACGCGGACGAAGTCGCGGGCGGCCGCTAGTTATATTATAAATGCGAAAGTAACTCTGTCTGTCTGTCTGTCTGTCTGTCTGTCTGTCTGTTACGCTTTCCCGCTTAAACCTCGCAACCGATTTTGATGAAATTTGGTACAGACAATCTTTAGACCCTGAGACAGAACATAGGCTACTTTTTATTTCGAAAAAAAGGGATGAAGGGGTAGAAATAGAGGAAACCGAAAACCACGCGGACGGAGTCGCGGGCGGCCGCTAGTAATACATAAAATGATTATAGTTTCCGCATGCCAACTCTTATTAAAATCACTGTTCTATGATTTGATTTGAGCTAGTACATCATACGAGTATAATAAAAAAATACTATACTTACATAGGTTACGGCAAAATAAGCATTTTTTCAAACATAAATTGTTTTTGAAACTGTGAAAAAAGTTGAATATAAAAATAGTTCTTATTTAATTTTTGGTCACGGTATTAACTAAATATGTACGGCTTTGCTATTGGCAAAAACCTTCTTGGCTAATTCAATTCAGTTATTTTAAAAGAAAATAATTTTAGGTTCCGTGAACAAAAAAAAACAATCAGGGCGTCGCGTATCAAGATCAAAAATATATAAAATGTCACTTACGTTTTCCAGACTCCTCGATTTTCGGCTTCATTTCATCGTAATGCAGAAATCTTCCCAAAGCACTATTCCCGCCTAAATGTTTATCATTAAATTTAGCTAAAGACTCCGTTAAATAATTCGTATACTCCCCAATTTTCGATTCAAATGTTTCCCCCAAACTAGTGAAAATGCCGACATCTTTTTTCTCAACATTATCTGCTGCCAGTACGACAGAAAAATAAAAAAATAAAAGCGCCAAAATTCCCGCGCGCACCATTTTCAAATTTGGAATGCGTTCGAAGGGTACCGTTTCGAAAATAAGACTGTACAATTCGTAAAGCATTTGCTTCGAAAGTATACTCTAAGCGGCTATTTTGTATTGCGCGCGGATGAAATGCGAACTAAAATGCTGCGTACGGTTTTTCGAAATCGCGAAGACAGTGGCGCCAACATTGACGGCAAATGAATATTGTTCAGTGAATGCGACTGTGCGTAATAAAGCTTTGTTACCATATTACTAGGAGCTGTCGAGTCGTAGATATTCGTCAATTAATTTGGGGAGAGACGGATCTAGCTTAATTGGACACATTAGTATGTAGTTGAAAATTTTGATTTTTTGCCTATGAAGTAGGTAATCAACTTTTTAAATCTACTTTTTTTTTTACGGTTGACGGATGTCATTTGCTCGTTGAGTCCGAATTAATTAAAGAAAAATTCAAAACGTGCCTTTTTGAGAAGTGAAATGATATTTTAATGATACTTTCAAACATAATATTGTGTATTTTTACATAATAGGTATGTATATTTTAATGGTTTCATCCATGGTTTTACTTGCGTCGTGGACCCGGTTCCTATAGTTAAGCAACGTGCGCAGATACCAATCATCGGATAGGTGATCGAAAAATTTCATCTCGAGCTTCTCCGCGGTTTGGAAGGCACGTTAAGTCGTTGGTCCTGCGCCCGATGTCTCTACGGTCGTGTCAGATTGCTGTACCACCGAATTATGAGAGTGAGGGAATTGGGAGTGCACCTGTGCTTGCGCACTCACTTGTGCACTTTAATATATTTTGCGTACCTGGCTGATCATAAGACCGGCCGCCATGCCCGAATACTTGCGTTATGCTTGGAATGAAAAATAAAGTGCCTGAAAAAATAGAAAGTGTTTTTTTCTTAAAAGCTTAATTAGACTAAAAGCTAGACCTAGACTGTTTTATTAGGCTAATCTATCAGAGAAAGTCTCGTTTAAATTGGTCTAGGTCACTCAAATTTTTCTTTTGCATAAGTGCCGCATAATTAATTAAATTATAGAAACAAAAAGCTCCAATTTTGATTATCTGATTGGTTTTTTATGCGTCTGGGGCAGATAATCTAAAAATGTCATCTCAGATAATAATGAAGTAGAATATTTTGTAAATATTCGCACTTTTCAAAATATTCTTTTAGGTTAATCCTTTTCCTATTTTACAAGCTTAAACATAATATATTGGTTACACATAACAAATTCGATGCCTGCTCTATTGTGCCTAAAGTATGTATATCGATCAATCTCCAAAAAAAATCACTTTTGCTCTGAACAAAACTGGTGGATTAAAAAATATTATCTAGTCCGCGAATTTTGTACATGATAAATATTTTTCGAAACTCATCCGGCAAATACGAGTAAGTTAAGGAGAGGTAGAGCTTTGTGGAACTTCCACTCGAATGAGCCGCTTGTCTAGGGAATTACCTCCACCTCACAGAAGACCACAGCGAATTAACACTTCCTAACTATGTTTCTGCTGGTAAATATTTTTTTCAGAGCTCAGTTAGGGAGGGTATTTGGTCTTAAAGTCCGGCAATGCATTTGCGACCCTTGTGCGGTTGTTGATGTCCATTGGCAGTGATCACTTACCATCAGGTGACCCTCATATTCGTTTGTGTATACCTATTACATAAACAAAAGTGTGATGTTGTTCTCCTAAAATAATTTAGTTTACTGGAAATCTAAAGATTCATAACAATATCACTTATTTACTTACTATAGTACAGCAGCGACCCAAAATGAGTCTTGCCTCCGATAATAATTTCCTCCATTTCCGTCTAACCTGAGCCACCACCCCCACTTTTCAACAAATCAAGTTAACTAATAATTATGATATAATTTGCATCTGTCACCGCCATCATTGAATTATTTCAATATGTAACTAATGCTTCTATGAATAAAATGCATATCATTATGACAACATAACGCCAAGCTCGAAATGAGATCAATCACCCGAAATGTTGGCCACCCATCAATGTTTTATTTTATTTGCAGCTGCTTAGCTTACGCCCTTCTCTCAGATAAGTAATCTCGTGATTTGTCGATACATTTGACATTCCAACGCCATGGCTCAAATCACTTTCACCCACACACTTTATTTCGTTTCCGATAAAAAAAAACCGAGCAAGAAACTATTCGAAATTCAAATTCAATTACAACGTTCCATTTTACGAGAATTGTTTTGAATGAATTATTGGTGATTATAATGGCGGACTTTTATTTTGCATTTTCACAACTCAACGAGCTAATAAAAACGCAATTAAATCTTGCCTACAATTTATTAACCGTATATAATAAATATTCAAATCCCGTCCAAAGTTTTACTTCTTTAATCACCTTTTTTGTTTCTTACCTATACGCGTTCTACAAATTATACTTTAAGGCTTGGCCTTATAGTTAAACTAGCGGCCGCCCGCGACTCCGTCCGCGTGGGTTTCGATTTCCAATATCCTATGTGTTATTCTGATGTATAAGCTATATTGTGGTAAAGTTTCATTCAAATCCATTCAGTAGTTTTTACGTGAAAGAGTAACAAACATCCACACATCCACACATCCATACATCCATACATCCACACATACAAACTTTCGCCTTTATAATAGTAGTAGGATAAATTTGTCTGTCTGTCCGTTCCCTAGCATCCATAGTACAAGCTTCGAGCTTAGTCTGGGGCTGGGCAAATTAGTTTGTTAGTCCAATGCGGTCCACTCCAATCCAATACAATTCAATGACATTATAATTATGTTTTTATGTGATATATTTCACACACTAAGTGATTTTTATCACTTAAGAATCTTTAATGAAAAAAACACAAACATAATTAAAGCACTAATAGATATTTTGAAATTGAAAGATAATATATTACAATCTTGTTTCGAATCACTTCCTCTTTCAAAACAGGTAGCAGTGAAGTTTTGTTTAAAATTAATGATTTCAAATTAATTAAAAATTTTATCAAACATTATGTTCCAGTAATTATGTCTATTAAATCTCTTTTTGAATAACTTACCTTCTCTTGAGTAGGTAAGAGTAAGTGAAAAAAACCGGCCAAGTGCGAGTCGGACTGGTTCACCGAGGGTCCCGTACGAATTTCATATTTTATGACTAAGTAAAAAAACTAAGGACTAGATTTCATTCAAACCAATTTTCAATGGTAGTTTACATTATAATGTACATAATACATTTTTTTAAGATTTATCTTTCTCTTATTTTAGAAGTAACAGGGGTTTCACACTGTTTACCACTTTGGAAGGGTCTCTTGCACAAACTATTCACCTAATAAAAAAGTGATAATACAAAACTCAATATAATTTTTGCAGATTTATCCACTACACGTACAGGTTTATGACAATAATAACTTTGATTCCTTTCTATGGAGAACACAATTTTTTTTCTATTTTCTTGTAAATATCTTAATGTGGTTCATGTACTCGTAATACATCTACTTACCAAGTTTCCTACTTATAGTTTCTAAAAAAAGTGGCTGTACCATACTGGGCGGACAGACAGACAAACATAAAGAATCAGTAAGGGTTCCGTTTTTTGCCATTTGGCTGCGGAACCCTAACTATGAGTAAACCTACTAATAAGTTTATTGGACTCGTTTAGAAAGTAAAAAGGATTTAATCTAGTTCAAATTATTAGGCCTTCATTATTATAACCCACTAGCGGCTGCCTGCGACTCCGTCCGCGTGGATTCTGATTTCCAATAGCCTAAAGCCTTCTTCGTCAAATAGACTATCCAATACAAAAATAATATTTCGTCGATCCAGTGTTTCCTGAGATTAGCGCGTTCAAACAAACTCTTCAGCTTTATTATATTAGTTTAGATTTCACCTAAGATTCCGGTGACAGTTGACGATTCGAAGAAAAATCTACAATATTATAAAGAACCCTATAAAAAAAACATTTAAACAGTTTGTGTTTGTATAGATACACACGTTTTCCCAACCACTTTAGAAATGTCCCTCGCGCGTACTATTCACTTTAGAAATATTAAGAACCTATAAATAGTTTTAATGAATGATTTGTGTGTTGGGAAATACCAATTTTTTCCCTATTTTCGTGTGAAAATTTTAGTGTGGTTCACAGAATACGTACGTCTGCTTTCAAAGTTTTAACAGTATAGTTCTTATCCCAACTAATATTATAAATGCGAAAGTAACTCTGTCTGTCTGTCTGTTAGCTGTCTGTCTGTTACGCTTTCCCGCTTAAACCTCGCAACCGATTTTGATGAAATTTGGTACAGACAATCTTTAGACCCTGAGACAGAACATAGGCTACTTTTTATTTCGAAAAAAAGAAATCCACGCGGACGGAGTCGCGGGCGGCCGCTAGTATATATATACTGCGGACTGACAGACGGCATGACGAATCTATGCACGCACGGTCGAGTTATCCCCGAAAAGCTGGGCCTGTCCCGCGCGGGACATTAAATTATAGTAAATAAAATTGGGACGTCCCGCCAAAATCGGGACGTCTGGCAACGCTGCAGTTACAAGTAAAGTAAAGTAAAGTATCAGCCTATTAATGTCCCACTGCAGGGCAAAGGCCTCCATCATTTGAAATCATGTTTTCGTTACAAAGATGGGTTTTGGCTTAATCACCACGCTTGCCAAATGCGGATTGGTGATCACAAACCCGGGCTGTGTTCAGAAAAATCAACACAAAGTTTTGCCCGACCTGGGAATCGAACCCAGGACCTCGAGACCAAGGCCCGGTACTTAAACCACTAGACCATCGAGGCGTGCAGTTACAAGGGAACGATAAATAATTTAGGGACTGTCTTTAGAACTTGCCAATTAAACTTAACATAAATTGCAAATTACTACCCAAGAAACACTCTCACAATATTCATTCACTAATAAAATAACTCATCAATCAAGAATGACAAGCAAAATGAAGGTTAAGGCGTATCTAAGTAATTATTATGGATAATGGGCGTTCGTTGACCATTTTTGTAGTTGTTAATAAGTTTTTTGCCGACAGCTAGTCTGCGGTAATAGATTTAAATGGATCGGAACGGATGGACACCGTGAAATTATAGTAGATTATATAATAGGGACGTATATGGCAAGGAATGACGAGATTTCTATCTATCTAATGTGACCTTAAAGTACCTACTGATATACTTATATTTATAGGTATAACCATCTATGACTACTTATAGTACAAATGCCTACGTTTATTGTTTATCACATAACACAAACATTTGCCCCTAGCGAGATTCGAATCCACATCCCCTGGTTTTGTAGTAGGTAACTAATCACTTGACTAGCGGGCCCATTTATTTTCATCGGATCCTTAAAACAGTTTGTTTACCTTATCAAGAGTATAAAGGCTTAGTTTGTCTAGTGGTTTACGTACCGTTCCGTGATCTCAAGTTTGGGACGTGGTTGGTCTGGTGGACCTAGGTTCGATTCCCGGGTCGGGCAAAAAATGTGGCTTTTTCCGAATACAGCTCGTGTTAGTGAACACCAATCCGCATTTGGCAAGCGTGGTCAATAAGCCAACGCCCATTTTTTAACAATCACATAATTTCAATAATGGAGGTGTTTGCTTACCTACTTTAATTTTACTTTAAGAGAAAACTCTACTTCACTTTCTGATTTGCTCTAAGGTTGACTGGTAGAGAATGCCACGAGGCATTAAGTCCGCCTTTTGTACGATATTTTGTGTAGTGCAATAAAGATTAAATAAATAAATAAAACCTGCTACCTTTTCGAGGAATTAACTAACAACCATGTCCTCTCAATGAGATTAGAAAACGGACCAGCTACACAGTGTTAGTAATATGATAATGACAGGCTTCATGCTCTGTTTGTTCAGTACTTTTAATTACATACTCATTATATACCGGTAAATAAGATTGCATATTAGGCATGGGAAAGATCTAGGCTTTAAAGGGGTGATAATGATAAGTGTTTGAGGAGCTTGATGGCGCAGTGGCTAGCTCGCTCGATGCGATTGCTAAGTTAAGCGACATTCGCAGAGGCCCGTCATCGGATGGGTGACCGGAAAATTTCATCTCAATCTCCTCCGTGCTTCGGAAGGTTGGCCCTGCGCCTGATCTCTCTACGGTCGTGTCAGATTGCTGTCCCACTGAACTATGAGAGTGGGAATAGGGAGCGCACCTGTGCTTGCGCACTCACTTGTGCACTATGATATATCCTGCGTACCTGGCTGATCGTAAGATCGGCCACAATGGCCGAAAATCGGCCGGAGAGTTATTAGTATTATTTATTTGAATTATAATACATAGGTAGGTAGCATGAATGAAGGACCTCATCAAAATGATATTATAAATGTGAAGTTTGTTTGTTTTAATTTTTGTCCGGCAATGACGCTGAAACTACTGGACGGATTATGCTGAAATTTGGTATACAGGCAGGTTATGGGCTGACTAAGGTGATAGGATGCTTTTAACTCGATAATGTTTCCATGGAATGAAACTGGAATCTTGACTACAAGAAAAAACTAGTATTATAAGTGGAGAAAGCAATGGCAAACTACTCTATTTTAATTGCCAAGAGATTCGTTGTGCATTCATATTCGAAAATAAAAATATACTTTATTTATGAAGGCCTCTGCAAGGCACTTATAAATCGTCAATAAAATAATATCACAATAGAATGACTCGACCACCGACTTCGTAATGCAGTCATCTACCGAGAAAAAGCGGCAAGAAACTCGATAGTTGCTCTTTTCAATGGCCAAATTACATAAACAACGACAAACACAAAATATGTTTATTTCTCGAAGTGCTGCTACCATAATCTCTTCAAAGATACAGAATTGAACCTCGGATTTTATACTAATTAGAAGCGTTTTGATCAAGGTTGGAATCGTGACGGACTCACAGCGTGAAACATTAGTAATTGCGGATGACCAATCACTTATTACACGGTATTAATCACAATAGCACGGGTGGTCTACGGTGTTAGCTCTTGGAATCGAACCTGGACCTTTTCGATGGTCTTTTAGGAATGGTGGAAGAGCATAAAACACATGGCGAGGTCAGTCCTTGGATATTTTGACGTCCCGACTATGTGTATTAACTACCGGCAAAACTTAAGAAAACGAATGTTTGGATTTTGCTTGCAAAACATAATTTTTACTCAGATAATTAAAACTACAAGTTGTTTAATATTTTAATATTAATAAGCACTTAAAAGCTTATTAAAATCAGACTTGCTGATTTTCGGCTGCCGTTTTAAATTGCTACTTGCGACCACATCAAAGCAACTGCTACGAAGGCAGTTAATCTAAAAAAATATTTAATCTTCCAATTCTGATTTCGATCTTACGGTCATAAGATCAATGAATCAATGAATATTGCTCGAAACTAGTACTTCAACCATTGAACTGTTTAGAACCAGTTTCCGAATCGAAAGTGGTCACTGGGCATACCAAATCTCGCAAAAAAATACTAGTTCAGTGTCGGTCGGAGCGGTCAGTACGTGGATGGGTGACCGGAAGTGCTAAGATGAGATAGGAAGCCGACAAGGAAATGTAACTGATTGAAAGTGCCCATGACAGTTGCAATGTCTTACTTAATATGTATACTAATATAATAAATAGATAGTCATCATCATCCTAGCGCCTCTCCCGGTTGCATCCTTGGCCATTGCCTCGGAGCCCAGAATATGCTCTATGACTCCTTATTGACCAGCATGGTTGTTACAATGGAGCGACTGTCGTCTGACCTCCGCAACCCCTACAAGGGAAACCAGGCAATTTGGATCATAGCCAGAACCAACGGCTTTACGTGCCTTTCCGAAGCACAGAACCATCATTCTTATCGAACAATCAGGGGATTCAAGCCTGCAATGTGCTAAACAAACTGGGAAAACCAACACAAAGTGAAAGTGTTCCCTGCGGAATTCGAACCCAGGACCTTCGAGATTTGAGCCCAGCGCTCCAACCACTGCAGTTATCAGAAGGACTGTAATATACATATCTAGACAATTCTAGAAACTAAAGAGAAGACAGATATTCTTAAGCATCGTGTAAAATGAACGCCAAAAATGAATAATTTCAACGCAAGATAATTAATTCGTGTTTTTACAGGTCCATCTTTCGTGATCCTCGTAAAAGTCACGACTGTCTCGTTAATACCTAGTTAAAATAGCATCTATAAATTAAGTGCATACTTAGTTAAACTTAAGTATTAATCATCACTGAATTATGAACAAAAATGAAGTCTTAACATTCCATTTTTAAACCATATTGCATGCTTTTGTAAATTAAGTGCACAAGTATTTTTGAAGTATGTTTAATCACTGAATTATGAAAAAAAATGCAGTTGAAATATTCTGTTTGCATGCTTCAAACATATTTCAAATTTTGAAGTATGAATTTATGAATTGTGATGATAAATAAAATCAACTCTTTTTGATTCTTTTTCATGCAAACAATTAGAATTATGCGGGGTTTGAACCCGCGACCTCTTGGTGTAATAAACTTCTGAATGTTAACAAGGCGATTAATACATCATATCTTGGGTAACAAGGCATTCATCAGTTGTCAAAAGTGAAAACATAGTTTCACTTTCAAAACTGCTAACTATTGACCGTGATTGAGGATCGGGCTAAATGGAGAGCCCTAGAAGAGGCCTATGTCTAGCAGTGGACTGCGAAAGGCTGATGATGATGATGATGATACCTAGAATAAATATCAGACAATATCACATACATTGATATGGATTTATGATACAGATAACAAAATAAATAAGTAACTGTATAAACATCTACAGTAGTAAAACAAACATTTTCATCGGTTCGAAAGGGATCAAACCTGCGACCTCTCCGTGTAACAGTCAACCCCTTCTCGACATTTTCATGCACACAAATGTTTCAGGTTTCAAAGTCAAAGTCAAAGTAAAAGTAGTTTATTTTGCAATTTGATTTACATAGAAATTCTTTTGCACGTCATATCTTTTTTTGAAAAAATGAAAAAATGAAAAATGTTTATTTCAGTACTCCAAACAATAAAAAACAGTACAATTCAAGTGGTACATACAATACTATAATCTTATATAAAAAAAGAACAGTAACCCTGGTCTCCACACTAGGATTCCCTGTGTCGTGGAGGCCAGTGTCTTCCCATATAAGTAAGGATTATACATACATCTCATTATGTGTGGTATACGTGCGCGTGTGCATGGGTGTTCGTGTGTGTGTGTGTGTGTGTGTGTGTGTGTGTGTGTGTGTTTGTGTGTGTGTGTATGTTTGTGCGTGTGTGTGGTGTGTGTGTGCGTGTGTGTGGTGTGTGTATGTGTGTACAGAAATATAAATAGTATATGGTCGTACACCATAATAAGTATCTCAAAGACAACATAACTAGCCGGAGAGTTTATCAAATATTTTTATTTAAATAGACATTGCCAGCAGGTCCTCTGTTTCCTGATAATTTTTATTCAGTAACCAATTTCTAGCCATTTGTCTGCATCCTAATCTGGTCATACTAACGATGTCTTTACATTCCTTGTACACTTTGTAGTAAAGGTAGGGTACCATGTAGTTGCTCTTACTAGCACTTCGACGTGAATGGCCTACCTACTGAGAAGAAGTGCCGGAAGAAACTGAACAGTGCGCCTATTTTAAAAATAAATAATTATTTACATTTCCCCAAAATAATAAGAAAAGTCATCATGTCATATAAAACAAAACAAAAAAACGTATAAATACAAATGTAATTTTGACGACCACATGCGCAGAGTGGTAAGAAATTGACAGATAACACATTCTGGCGACTGAACTGTGTTAACTGTACTAAATCTAGTACTTAGACAATGGAATTCTAGTTAATATAATATAACGGGTGGCCCCACTATGACAAAATTAATAATTAAAAACTTTTCAAGCAACTGGGACCGTAATGTAGTGGTCCCAGTCGCTTGAATCCTGAAAGTTTTGTCCTGTGCGGTGATCGAACCTGGGTCTTCTTGGTAACAGGCAACCTCTTACGCATTCCACCAAACCAGTTGTTGATGAGTTACGGAGACAATTATACATACTCAGCATGAGGTCCCCAATCATATGAGTTCATTATATACACAATCTATTGACTATTGTAGATTAAAACGTATTACAAACTGCCTAGTTCTAATTGCAATCATACAAATATGATTAATGTGAAAGTCTCTTTGTTTGTATGTCTGTACGTCAATCACGCTGAAACTACTGAAAGGATTTTGATGTTTGGTATACCTACCACTTATCTTCGACAAGAATTTAGGGAGGGATGTAGGGACAAGAATTTTTATCCCGAGTTATTTCTCCTATGTGATAAAACAGGAATCTTGACAATTCCACGCGGCCAAAGCCGCGGGTAAACCACTTCATGATAATTGCTATGAAAGAAGTTGCGAGTTTATTTTTTGAATTAATAAGCAACTTTTGCAGCGGCTGGCTTGTCCTCGGGTGGGTACCTATCTGAAAATTTTCATCCCAGTGTATTTGTTTAATAAATCTTATATGTAACTGTACATTTATTAGATTTCAAAGGAATTACTAACATTTCGCTAACGTTAAACCTATATTAATTTATATAATATTGTAATTACACTTGTAACAGAATAGAAATTTCGAATTTTTAATTTAAAAAAAGAGTTTTCTAACTTTTTCTAAAACGAAAGGCGGTAATTATACTATTATAAGGCAATTAAGAGCTTGTTCGCTTTAGCAATTAATTTTCTTTTTTTGGGCAAAATATAAAACTATAATCTAGAAAAAATATAAGTGTAAGCCTCTACATTTTTTCAGAGAGCATTAAATTTCGGTTTCACCAACACTAGTTAACAAATATAATTATAAAATTAAAAGAAACATTGAATAAACTGCCACACAATCAATATTAAGCTGTTTTTATTATTTTGTTAAATATTTCACCACCACTAAAGGTAAGTAAAATAATGTCAATAATGTATTTTGACTAACTGACTAAATGTATTGTAACTAATAATTATTTTCATACATGAAGGCCAACGGAGTAAATCATAATAATTCCCCTCCGGCCGTATTCGGCCATGGCGGCCGACTTTACGATCAGCCAGGTACGCAGGATATATTATAGTGCACAAGAGAGTGCGTAAGCACAGGTGCACTCCCTATTCCCTCACTCTCATGGTTCGGTGGGACAAATTCATCCGCAAGACCAACGGTTTTACGTTCTGAAGCGTGCATGAGGTCGAAATGAAAAATTTTTCGGTCACCCATCCGATGAAGCTTAACTACAAGCCGATCGCGCTAACCACTGCGCGATCGAGCTCTTCATAATAATACGGGAACTGTACAAAAAAGTTTATAAACCTCGGATATACATAATTTTACAATTAGAGAACACATTATTTATGTTGTAGTGTTTGAATTACATTTAACTGCAATTAAAATGGTAATCATAATGAGTATTACTCCCATATTAACCGAAATAAAAGTTAGTCGTACCTTTTTTCAAAATTTTAATAAGTAATAAGAAATATGAACCAACAGACTTATTCATACATGTCTGCAATATTTAATGGAATGGAATGGCATGGAATTTAATGTCATGAGGCATTAAGACCGCCTGTTTGAACAATATTTGATGTAGCACACTAAAGATGTGAGAGTAGGTACCAATACAAAGTGAAAGAGTCCCCCGCGGGATTCGAACCCACGACTTCCGTGGTTTTTGAGCACAGCGCTCTAACCACTACGCCACGGAGGCAGTTTCAAAAAAGCTATCAGTAAATATAACATAGTTGTTAGCAATATAATTTGGTGCAAATGGCAAATGTGAGATTCAATTACATAGCTATGTATATGGTATCGTTAATGGCGAAGAGATAAGGGTTATTATATGCTATAATGTGGTTCTAGTTTTTTATTACTTGTTCTCACAAGACAAGTGTGGTTTTGGGGTTCAGTGGGCAAGGTTAGGATCTGATAGATTTTTTTTATGGCAGAGGCGGAAACAAGTTAGCGGTTAAAATATATAAATATTTCACAACATCACATACATTGATCTGATCCCGTGATAAGTAGCTTAAGCACTTGTGCTACAGACATCAGAAACAACAGTGGTATTACAAATATACTTAAATAGATACATATAACACCCAGACCAGGACAAACAGACATGTTCATGCACACAAATGTTTGTCCTGTGCGGGGATCGAACCAGCGATCTTTTGCGTAATAGGCAACATTTTGACCATTACACCAAGCAGGTCGTCTAAATATGGACATCGGTATCGCCAATGCGTTGCCTGCCTTTAAGCCCATACTCTTCCAATCTGAGATCTGGCGACCTAACAAACCAGCAGAAACATTGTACAACTGTTACAAAGAGCTACTTCACTGTGGTCTTCTGTAAGGTGAAGGTTCTTCTCCAGACGAGCGGCTCATTTGAGTGGAAGTATTACTAGCCGTTGAGTAAGGTCTTAATTATGAACAGTCACTTACTATTAAGAAAATCTCACTAAGTTATTTCGCACTTTATTATACGGAACCCGCAGTAAATGACTACGGTTCGACTTTGGGTACTCACGTTTTTCAATAATCCACTCTCGTTTTCAAAAATGAAAGTAACATGTCCATCGTAAAATAGCCTTTTCTGCACCTGTTACTCTACTATAGTAGTTTATAGTTTTTGTAGATCGAATTTTTGCGATAATATCAATTACAGACTAGATTCTCACGATTTGATGATTAAGTTTTGTATTGATTTTTTCAAAATAATGTTGTTGTTTGTTTCAACTTGGTAAAATATACTTTCTTCATTTAAAACGATGTTTAGGTTGTGAGCTTTATTCCTATTTTTTTTAAATGTAATTTGTACTAGTAGTTGGACTGAAACTTACTACACCCGTTGTAGTTCGGAAAAATGACATTCGCGGATTCGATATATTTGTTGTCAATAAATTAATAAACTTTCAAAGGAAAATTTTATCTAATACTTATGTATGTATTTAATTTCGTCCGCAATAAACTAAAACTTACCTACTCAAAATCACAAACCAAATCTTTTTCGTTAAAAAATAATAAAAAAAAGTGTTGCGGTCAAAAAATGTGCGGTTAAAAACATTTCTCTTCTGGACTGCGTTTTTTGGAAATTTTTTGAAATCTCACATTTCTCTTCAACTTTTCGATTTTGTTTTTTGCAAAAATTTTCGAAAACGGTCGCCAAATACATCTCTAACATTGCGTTTTTGCAAAATGAAATTCCTAATCTCATTGAGTTTCGTGTAAACGTTAAAATTTCACGGTCGAGTCGGTTCTAACCGTCTCGTCTTCACTTTCAGTGATTAATTCAGTGCGTCTCGTTCTACGAGAATACATAGTTTGGTGCGAAATTACGCAAATATTAAGAGCATATGTTACTGAGATGCTTATTAAGGGAGTGGAAATTTGTGGAAATTCCACTCGAATGAGCCGCTCGTCTGGGGAAGTACCTCCACCTTACAGAAGACCGCAGTGTAGTAGCACTTCGTAACTGTTGTGCTATGTTTCTGCTGGTGAGTAAGGTTGCCAGAGCTCAGTTGGGGAGGGCATGGGATTATAAATGCAGGCAATGCATCTGCGGCACATGTACGGTTGTTAATGTCCATGAGCAGCGGTGATCACTTACCATCAGGTAACCCACCTGTTCGTTGGTCTCCCTTTCACATAAAAAGTATATAAATTCATTTAAACTTCTGAACAAAACTTCTACAGATTTGGAGACGCTGGTCGCAGTTTACAGCAGGACATATATAGCAATTAATCGCATGATGCGCAGTTTGGGTTTAAACCTGGGCTATCCACTGAAAGCGCAATTCTTAGTCTCAAGCATACTGTTCGGTACTACACGGATAGGAGGACTCCGATTTACGCTTGTTTCCTTGACCTTTCGAGAGCATTCGATCTCGTGTCATATGATCTCCTCTGGGATAAGTTAGGGAAACAGGGTGTACCATCGGAGACAATACGGTTACTTCAGTATTGGTATGCTAACCAAGTTAATTGTGTGAAATGGGCTGACGCTTTTTCTGAGGAGTATAGGTTGAGTTGCGGGGTGAGGCAAGGGGGATTGACGTCTCCCAGGCTCTTCAACCTATACATAAACGATCTAATCGTTGCTCTCAGCAGCATGCGTGTCGGCTGCTGGATTGATGATGTCAGTATTAACAATATAAGCTATGCGGACGACATGGTGCTGCTGGCACCAACGATGGGTGCTCTCAGAAAAATGTTGAGAGTTTGTGAGACATATGCATCTAATCATGGACTAATTTATAATGAAAAGAAGAGTCAGTACATGGTCTTTAAGGCCGATGGTAAATGTCCTAGTGAAGTACCTGAGCTCGTTCTGAACGGAGATAAGGTTACCAGGGTTAACCAATTTAAATACCTCGGCCATTACGTTACTGACGACCTTAAGGATCATGTCGATATTGAAAGGGAACGTAGGGCGTTGGCGGTCAGGTGTAATATGCTGGCTCGCAGATTTGCGCGCTGCACTGATCAAGTGAAAATAACACTATTTAAAGCATACTGCCAGAATTTATACACCAGCAATCTGTGGACCACCTACACGAAGAGATCGCTAAACGTCCTGCGTATCCAATACAACAACGGTTTCAGGTCGCTGTTGGGGCTGCCGCGCTTCTGTAGTGCATCGGAAATGTTTGCTCAGGCGCATACAGATGGATTTTTCGCTGTTGTGCGCAAGAAAACGGCTTCGTTGCTGGAAAGGGTTCGGGCTAGCTCCAACAGCATCCTGAAAACTATAGCTGGCAGATTTGACTCTCCCATTATTGGGCATTTTGTAAATGTATTGAGGCGACCAGTGCCGTACAATTATTGGTGAGGGATGTCTCGATCCCTAGCATGTTATTTTAATTTTAATTTGAAATTTGATTTTGATTTTAATTTTAATCTTAATGTCTATTACAATTTTGATTTTAATTTTAATTTTGATTTTAATTTTAATTTTGATTTTAATTTTAATTTAATTTTTATTTGCATTTAATTTGACATTGTTTTGTAAAATCTATGTTTTATTGTTATTATTAATAATTTTCTTTGTTAACCTACATATAAGCCTTTACTAACACAAATGGATCATTGTTGTCTAATTGAATAAATAAATTATTATTATTATTATTATAGGGCACTCACAAATAGGTATATTGATTAATTTTATCAGCCTCTCAGTGTGACAGATCTTGGCTACACTACAAATTACTGTTAGAGAATACAATTATTAGCAAATTCGACCACATCCACCGTCCGGGCTCCAGTGGTCTAGATTCTCGTTAAATAATAATTAGGAGGATGTAATGGAAGCTATTCTTGAATCGATAGATACTAGTACCATTTATTTATTTATTCCTTCAAATAAGTAAAGAACCAGCTTATTCAACATCTCACTGGTAGGCAAAAGCCTCCAGGTTTTGAAATCATGTTATCTTTAAAAAGATGGGTTATGACTTCATCACCACTTTTCGAGAAAATTTCCCCATCCAAGAACGAAACTCGGGATAACTCGGCCCGATGCTAAAAGGGAACCAAAAGAGAACTTAATGCTTCTTGGCATTCTATAGTCAGTCTTTGTGTCAAGCATCAAGTGTTAATAGTGTGTAGTAGTATCATCATCAGCCTTTTGCAGTCTTCTTCCCCCCCAAAACAGGGCAGGTGGGTTTTCTAGAAATGGGGATTGGTGATCAAGAAACCCCGGCTATTTTCGGTAATGACGACACAAATTTTGCTCGACGTTGGAATCAAACTCAGGCCCTCAAGACTCCGGAACAGCATCCACTAGACCACCGAGGCATCGAGACCACATCTCTAGCGAGTTCAAAATCGACCACAGTTGAAAGTGACCGCCAGATCTCGACGAAAGCACAGAGCCATCACCACGCGTGGCCTCACTTTCTCTTACAAGTGTGGTCGTGTTGAATATATACTTTTTGCAACACCAAAATTGTGAATTAACAGGTCGGTAGCTTAGTGGTAAGAGCTCCGCTTCACATGTGTGAGGTCGGCGGTTCAAATCCGGTCAGGCGCGCATCTCCGGATCATAAGTACAGATATATTATATTAGAGGCTGCGCCAATCTGATAACCAGGACCAAATAAGGATAATTGTCGCCCTGCTGCCCTGGTGTTCATAATTCACTCAGCTCGGATGCCATTGTGGTATTACGTAGTATTACTTCTACGTATGGAGTAGACAACTCCAAGAAATATTCCCATTTATGCACTGTTGTCCATGGACAACTGCAGTTGCCGTCTATTGTACTATTTTTATAAATTTTTAAAAGACTTCTTAAGTTTTGACATTTTGTAAAAATCATTACAGGACGAAAAATAAAGCACTAAATCTTTATGTAAATAAATCATAATATCATATCATTTCATAGATAAAAGACGCAAAATCATTAAATTATCTGCCCCTTCCTTCCCAGTTGACGCATCGATTTTGTTCTCGTTAAAGTTATATATATCTCAATGCATCGCACAAGCTAAGATCAGTTTGGAGCTGGATAATATTGTAAAGGCGTTTAAAGCTTACTCACGAGAAACGCAGGATGTAATAATATAATAGCTCAAAAAGGTATTACAATAAAATTAACACACAAAGACATAAACCAACTTTAATACAACAGCAACATGATCGTCATGAATGCATACAGGCTCGCAATGGTCATAGAGGCTCCCCCTCTTTGGGGGGCGAACAGTGCCGTATCGTGGAAGTTGGCGCTCCAGCCAATTAGGTGCTCATCACGGTTCTGGACTCGAAGCCAGAGTTCCAGAGGCCTGAAGTACCTTGGGGAAAGATAATTTATTCTATTATTACATAGTTATTAGTTTCGCCATTAGCTCGGAGGTGACGAAAAACACCGTGAGGAAACCTGCGCATTCAGATAGTTTCTGGCTTTAGTTCAGTTAGATCTGAATGCGTAACCATGATCCAATCTGTCTGGTTCCCCTCTATGGTTTAGGAAGGTCTGATGGCAGTCGCTTCACTGTAATAACCAAACTCGCCAAATCCTGGATCATGGTCAAACTGGACCCCGCATAGAAACGGGATAAACGCTTGGAAGAAGATGAGTTAATAGTTTCGAAATGCTGGTAGGTAAAAAAATATAGGTAAGGTATGACGTCTAAAATAATTTCCATGTAAATCAAAATTGCAAAATTGCCTCTGACTATTGGCAATTCCACTATGTATTTGTGTGATAAACATTTACAAAAGTTTCGAATTATTACGATGACGAAAGATATGAAGATGCAAAAAGTAGTCGATTCTAGGAATTTATTTAATGGAGGGAGTGGTTTTGTTTGCCAATAAAATCAATAGTTGATAAGAAATACCTACAAACCAAAAAACGAAAAAAATTACTAAAACTATTGAGCGAAAAATAATCTGATTGGTTGAGTGAAAAAGAGACAGTTAATGTGTTAACACGATGCAATGATAGGGATTTATTTGTTAGTATTCAGAATGAAACTGTGCAATTTGTACAATGTAAAACCTATTTACTTACTTTACGAGCGATTCTGGTGATATCCTGTTAGTTTTGCCTTTTGTCATCGTCCTAATGATTTCTGATGCAGTTTTTGATGA
Organism: Nomophila noctuella; assembly: GCA_958496325.1. Taxonomy (NCBI): domain Eukaryota; kingdom Metazoa; phylum Arthropoda; class Insecta; order Lepidoptera; family Crambidae; genus Nomophila; species Nomophila noctuella. The sequence goes on from OY292508.1 coordinate 6,552,214, forward strand.
TCCAGGTGACATGATTTCACTGAAAAATATTAGATACAAAATGATAGTGACTGTTAAAATTATTTACGATTGAAAAGTCTTTTTGTTTTCTCAAATATTCAGGTATGCAGTCATCAAGATATTAGTGAATCCCTACTTATATTATAAATGCGAAAGTAACTCTGCCTGTTACGAGTTCCCGATTCAACCTCTCAACCGATTTTGATGAAATTTGGCACAGACAATCTTTAGAATCGGCTAACTTTTATTGCAAAAATTAATGGGGATTGAAATCCTCGCGGACGAAGTCGCGGACGGTCGCTAGTTTTCAATAGATCTTTAATAATCCTAAAAATTGTCCAAGTCCTTGACATCAGTTTGAAGACAAAAATAATATAAACAGATAGCCACGGACTACGAGTAGTACAAAAAGTAAGGACTCCACGTCACCTACATTATACCGCGATGAGCATTTTTTTCCGGACCTAGGTATATGATTGAATTAATAACCTTTAACCGATTAATAATAATAATACCCTCCTAGCCGAATTCGGCCACGGCGGCCAATCTTACGATTAGCCACTTGCGCGGGATATATTATAGTGCACAAGCGCATGTGCACTATAATATATCCCGAACTTTAACCGATTATTTTTATCTTTGACCACGGACTTTTTTTTATACCTACTTGTAATGCTTTTACGCATCCTTGCTCAGGAGCAGAGGTGAGGGACTCCGCTTGGTGCGACTACCCACTAAACACCAAGTTTTCCTCTCAAACACCGTATTAAGCCTATTCGGGACCAGGGTATCATGCGCTCCTTTGGCCGTGGTGTTTTGACCATGTCATAGGCCTTCTCGCTTTTGGGGGAGTGATCTTTGACCACTATTTTTATAAATTTTTAAAAGACTTCTTAAGTTTTGACATTTTGTAAAAATCATTACAGGACGAAAAATAAAGCACTAAATCTTTATGTAAATAAATCATAATATCATATCATTTCATAGATAAAAGACGCAAAATCATTAAATTATCTGCCCCTTCCTTCCCAGTTGACGCATCGATTTTGTTCTCGTTAAAGTTATATATATCTCAATGCATCGCACAAGCTAAGATCAGTTTGGAGCTGGATAATATTGTAAAGGCGTTTAAAGCTTACTCACGAGAAACGCAGGATGTAATAATATAATAGCTCAAAAAGGTATTACAATAAAATTAACACACAAAGACATAAACCAACTTTAATACAACAGCAACATGATCGTCATGAATGCATACAGGCTCGCAATGGTCATAGAGGCTCCCCCTCTTTGGGGGGCGAACAGTGCCGTATCGTGGAAGTTGGCGCTCCAGCCAATTAGGTGCTCATCACGGTTCTGGACTCGAAGCCAGAGTTCCAGAGGCCTGAAGTACCTTGGGGAAAGATAATTTATTCTATTATTACATAGTTATTAGTTTCGCCATTAGCTCGGAGGTGACGAAAAACACCGTGAGGAAACCTGCGCATTCAGATAGTTTCTGGCTTTAGTTCAGTTAGATCTGAATGCGTAACCATGATCCAATCTGTCTGGTTCCCCTCTATGGTTTAGGAAGGTCTGATGGCAGTCGCTTCACTGTAATAACCAAACTCGCCAAATCCTGGATCATGGTCAAACTGGACCCCGCATAGAAACGGGATAAACGCTTGGAAGAAGATGAGTTAATAGTTTCGAAATGCTGGTAGGTAAAAAAATATAGGTAAGGTATGACGTCTAAAATAATTTCCATGTAAATCAAAATTGCAAAATTGCCTCTGACTATTGGCAATTCCACTATGTATTTGTGTGATAAACATTTACAAAAGTTTCGAATTATTACGATGACGAAAGATATGAAGATGCAAAAAGTAGTCGATTCTAGGAATTTATTTAATGGAGGGAGTGGTTTTGTTTGCCAATAAAATCAATAGTTGATAAGAAATACCTACAAACCAAAAAACGAAAAAAATTACTAAAACTATTGAGCGAAAAATAATCTGATTGGTTGAGTGAAAAAGAGACAGTTAATGTGTTAACACGATGCAATGATAGGGATTTATTTGTTAGTATTCAGAATGAAACTGTGCAATTTGTACAATGTAAAACCTATTTACTTACTTTACGAGCGATTCTGGTGATATCCTGTTAGTTTTGCCTTTTGTCATCGTCCTAATGATTTCTGATGCAGTTTTTGATGATCCAGGTGACATGATTTCACTGAAAAATATTAGATACAAAATGATAGTGACTGTTAAAATTATTTACGATTGAAAAGTCTTTTTGTTTTCTCAAATATTCAGGTATGCAGTCATCAAGATATTAGTGAATCCCTACTTATATTATAAATGCGAAAGTAACTCTGCCTGTTACGAGTTCCCGATTCAACCTCTCAACCGATTTTGATGAAATTTGGCACAGACAATCTTTAGAATCGGCTAACTTTTATTGCAAAAATTAATGGGGATTGAAATCCTCGCGGACGAAGTCGCGGACGGTCGCTAGTTTTCAATAGATCTTTAATAATCCTAAAAATTGTCCAAGTCCTTGACATCAGTTTGAAGACAAAAATAATATAAACAGATAGCCACGGACTACGAGTAGTACAAAAAGTAAGGACTCCACGTCACCTACATTATACCGCGATGAGCATTTTTTTCCGGACCTAGGTATATGATTGAATTAATAACCTTTAACCGATTAATAATAATAATACCCTCCTAGCCGAATTCGGCCACGGCGGCCAATCTTACGATTAGCCACTTGCGCGGGATATATTATAGTGCACAAGCGCATGTGCACTATAATATATCCCGAACTTTAACCGATTATTTTTATCTTTGACCACGGACTTTTTTTTATACCTACTTGTAATGCTTTTACGCATCCTTGCTCAGGAGCAGAGGTGAGGGACTCCGCTTGGTGCGACTACCCACTAAACACCAAGTTTTCCTCTCAAACACCGTATTAAGCCTATTCGGGACCAGGGTATCATGCGCTCCTTTGGCCGTGGTGTTTTGACCATGTCATAGGCCTTCTCGCTTTTGGGGGAGTGATCTTTGACCACGGACTAGCAAAATATAGTGATGCGGATTCCTTTCTTTTTTTACAAGTCCGTGTAGATAGCCTTACAAAAATGGCCACATATTTCGTTCCCTCTAAGTTCTAAAGTCCTACCTCAGTACTCTCCCGGCGTCGCGACTCCTGTAAATATCGCACTCATGAAGATGTCCCGTGTGCCCGGACACAGAACACAGCTGCTCGAAGATCTGGAACTCCAGGATAGTGGCCAAGAAGTACTTGATGTATTCCTGTGGGATGGCATTTCTTAGAGAACGAATGCTCTGGAAGAATTTTCCAGTTTATGGGGTGCAACATGCCCCTGTTTTATATCGTTCAGCTTCTACATTCTTCAACACAAAACTAAGGAAAGAGGTTTTTTTCTATGTCTTTTAGTGGAGATTATGAGTGTTACCCCATCTGGGGCTATGACCAATGACCATAGTCGTTTAGTCAACGCGCGATCTAAACGATTCGTATTATTTCCTATCGTAAGATCCACCCTGTCATATGTAATGTCACTAATGTATTAAAAACCTTTTAACTAACAGACCACTAAACTTTCTTGGCTCCAACAAATCCCAAAGTACTTACTTATTTAAAATAAGTGTTGAGTATCTCAAAATTCAAATTCAAATTCAAAATATTCTTTATTAACATAGGCTTCATAGAAGCACTTATTAATCGTCTTAATTCATTAATTTATAATATATTTTTTTTGTATATTTATAAAAAAAATAGTATTTAAAGATGCTTAATCGAGCTTAGTATCCACTAGGGAACGAATAAGGAAGCATGCTTTGAGCTTAGTTTGGGGCTAGGCAATTGGTGTGTAAGACCACAGATGACATTTAGACTAAATAATTAGTAAATTTATTATTTACCTGATCCGATATAATGTGGTATTTAGACCCTGGGTCGAAATCATTTTCTGTTCTTGGCATGGGTGGTATAACTCCCTGAGGAATAAAATTGTTTTTTTAGTAGGTATAGCTTAAGTAAATCAACTCATTTAAGAACTAAATATCGGTAATGATTAGGGATTGCAATCCAGCGGCGTTTTTAATCCAGCTTGGATTTTTGCTGGATTGACTTGAATCCAGCTGAATCCAGCGCGGATCCAGCAACACGAAGAAAAAACCAAAAAACTGGTATTTTTTAGGTTTTTCCTACTTCTTACGATAATCTTTGAATTTTTTTACTAATTTTACTCATATCTCATATCTAATATTAATTAGCTTTGGCTTTGATATCAAAATAAACGACTTAAAATTAAATAACAAGCATAAATAACCGCATGTTTATAAATGATAGGAAAAAAACAAAGCACATAGTATGTCATCGGAACCACATTTATTGTGGCTAATACGAACAGTGAAAATTGTTGATATGATAATATTTTTACCTGGTATCTTAACTTCATCTGCCACCAGCGATTGTTCATGTTTTGCACGCCATCTTCAAACACTGACCACCTCCACTGTGAAAAAGTATTTTACATCATTACAAAAAAAACAATTACTATAAAATACTGCGTGGCTGAACAAACAAGAGTTATTTATTTATTGTTTAAAGAAAAACTTTAATTGCATGCATTGTACAACTACTTTATTTATCTTTTGCTAATATTTTATTTGGTGGTAAGAGCGCCGCTTCACACGCTTGAGGTCGGCAGTTCAAATCCAATCAGGCACGCACCTATGGATTATCAAAAATCTATGTGCGTAATTTCATACCAGCTGTACGGAGAAGGAAAACATCGTGAGGAAACTTACACAATACGATTAAGTGTGTGAATGGAGAAGGCAATGGCAAACCACTCCATTAAATTTGCCAAGAGAGCTGTTGTGTGATTCATTTAATACATTGATCACGCCCGTCAGTTATGTGGAATACGACTTTAGGAGGAGGAATATTTTATTATTTCCGTTTGGTAACTGACCTGATCCACCATGAAAGCGAAGGGTAGGTAAGCCACCTTCTCCAAAGCCATGGTCATCAAGAAGTTCATGCTCACTTCGTAAGGATCGTGGGACCTGGAAAGACATATTCATGGTAACCATCATCATCAGCTTCTTGCAGTTCACGGCTGGACATAACACTAGATTTTATACCTACATAAGAAAGGAGATCAGTATATTTTTAAAAAGGCAAACTGTTAAATTCTTCCTGCATTTCTTGTCAGCAGGCCATTTGCGTTAAAGTGCTATGCTAGCTATAAGAATATTTGACGTGCAAAAGAATTTCAGTGTAAATCAAGTTGCAAAATAAACCCTCTGACTTTTAATTTCGACCTTGTGATGATTTTTCTAAAAAAAACTGATTTTTTTTTGTGTTCGATAATCCATTTGTCGAGAAAGGCTTTAAGCTATAATATAACAATAGTAGCGGCCGCCCGCGACTCCGTCCGCGTGGATTTCGATTTCCAATATCCTATGTGTTATTCTGATGTATAAGCAATATTGTGGTAAAGTTTCATTCAAATCCATTCAGTAGTTTTTACGTGAAAGAGTAACAAACATCCAAACATCCATACATACAAACTTTCGCCTTTATAATAGTAGTAGGATGTGTGCGGATTCGTGGGAACGTGCTAGTCTGTGTATACTTACTTGTTCTGGTAAAGTCCAACCCTTTGAAGATGTGGTAGGTTGTACACTGATAGTGCTGCGGCGTTGGCGACTGCTTCATGGAAAGCTACAATAGTATGTATGTATTTAATAATGTATTTTAAATGAATAAATGAAAATGAATGAATAGAAGAGTAAAGGTTGAAATTATGTTAATAACGGAAAAGCAGGACCGTCTTTCACCTATCAGAGGCCCTGGGCACCTAGACCCTGGTCTGGGGCCCTAATCGATTGTGGGGCCCAGGGCATGTCCCCATTGTGCCCAGTAGTGGGAAAGAGGGGTCTGAATAAAAGTTTAAGTTTATGTACAACTGAAAAACAAGAAAAATCTGAAGGTATATTATTACCGAACCCTTAATTTCGATTGGGGAACAGTGGTTATTTTGTTACATCTTTCCCGATATTTACATATAATCGGTGGAATGAGTTCGGGTGGAACTAGGAATAGACAAAAACTACATATTTTGTCTCATGAACCTGGTGGGCCTCGAACCCACACTCTTCGCAGTCTGGGAGCATCACAACTACTGTGACTGATTTAGCTTAGGTGATTTAAGTGTACTGAATCAATATCTATTTTCATCACACAAATGTTTGCTCGCAGCGAGATTGGAACCCGCGACCCTCAATTTTGACGTCAGGGTCACAAACCACTAACATTAGCGTAAAATAAATAAATAGCTAATAACCTGGGTTGGCTCCATCTCGAAACAGTTGTGGCTGGTCAGCATACTGAAGGTAGTATTGGATATGGGCCATTTCATGGTGCGTTGAGATCAGATCTTGCATAGTCACCTCTGTGCATTGTTTTATCCTGTAAAATAGTTTCAGTAAGAGAAAGATCATTGTCAAACATTCAACAAATTATATTCTAGCTGATTACGATAAGAAGTGCCCCAAATAATATTGCTAGCAATTTGCCAGCAAAAGTGCTTTGCTAATTAAATGATACGGTATTTTTAATATTGTAAGTACAATATTTTTTTAAGTTCTGTATTTTTAGACTCTATTAATTTGTTTGATGAAACATTAAAATACACGATGACTCCATTGGCGTCGATCCCCGCACAGGACAAACATTTGTGTGCATGAACATGTCTGTTTGTCCTGTTCTGGGTGTTATATTTATTTAAGTATCTTTGTAATACCACTGTTGATTCTGATGTCTGTAACACAAGTGCTTAAGCTACTTAACACGGAGTCAGATCAATGTATGTGATGTCGTGAAATATTTATATTTATTTATATATAAAACAAAACTTTGAATCAAATCTAACCTGTAATCAATCCTATTACAGAAGTCCCAGGCGCTAGCCGTACACTGCACGCTCCGCTGTGGAGGTCGCACCAGCATGGACCCTCGCCAGAACTCTGGAGGGGCTGGTTTTAGACCCAGGGACGTGTAGAAGTCTTCTGCCATTTGGAACATTCTGGAAATCAGAAATAGTTTATTGAAAGTAAAGCTCACGGTATGCGATGGTGGCTTAGTGGTAAAGACTGCGCCTCACATTCATGAGGCCCGTGGTTCGAATCGGGGCTCACACCTCTTGATTTTACGAGACTCTGTGTGGATTTGTGCCATTAGCTCGGCAGTGAGGTAAAACACCTGAATTCCACGCGGTCGAAGTCGCGGGCGGTGGCTAGTCTAATATAAACATCATTTTACCTTAGCGGAGTGAATCCTTGTCGCAACATTTCAGCCGTGACGTCCACGTTTGGGCTCTGTGGGAACGGCATCACAAGGTCCATGATGGACTTCCAGTTCTGTGCCCACATGTTACCTGAAGACCAGAGAATTCCAGAAATTTAACTTAAGTTTCAGCCTATTTATGTCATACTGCAGGGTAAAGACCTCCATCATTTCAAATCATGTTACAAAGATGGGTTTTGGCTTAACCATTCACGCTTGGCAAATACAATTTTTTTTATTTTATATTTTTATCTCCACATTACAGAAGGTCACAGTGAAAGAACACTTCGTAACTGTTGTGCTATGTTTCTGCTGATGAGTAAGGTCGCCAGAGCTCAGTTGGGGAGGTTATGGGATTTTCAAAGGCAGGAAACGCATCTGCGACCCTTGTGCGGTTGTTGATGTCCATTGGCTATAGATACTCAATACACACGCATCATAAAGTGAGTGTGAGTGAACTAGATATCAATAAATTTCTGTGCCTAACCAACTACTGGTTTAAATTGACAAGCTTGCACTGGTGTGACTGATTGCTCTTGAGATAAGCGCGTTCAAACAAACAAACAAACTGTCCAGCTCTATTATATAAGTGTAGATAAACTCACCCAACAAATGCGCAGGTATAGGCCCATCAGACCTCACAGTGGTCTCCCCGTACCTCTGCACCAGCCGCCTTCGCACATACGTGAACAACTGCTTGTAAAGTGGCGCCACCTGGTTGTACATCTCTTCTGCGCTGGCACGGAAGGATGGGTCGTCGTAGGCGGCTCTCATTTGGTCTCCGGCGTCGCGGTAGCCTGGAAGGAGATAAGAGAAGTTGTAGGAATGAGCTGGTTGCGAAAGTGACTCCAGCTTACAGGAGAAAGATCGAAGCAGTTACTCATAACCTGCATCTGGTCGATGACTAGTTCTCTAGAGTCCAAATGTTAATATTTATTAAAGTTTGCGTGGTGAATATACCACAATGTTTGCTATTTAATGGCCTATATCATTTGAAATCATGTTTTCGTTACAAAGATACTTAGAGCGACGCGTCAAATAAATATCATTATCCTCTTCTGGTGTATCCTTTTGCCATTGCCTCTGAGCCCAGGGTATGCTGTGACTATGACTTACGATTGACCAAACTGGACCAAATTGCAATGGAGCAACTGTCGTCTGACCTCGTGACCCTTTCAAAGTGAACCAGACTATTTGGATCATAGTCGGGACCAACGGCTTAACGTGCCTTTCGAAGCACGGAATCATCATTCTTATCGGACAATCAGGTGATTCAACCTTGCAATGTCCAAACCAAAGTGGGAAAACCAACACAAAGTCAAAGTGTTCCCCGCGGGATCCGAACCCACGACCTCCGAGGTATGAGCACAGCGCTCTAACCACTACACCACGTAGGCAATTTATTTTCTTTACATAATGTTCTTACCTAGTACTAGCACAAGTACAAGTATGTAAACTTATTGGACCAAAACAAAACTTGGCGATTGAAAAGAGGAACTGTCGAGTTTCTGGCCGCTTCTTCTCGGTAGATGACTGCATTCTGAAGTCGGTGGTAGATTCAACCTGTTGTTTTTTTTATTATTGACGATTCAGAAGTTTTTTCTGAGGCCTATTTGAATAAAGTATATTTTGATTGATTGATTTATGTATTTAAATATTATGGAGCCTTTTACCAGTTTCCACAGCAGCTTGGTTGGCGAGTTGCACGTATCTCATGAACCTGTTCTTCAGCTTAGGTCCCGTCTGCTCCCGGAAACTCTTCCACACGTACAGAAGCTCGCTTTCTATCCTGGAGTGAGCTGGAAAGAGAACGAGAGAGGTAGAGTGGGTAGGGTAAACTTGTGTTGAAAACTTGGAACTGAGTTTCTTGGTTTCCAATTGAAATTCTGAAAATTACAGACCAGATAGGTCTTGTATCAGGATTTTGTCAATTTCCACCCTAATGGGATAAAATGGGGGATGAAAGTTATATGAAACTTTGTCATTATAAAGACACTAACGTAAGGATTGCTCGTTTATAACTTAAAATATGAATGAAGAGAAAGGATTTCGATATACTTCACCCCAAGGGGATGAAATTAGCGTTTGTATAAAGCTGACAATTTTAAACCAATCACTGGGACTTAGCATGCATAAAGCTGCTATGACGTAAGCATCCCCTAAGAAAGGATTTTAATGAATTCCACTTAAAGTTTGTATGAAACCAAAATCCACGCGATCGAAATCGCGGGCATCAGCTTTTATATAAAGAAAAAAAAAATTGAAATTTACCCAATATCCTTGATATTTCTGGATCCAACTGCATATCACAATAATTAGAGTTCTCCGTATTCTCAGTATACGACTGGTAATGCTGATAGGGTTGGTTCGCCAGCTGGTACTGATTGGTCTGGTATTCAGGGTTGTAAGGTATCCTGGGCACGTGAGGGTCGTAAGGTTTCTGGCCGTAAGGACAGATCTTGGCGGAGTTGTAGACTTCTTTCATTTCTGTTATTAGTTGTTGTATCTGGAAAAAAGATAGTGTTGGGTTATTCGATTGGTAATTTGGTACTAAGTAATGTGTGGTAATAAGACCGTCATTAGATGACTGCATTCCGAAGTCGGTGGTCGAGTCATTCTATTGTGATATTATTATTGACGATTTATAAGGCCCTTGCAGAGGCCTACATAAATTTGATTATTTGATTTGATTGTATAAAGAGTACGAAGATGCGTGAGTCTTAATCCCACGAAAATAAATACATAATTAAGTGACGAGCAAAAACTCATAATGCGAACGGTTTTGCTACATATTTTGAGGAAGGAATTATTCAACATGAAGAACCAATTACAAGACCTTAGAAGACAGCTGTTGGTATACGGTTTCGGAGACGATATGGTGGTGTCTCCGGAATCGAGATGGGATCAAAAGGTAGAGAATCAAAGCATTTATGTAGCAATTTAATTTAAAGTTGAATATTTTTTATGTCACACTTTTTACAACCTACTACACTAGCACTTTTACGTGAATGCTTTGACTATACTATGGTATAAGCGTCATTAAAAGTGAGCAGCACATAGTTGCGCCATTTTGATTCTTGTAATAAAGATCAAACAACTACACTTAACATTACCTCAGAAAACTTCTCACATTTTGAGTCGTGGAGTAAAAATCAAACAACTATCCAAACTTAACGGTACCTCAGAAAACTTCTCATCAGACAACGCCGCTCTGCTCGCCTGGACTATCTTCGTCAGCTGCCTCCTCCCCTGAGCGTCAGGAAGTCGTGACGCATCGTAAGCAGCCGCCTTCCTCCAGGAGAGCCTCTCAAACTTGGAGCTGAGGGTCAGTTCTTCCAGCATTCGACGACGGTTGTACTCCGTAATGTTGGTCACGAACCGCCATTGGGACATTGTGACCCTGGGAAACGAGGGTAGAATTAAAGTAGATATATTTATTTACTAGCGGCCGCCCGCGACTCCATCCGCGTGTATTTTGATTTCCAACGAAAAAAGCCTAAAGCCTTCCTCGTCAAATGGACTATCCAACCCAAAAAGAATTTTCCAAATCGAAACTATAGTTCCTGATATTAGCGCGTTCAAACAAACATACAAACAAACAAACATACAAACGAACTCTTCAGCTTTTTATACTAGTATAGGTTTATAAAGACTTTATTGACCACACAAAAAAGTAAGGTACAAAAGACTTAACGCTAAAAGCATTATTATGATTTAGGTATTATTGTTCCACTTTAGGGCAAAAACCGCCATCATTCGAAATGATGTTTTCGTTACAAAGGTTTTGGCTTAATGACCACGCTTGCCAAATGCGGTTCGGTGATCGCAAACCCGGGCTATGTTTGGAATAACCAACACAAATTTTGTCCGACTAGGGATTCAAACCGAAGATCTGGAGACCACCGCCCACCACCGGTACGTAAACCACTAGATCAACGACGAGTCAAAGAGGCCTTTTTTTGAATACTTATTGGAAAAAAATCTTCATGCCTAGTTACACTAATGAATCATCAATGAACTACTCAGCCACGTAGTTATGTTGGTCTCAAGTGGTTGATCTCGAAGTGATCCTGGGTTCGATTCCCCGGTTGGACAAATATTGTGTAGATTTTTCCGAACACACCCGGGTTTGTTTTGTAATCACAAACCCGCATTTGGCAAGCGTGGTGATTAAGCCAAGACCTAGGTTTGTGATACCAAATTAATTAACTTGGTGATCTTTCAAATCATGGAGGCCCTTTTCCAGAAGTGGAATAAAATTATAAGGCTTATGATAGTTTAGTTCTGTCACATATATGCACTACATAATAAATATCGCGGTTAGTCCCATTGTCTTCATAGACTTGCACCATGAATCGTCTGACATAAACATAGAGACCCAATGATGAGTCCCATTAAATATAATATATTAAATATAAAATATAAGTGTTATTTTTAATGCAACGGGAAAGTCTAAAATCTTATATTACATACCTGTAGCATATTCCAGAAGCCTCCCTGTCATATTCCCGTAGGAACTGCATGGCTTCTGCCGAGTTTGTGTTGACACCCTGAAACAAAATAATAGTCATCAACATCCTAGCGCCTCTCCCGGTTGCATCCACGGCCATTGCCTCGGAGCCCAAGGTACGCTGCGACTATGATCCTAAAATTGACCAGGCTGGCCTGAAGATGTGTTAGGATGATGATGATGACTTGCTACTACTTTATTTATCCAGCAAACAATTTTGACGGTACCGTTGGTCTAGTGGTCAGAGACCCTGGCTACAAAAACGAGGATCACGGGTATGGAATCCCGCTAGGGGCAAATGTTTGTTCGATGAACATCGGCATTTGTCATGGACGTTTACAAAAAGTATATATGTAATAACTAATGTCTATTGGTTCCCTAGCTTCCATAGTACAAGTTTCGAGCTTAGTTTGGGGCTAGGCAATTGATGTGTTACTACAAGGAATTCATAGCCGTTGAAAAGAAAAGTTGATTAGAGAATACATTTCCAAGACATTCAAAATGTAAACAAAATCAGCTCAAATTATAGCATATGTGTGTTAGGGATGTAGGTCATCTTTGTCTTCGAAATATGGCCGTTCTGGTAATTAACTCTGGTAAACATAGAAGGGCCGTGTCACCGTTATTTTGACGAAAATGTCAAATAACTGTTTAAGATACTTGTTGATTGGCATATCTTACAAACTGTCTCCATGGTGTAGTGATGGTTGTGGGTTCGAATCCTGTGTTGGATTTTCCCAGTTTGGTTAGGACATTGCAGCCTTGAATCACCTGATTGTCCAATAAGAATTATGATTCTGAGCTTATGATCCAAGTGATAGGGTTTCCCTTGTAAGGGTTACGGAAGTCAGACGACCGTCGCTCCATTGTAATTACCAGGCTGGTCAATTCAGGATCATAGTCGTAGCGTACCCTGGACTCCGGGGCAATGGCCAAGGATGCAACCGGGGTAAGAGTCAGATGATGATGATCTTTGATGCATTAAGTACTAGTTTTCTTTTGAGGCAAACGAACAAGCGGGCCAATGGATATCAACAACCGCACAAGGGTCGCAGATGCGTTGCCTGCCTTTAAGACATCAATACACCTCCCAACTGGGCTCTGGCGACCTTACTCACCAGCAAAAACATAGCACAACAGTAAAATAGTTCTACTTCACTGTGGTCTTCTGTTAGATAGAGGTACTTCCCCAGACGAGCGGCTCATTCGAGTGGAAGTTCCATATAGCTCTACATCTCCGAAAAATTTTGAATGTCTCTTACTTTATTTATGTAGATGGGGAGATTTGGAAAAACCTATTTATATGATGGATGATGATGATATTCTTGAATTACTCGATGTTTAGATTGTAAAAGAAATACGTTTGTCTCCATAGTAAGCCCTCAATTACTATTGGAATTACATAACAAATTGAATCAAGTTGGACAATGGGTATTTTCTCTTTCATTGTTAGATCCAACTACTTGTGATCAGTACAACCGATGTTTCTTTCAGGGCCTTTAAAGACGATGCTTGAAATGAACAATGTACCTTTATTTGAAGCAGAGACACATTACTACTCAAGAGAACTTACTTTCGAATAATTAGATGTTTTAAAAATCTTCTGCTTCTTTCCTTAATTATGAAAATTACTGGCATTTTTCGTAGTAACAAACAAAACTCAAGAACAGGCTCACCTACCCAAAACAACTTTTAAGGGTTTGTTCGGACTATTTAGATGGTTGAAGTGAAGTTTGCACGAAATCGGTCAGGTGGTTCTTCATTTACCACACGTAGCGAAGCACATACCGGGCCGCTAGTTGTTAATAATTTTGCTGTTAGGTAGTTACATCAAGAGTCGCAGGTTCGATCTCTACACAGTAATTATCAACATTTATGTGCATGAACGGACATGTCTCTTTTTATTTATACAAATACAAATACAAATATCTTTATTGCAATTGTAGGTACATAAAATGGTCTTAAAAATAAGTTAATGTTCAGCTACAATTTACCAACTAGTTGGCATGCAATATTGGCGAGTAATTATTTTAATTATTCACATATATAATTATTCTTATTATTGTACAATATATTGGATTTAGTAGAATTTTAATTTAGAATTTATAATTGATTATCATTAACAATGTCAATAAAATTAAATGGTATACAACAATAAGATTTCGTCAAAATTTATCATTTAAAAAGTCATCTATACTGTAGTAGCATTTGTCAGTAAGAATTTGCTTAAGTTTCTTTTTGAAAATATTTGTATTTAATAATGTGATTCTTTCAGGAAGCTTATTGTAGATTTTGGGTGCCATACAAAGAATACTTTTATTTAGTAATGCCGTTTTGGACGGGTGAAGGCACAGACGGTTTCCATTTCGCCGATTACGCACAACCACATCACATAAATGCGGAAACAGATGAACATTACTTTTGACAAATAAAGCTGTTTCAATAATGTATAACGACGGAAGTGTCAGAATCTTATGCTTTGTAAACATAGGTTTACAACTATCTGTTATCTGGAGACCAAACATCGATCGAATGCATCGTTTTTGCGCTTTAAATACCAAGTCCTTGTTTGTCGAATTACCCCAGAAAATTATGGCATATCTTAAACGCGATTCAACTAAACCGTAATAAACAGACATTACTGCATCAGTACTAACTGTAGATGACAGTTTATATAAAGCAAAAGACAGCGTACTGATCTTTTTGCAAAGTTCTTCAGTGTGCCTTTTCCAGTTCAATTTTTTATCTATTTGAACACCTAAAAAACGAGCAGTATCAACTTCACTGACTATATTCCCTTTATATGATACTTCTATATTGGAAGAGCCTTCTCTTCTTTGACTGAAGTGCATTACTTGCGTTTTATCAACATTAATTTTTAAATTATTATTATTTAACCATTTAATTATAGATTCTAGAGATTTATTTATGTCAAATTTATAAGATTCTATGTCAGTACATTTAATAGTAATAGTGCTGTCATCAGCAAATAATGTCATTGGTTGGTTAGTAGCTAGCGGTAAATCATTAATATATATAATAAAGAGTAGGGGTCCTAATACGCTTCCTTGTGGAACACCATACTTGACAATGCGCTCATTCAGCCATAAACCTAAGAAATTTAAGTGTTTGTTAAAGACCTACAACATTTGTTCTGATGTTTGAACCGTGTTTCTTCGCTGGTAGATTTGTGTTCTAGCCTGTGTTTTTATTAACATTATAATGGGTCACTTTCACATTTGGGGTACTGCTCTATTGTAAAGACTATTGAACATTTCTCTAATGTGCTGTCCTCTGGATCGCTCCCTGGATGAGATAGTGGCCCAAATGATACAATTAATGTATAACCTACTTGTGGAAACTTATTTGGCTAATGTGTTATTAATTTGGGTTGTTTAAATGTGTTGTAAACTGCTGTTTGTTTTCCTAATAAATAAAATAAAATAAAATAAAAAAAATTAGAATGGAAGGTCTCTTCATACTTAGTTTTTATATTAAGTCTGCATATTTCTGTTTTTTGGAAACGGTTACTTAAATATGATTTTATTAAACTCAAAACATTACCTCTAATTCCATAGGCTTCGAGTTTGTCAATTAAAATATCATGGCTAACATAGTCAAAGGCTTGACTCATATCGCAATATAGCGCGCATACTGGTCTTGTTTTATCTACTTGCTCAATCACATTTTTATAAAAGTCAAAGATAGCCATATTTATTGTTTTATTTTGTCGAAAACCTTTTTGTTCAGAACACAATATACTCTTTTTTTCAAAATAATTATTTAGTTCATTATAGTAATATTTCTCAAAAATTTTAAAAAATATAGAAATAAGAGCAATGGGCCTATAAGACTCCATTATTTCCTTATTATTTTTTTTGAATAAAGGTTTTATGACAGTTATTTTAAGGTCATTGGGAAATATGCCTTCTTGAATACTTAAATTAATAATAAAACTTAAGTGGTGACATATGTACTCATTGACAGCTTTGATTATTTTAGTGGCAATACCATCATATCCCACGCTATTTGTTTGTTTCAGACCTTTAATGATTTGGAATATTTGTAATGGATGGCAAGGTGCCATGAACATGGAGCTCGTTTGTTTGTCAAGTTTGTCTGTTACGTTTTTACCACATTCATGGAATGGTTGTATTTTGTCAATGTAGTAGTTGTTGAATGACTCGGCTATCTCTTTAGGGTTAGTTATGTAATCCGTATTCACCTTTATTTTCAATATGCATTGTTTAGGTATATTCATTTTTGCACTTTTAATAATTTGCCATGTTATTTTCGATTTATTTTTTGATGATATAATATTATAATTGTTATCTGGGAGTTACTCAAAATTAAAAAAACAGACAACTAAGTTCCACTGGTAATACAACACTAGTTTATACACGCATCTTTGCCCGCGTGATCAAGATTCCTGTTTCATCCCTTGGTAGAATTTAATCGGGCTAAAATGTATCTTATCACCAGTCTGATCAATGTATGTGATGTTTGAGATATTTATTTATAAGCCGATCCGTCTTAAGGCCTATGTCCAGCAGTGGACTGCGATAGGCTGTTGATGATGATGATGAAGCCGATCTCTTCCCTAGCATCCATAGTACCTACAAGCTTCGAGCTAAGTTTGGACTAGGCAAATGTGTCAGTCCAAGTCATTTATTTTATTAATTTAATGATGGAACATTACAAATATTACGGTCTGATACATCTCGAAGGTCGTTGAAACAATTCCATCGTACGTGATGCTTGTAACTCGTATAATGTAGGGGACATCCTGCCATTTTTATAAATATTCTGCAATCTTAACCATGTAATTGCGGATTGTCACGATTCTCATAAGTAATTTGCTCAATTGTACCATCGCAATCATCATCTATGCTATCTATTGTTTCCGTCGTTCTAATTTTCTTTTATTTGCTGATGATACAAAAATTTTTACTGTCGTAAAATCAGTTGATGATTGTATCGGTTTACAAGAAGACTTAAATCGACTTCATAAGTATTGCAATGAAAATAAATTGTATCTAAACATTAATAAATGTTGTGTAATTTCGTATAGTAGGAAAAAACATCCATTAGAATTTAATTATACTATTTTTGGTCAAAATCTCAAACGTTCGACCGAGGTGAGAGACTTGGGAGTAATACTGGATAGTGAATTGTTATTTTCATCACATATTAATAAAATAACAAATAAGGCCTATAAGATGTTGGGATTTATATTTAGGCAAAGTATTGAATTTAAAAGTGTCACCACTTTAATGTTATTGTATAATAGCCTTGTAAGATCTCAACTTGAATATGCTTCTACTGTCTGGAATCCTCAATATTTGACATACGTTGACACTTTAGAAAAAATTCAAAGGAAATTTATTAAGAGAATGACTTATAAATTTCGAAACGACTTTAATTCAAACAGTATTTCCTCCCTCAAACTCAGAAGGGAACATTTCGATCAAATCTTATTGTACAAAATTATTAATAACTACGTCGATTCGCCTTATCTTTTGAGTAAGATTATGTTACGATGTCCGAGAAATAACATGAGATCTAGTAAGACATTTTCTATTTCAAGTTGCCGTACTAACTATGCTTGCAACCGTTTTGTTCTTCGAGCTATGAATCTATATAATTCCAAGTACTGTCACATCGACATTTTCAGCCATAAACCTAAGAAATTTAAGTGTTTGTTAAAGACCTACAACATTTGTTCTGATGTCTGAACCGTGTTTCTTCGCTGGTAGATTTGTGTTCTAGCCTGTGTTTTTATTAACATTATAATGGGTCACTTTCACATTTGGGGTACTGCTCTATTGTAAAGACTATTGAACAATTCTCTAATGTGCTGTCCTCTGGATCGCTCCCTGGATGAGATAGTGGCCCAAACGATACAATTAATGTATAACCTACTTGTGGAAACTTATTTGGCTAATGTGTTATTAATTTGGGTTGTTTAAATGTGTTGTAAACTGCTGTTTGTTTTCCTAATAAATAAAATAAAAATAAAATAAAAATAAAATATTAAAAGAGGAAAGATTTTTATTTTTGTTTTGTATAATAAAGTCATAAACTACTGGAATGACTTCAAAAAATGTTCTTTTTTTGGAAATCTACATACATTATTACTGAGTAACATAGGCACTTGCTTGGAAATGAGTTTCATTATCATCATCATCTCTTTATTTATTATTGCACGATATAATACTTTGTAGGTACACAATATAACATGCAATCAATAAATAAGAATTGTAAATAAAAAAGGCGGACTTTATGTCTTATCAAACTCATCATCCTAGTGCTTATCCCAGTTGCATCCTCCTTGGTCATTGGTTCTGAGCCGAGGATACGCTGCGGCTGTGATCCTAAAATGACCAGCTTGGTTATGATTTCAATAGAGCGATGAAAATAGTAATATATACGGAATTATCATAAAAGATATTCTCATAAGATACATAATTCCATACCTTTCGCTCTGTAAACATCACATAAGATTTAGACTGAAATTCAGGGACTCATCATTTCCATTGTTTTAAAATAAAGTCTAATTTTAGCCATTAAACGAAGGAAGCCGAAGAAAAAAGTATAATATAACTAGTGCACAAATTACCCAAATTGGCCTTCAAACCCACTACAACACCGTTCCAGTTTGCAACCACTAAACGTAAGGACAATTTAATGCAACCTTCACGACACAAGACGACGACAAACATTATTGTTATTAAGTTTTTGTTTTCAGTCTTCTTCATCCTAGCGTTAATCCATACCTTAACGTAGGTACGCTCCAACTATGGTAACCTGTCAAATTTTCCACCATATCGTCGGGCCTGAAGGTTTTAATTACGGAATCATCATTCTTAACAGACAATCAGGGGATTCAAGTCTTCAATATCTTCACAAAACGTCACAAAGAGAAAGTGGTCAAGGGATTTGAACCAACGAATCCCAAGGATTTAGAGCTCGTGCTCTATGTGCCAAAGAGGCAGTCTTTTTACCGAACGGTGAACAATACCACAAATATTCATATATCTCTCTATCTATGACGAGCCGTTTGGTGTAATGGTCGAGAAGTCGGGTATTACACCAAAGGTCGCGGGTTCGATCCCCGCACGGTACAAACATTTGTGTGCATGAACATGTCTGTTTGTATTGGTGTGGGTGTTTCTATGTATAATATGTATGTATTTACAAAAAAAAAGTATATAAGTAATGTTTATCCGTTATCTGGCACCCATAGCACAAGCTAATGCTTAGTTTGGGGCTAGATGGCGCTGTGTGAATAATGTCCAGAGATATTATTATTATTATTATCTTTTTAGAAAACTTATTTCATAGTGGATTATTTTTGGAGATTGTGGCGATTAAAAGTGAAAAAACTATTTTCTGACGCAGGCTTCAGTTATTACATAAATTATTTATTGTAAACCACCGGCTACATTCCATATGTATTGTGTTTCAGAATTATGAAATTTTCCTTTATTCTGGCCTATTTAATATATTAATTACATCTTAATTATCTGTATGCCCCTTTAAAAAAAGTGCTTTCATCGTTTAATTGGCACCGATACGATCTAAATTGCAATAATTATTGTAACTTGTAACTTACCATTCTGAAATAATCTTGCGAGCACGCATACCGTGTGAAGAAAGCAAGGAGCAATATCTTCACACCCGTTGCTCCCCTTCCGGCGTCCATTTTAAAAAACAAACTGTCAATACATCAAACACGACACTTATTACATTCAAATTAAATTCCAACTAACTTTCCACTCACTGAGGCAGCTGTTCTCATATTTTTAATATTTACACATCCAACGTCATAATCATATTAATTTATTCGTTTACGTTTGAATTTTAATTGCTTAAAAGTTGCGTAACTGACTACGCAATTTTGGCGGTAAATTTTGACAGCGCAATTTTTTCGCGGGTGAAAAAGTAAGAACTCTTTTGTTGTTCTACTAAATGAGGTCGGGGTGTGCAGGCTTGTTAAGGATTTTGGTAGAAATAGTAGAAATAACGTTAGTAACTGGACTCGTTGCTTTCTTGTCGCAGACTGGTACAATATTTCTGTGGCTTTTGTTGTTTGCATGCTTTGATGAGCACGAATGCGTCGGGAGGGGCACGAGCCAACAACAGATGTGTCTTGAGATATCTTCGAAGTTATTTTAATTGGAGTAAGGGTCATTTTCATTGCTTGATAAGGCAATTTGAATATTTTTAAAAGCAACAGAGGAATTAAAGTGAAAATGGAATAAATGAATAAGATTTAAACATTTGAGTTGTTGCAGTTTGATTTCCATTACATTTTGTTCATTATGTAACATTTTAATAAAACTTGTCTAGATAATAAATATTGAAATAAATAACCTAAACCGTCTTCTATGACCCACAAACATTTATTATAGGTATTTAGATTATTTTTATAATCGTAATCCAACCTTTTTGTTTTTTTATGACGACTTAAAATGTGTTATTTAACTAACTGCTCGATTTTTTGTATAAGTTTTTTCGTCCAAGATTTCAATAATTGGACAATTTTTAATCTCGTGTGTGATCGTCGGTAGTCTCGTCGCGTGCGCATCTTAGCGACATATTATAATCATAGATTAAGTTTACAGAAGGATCACTTTTCTCAATGAATTTAAGATAGGTAGAGCTAGAGAGTGGAACTTCCACTCGAATGAGCCACTAGTCAGGGGAAGTATCTCCACCTTACTGAAGACCACAGTGAAATAGCACTTCATAACTCATAACATAGCACGACTGCTATGTTTCTACACCACTGGTGAGTAGTCAGAGCTCTGTTGGGGTTGGGGAGGGTATGGGGTCTCAAAGGCAGTCAACGCATCTGCGGCCCTTGTGCGATTGTTGATGTCCATGGGCAGCGATGATCATTTACCACCATAATACCTATGTTCGTTTATAACATAAACATTAAAAATCAACATCATCTGCGTATCACAGCCCAGTGCTGGACATATTCCTTGCCAATTTCTCTCTAATTAACTCCTACCTATAACATTTTTTATCTCTTAAGCCTAAGTTATGTTTCAGGTGGTGAAGAATGACCCTTCACCATCCTCAAGGAAAAGCATCTCCTATACCCCCTCATCATCATCACTGACTGAGAAGACTGGACCCAGATAATAAAGAAATAAATAAAAAAAACTTTGGAATAACACACCATTGCCTAGCCAAACTAAGCTCGAAGCTTGTAACTACTATGGAAGCTAGGGAACGGATAACCATACTTAAATACTTTTTATAAACATCCATGACTTGAGTACAAATGCCGATGTTCATCACACAAACATTTACACCCCGCGGGATTCAAACCCGCGAACCTTGGTTTTGTAGCCAGGGCATCTGACCACTAGACCGAGGGCCCGTCAACAGTATGGCCATTCTGTATTTTATTTATTCTGTAATAGACATTGTTGGATTCTAGATAGTTGTTATAACGATGTTTTCTATTTTTACGATACTGATCGAATCAGAGCTGTGATAGCACTTTTTTGAGGTCATGGTTAAAATCTAGGTCACAGAATGTATGCAAACGCAAGATACTCAAATCCATTATTTTTTAAGAGAGTCATAATTATTATAAATAGGTTATTAAAGAGGTTGACAGGCTTTTGGGTAAGCTTTGCAAAAGAATATAAACTGAAACATGCAGAAAGCATGTTTCAGTTAATATTCTTGCAGAGGGTATATCTAGTTTGCAACCCAGGGGGTCCCAAATTAGGTACGATAACTATGGGATTTGGACTATCTTTAGGTACCTACTCAGTGACACGAACAAACCAAATCAAATCAAATCAAAATATTCTTTATTCAATTGGGCTTAATATAAGCACTTATGAATCGTCATAAAAAAATACAGTAATAATGACTCGACCAAACTAAAAACTGCCTAAGCGGCAACCGTGTTGGGAGTTCGATTCCCGGGTGACTGAAAATTTACCCTGAGAGCTGTTATCCTAAGAGGGAAGTGCAGAGTTTGGAAATTGGCGGTGTACTTACACCCCTTGACACGAAAGGCACGCTAAGCCCTTGGTCCTGCGTCTGATCTCTGTACGGTCGCAGATTGCTGTCTCACCTAACTTTGAAAGTGAAAAAATAGGGATTGCACCTGTGGTTGCGCACTCACTCGTGCACTTTTAATACATCCTGCGTAAATTAAGTTGATATTTAAGATTGCTATGCAACTCTGCAAGACATTACAAAACTTTTCAAGTTACGCTTATTAAAAAGTACTAATTTATTAATTAGTGTCACTTTTAACTAAGTACAATATCCGCCATCTTGTTTTCAGTTTAACAAGAAAGGACAAAACAAAACGTAACACAAGACATTGTCATGCTCCAAATAACTCCCATTGTTTTAGTTTAGTTTACGGTCCGAGGCACTTATGCGAGAAAGAGATAGTATGCTCCGTACTCATTTAACTAGGAAGAGAAACAAACAGGACTTTGCAGAAAACATGAGGTGTTTCAGTTGACAAAAGGCTGGAAAATATCCTATTTCTAACGTCATGTAAAAGTTTACTGAAAAGTTAATTAAAGGAACGACTTTAGAAACTACCTACATATATAGGTTTAGGTACTTGGCAATCCCGCTGTTCTAGTGAACGGAGACCCTGGGAAATATCAAGAGTCGTGGGTTCGATTCTCACTAAGGATGACGTTTGTGAGATGATCAAGATTGGTGTGTGTAGGTACCTACTCGAGTCATTGTTGTTTATAAAAGTATCCTTATAGGTATGTCTATCTGAGAATACGTTCACTAGCATCCAGAATACAAGTTTCGAGCTTGAAGGTTTTTTGATTGTCTGAAAATAATGATTTTCCGTGCTTCGGAAAGCACGTTAATGCGTAGGTCTGATGATAATTTGGTTTGGTTTCCCTTGTAAAGGTTACAAAGGTCAGATGGCAATCACCTAAATGTGATAACCAGGCTTATCAAATTAGGATAGGATAGGGTTATAGGGTAGGTACCCCAGTGGAGTAGAAGGAGTAGGAAGGCGGACCCTGGAGTCGCAACTGGTATAAGCACTAGGATGATGATGATGATGCTGAGGTGTAGCGTATCCTGGGCTGCGGGGCAATGGCCGAGGATGCAACCGGGACAGGTGATATGATGATTATGGAGTAAAAAAGGCTGAAACAATAAAATTATCTATAGAAAACCACATTAAAGTGAAAATATATCTTTTTAATTATCAATATCTACATATGAGGCTAAAACTAGTATTATATTAGGTATCTTAACAATGAAGGTTATGGAGAACCTACTGATACAATTATTATGAACATACAATTAATATGTGGAGAAGTATAATTAGCCTTTTTTGAATACAGAAGCTACATCAGCGTTTAACTTATTTAGGTCCTAAAAAAACAAATTGGTAGCCTAAAGAACGCGTCAAACTGAAGATTATCTAATATTGGTTAGCAGATGCCACTTTTGGGACTAACCTTATAGAGATCAATTTATTGCATTATAATCAGAACATAATTTATGTCTTTTGAGGTCTTATTACTACGTATAGAAACATCGAGAACCGAATAATTACAATGACATTTTTGTCTCTTTTCCTATGAAATTAAACACCAATAGCTTTATTTTTCGACCTGGAATAGTTTGTACAAGTTTTTAAACACAAGATGGCATTTTTTTGATTATAAAAATAGTACAATAGACGGCAATTGTTGTCCATGGACAACAGTGCATATAGGAAAATCTTTCTTCGAGGTATCTACTCTATACCTAGTAGTAGTAATACCTCAATGTAGGTATCATGTACTTAAAATAGCTCTTACATTTCCATTAACGAATTTCAGTCTGTATCTTTTAACAATATATTTTAATATTTACAATATAACTTCCAGTAATATTAAAGCTTTATAAACATATAAGTATTTACAATGTAAATTATGATTACTGTAAGTTAAACTTATTAAAGTTTTTTTGTGATGAATATATTATGCCTGATTGGATCTAACCGGTAATATCACTTTACCAAATACTACAGAAATAAGGCTGAATAGTCTACAATAAAATTATTTTATACAATAATAGGTATTTGAACACAAGTTACTATAATAATCTTCATAAACACAAGTTTTATTTTAATTAAGCCTATTGAGAATAAAAAAACTGACAAATTGGCAAAAAAATTCACAGAAAACAATGTAATATGATTTCAAAGGATGTGCAGTGAAGATTACTTATTCATAATTGCTAGTTTAGTTTATATGATCAACATAATAACAATTTATGTATCTTCTATCTGAACAAAAAGATTCTTGTTAATTTCAATAATACACTTCAGAAGCTTAATATTTTCAACAGTTCAGATGTGTGATGCTTTATAATAAGTTTCTGATTAATTTTCACGTTTGCGAAACAGTTTCACCTTCCAAATCGTTTTCTCGGACTATATTATTGTATTTCTTCTTTGACGTGTCAATATTGTGTCTTCGCCTCATATGTTTCTTAAAGTTAGAACCATTTGTAAACTCTCTTTGACAGTAAATACAATTATACGGCTTCGCTCCAGTATGTTGCCTTAAATGTAAGTTCAACCGTGTTTTGAATCTAAATGCTTTATTGCAATATTCACAAACATATGGCATTAGGTCGGTGTGGACGATGGAATGTGATTTCAAGTGCCGTTTGACTCTGAAGCTTTTTCCGCACTGTTCGCAGACAAACGGTTTAGCTCCGGAATGCAAGCTTATATGAGATTGGAGATTTCCTCGAGCTCTGAATGCCATTGGACAGAATTCACACTTGAACGGCTTTGTATCGTCATGTATTGCCATGTGAGTGCTCAACGTCCCCTTTGTGAAGAACATTTTACCGCAGACGTGGCACGAGAAGTCTCTACTTCTTTCCGTATGCACTAGTTTGTGTTGCTGCAAATTGCTCCTCGATTTAAATTCCTTATCGCAATGTTTACATTTCAAATCTGTTTCTGTGTCCCTTTCTCTCTTCACTGTACGCTTCTTAATGCCTTTGGAATATTCTAAAATGTGTTCTTTAAGTTGTTCGTGAGTTTCGAACACAGAACCACAGTTCGCACACATTGTGAGATATGCGTCTCGATGGACCAAGTTACAATGTTTCTTCATATACGCAGACCGCGTAAACCTCTTATTGCAGAACTCACAGCAGTACCTCAGTAGCCTGTTGTGGACTCGAACATGATTGATAAACGTCCGAAAGCTAGCGATTACTCGGTTGCAAACGGAACATTTAAATGTGCAGCAGCAGGAATGGATTTGGAGGGAGTGCAATCGTAACGATGCCATGTTCTTGCACTGTGCATCGCAGGTGGCACAGCGACACATGAAATCGTCCCATGTTATAGATTTGTCCGTGTTTGAGTCTGTACAATCTGTTATTTCGGTGTCGAGGAGACGTTTCTTTTTCTTTTTCTTCTTCACAGCTTGTCCTAGAGGCATATCACTATCTGTGGAGTTAAAGCCATCTTCAAGCATGTCATGGTCACTCTCCTGTTCCGTTTTAACTAAACTCAAATTCACATCAATGATTGTATTAGGGTCTACGGTCACCACCTGAAGGTTTTCCAATGGAATTTCGTCTTTCACCTGATCTTTAAAGTCTTGAAAGTCCTCCCAATCCTCGTCCACTGGTTTTCCAGGACTTTCTGGCTTTATTCCGCTCACTTCTTGGTTCTCAGTCTCAGGTTTACTTTTATGGCCGAATATCGTCATTAATTTTTCCTGTGCCTGGCGAACGTTGTGTAAAAACGACCAGGTACGTTCTAGAAGGTCGAAGCATGAAAAGCATATTGTAGTTGGAAGGATACTGATGGAAGTATCAACGTTTATCCAAAGCATTTTAGAAGTAATTTTCGAGTTGCAACCAACGTCTTCGTCGGCTGATATAAGCTGTGTTAGAGGCGTTGGCTCCGCACAGAGTCGGCAGTAGGTATCTTCTTTATCGGACATTGTTATTTAAAAACAAACAAATCACATCATCCGTTCAAAATACACTTGTTTTCGAGTAAAAAATGCAATTGGAAAATGCAATCACTGATAAACAAATTTTGACATTTATTTTTTTTTTTTTTTTTTAAATGTTTTTACGGCTATGGGTGCTTGCCCTTTTGAGCCCGTATTTCTTTAAAGAGTCTTCACTTTTTCACTTAGTTTTAGTTTTACTTATTACACATTTTATTGCACTTAGTTTTACTTATTTACACATTATTTACAGTATTTTTTATAAATTTGTATAGAGCGTCAAAATTTTTAATATTAGTTAATAGTTTTTGCAATAGTATTTGATCTTGTGATTGTGGCACCGGCACTAAATCGTCACTGTCAATGTTGTCACCGTTGAGTTCCGACAAATCAACTTCGCTTGCCAAAACAAGTCTATCGAGGGCGAATCTTGGGCATTTCAGTATTATATGTTTTAAATCTGCGTTATCATTTCCACATTGGTCACAGGAGGCATCTTGGACGAGCTTCATTCGCTTGAGATGAGCTGGCACTCTACTGTGACCAAATCTCATCCGACAGATTGTACTGATGAAGTTCCTCAGGTCTACACGGTCTATTGCAATCTTGTGGTACCACGGATGGGCGGGCATTGTCTTCTGTATGCCGTGGTACCAACTGCCTTTCTCTTGGCTAGTGCTATGCCAATGATTTTCCCATAGCTGTTTCTGGGCTTGTGAAATGCGAATGTGGTAGTCGGTGTATGGGACTTTCAAAGTAGCAGTGTGGTCTTCATCATGTCCACTTCGTGTGATGATATCAACGACTTCATTTCCAGTGATCCCTTGGTGTGATGGTACCCACAAAAACTTTGACGCGTCAGTGTTGCCAGTTAACATCTTTGATTATTTTTTTATTTTCACAAGATAAATAAAAACTTTTATTTAAAAAATTTTTTTACTTATAACGGTAAGTGTGTAAATAAATGTAAAAATATTATTTTAATTGTTTTAATTGCAAGTTTACGTATTTATTAAAACATTATTTTATTCCGTTATTATTAATTGAAACCTTGATAGTAGTGCCATCTATGTAAGAATAACTAAACTAAACGCGTATTTCTTGACAGTTAAATTGATTTCAAAAGTGCTCAATAGAGGGCATTAAAACATAAAATTACACTTAAAAGATCATAAAAGATAAAAAATCATTATGAATCCATTACAAAGTCGAATTTATAATTATGCTTATCTATCTTTTAATCTGAGCTTATATCAAAATACCTCTATTTTCTCATTCAAATAAAATAAAGATGCCAGTATTTTTAAAACCTTTCTATTAAATTGATTAAAACAAGATTTATAGATCTATTATTATTAGGAAGAACATGAATATGTTTTTGTATGTATAGGCACAGATAACATAAAAGAGTGTAGGGATTTAGGGGTGGGATTAGAGGGACGCACGTCTGATGGTTGTATGGAAAAGGTAGCTTCCTAAAAAAATATGCAATTCATTCGTGCAGATAATACCTATGTACTTGCGTTGAATTAAATACTTATGTTCCGTAAACAATTCAAACGATTTCTTCTACTTCCAATCTCAATCTCTGCTATTCCCACATGATTCCTTTGACGGCGGCTATAAATTTCTTGCTGTTGGAACAATGTTTTTGAAATGCCAGCTTGTCCAGATGTTTTTCTGTAGCTCCTTGTTCGTGACTTGAGTTTATAAAGGAAGGTTTCCACTGTTACGTCGAGATAGGAAACCTATATTATAGGTTTCCTATCCTAATGTCCCGTCATCAAAAGAGGCTGCAGATAATATCTGCTCCGTCATGCAATCAATCAATCATGCAAATGCATGCAATCCGTCATAATATCTGCAGCTTCTTTTGATGACGGGCCCGTTGGTCTAGAGGTCAGAGACCCTGGCTACAAAGTGTCGCGAGTTCGAATCCCGCTAGGGGCAAATGTTTGTGTGATGAACATCGGTATTTGCACTCGAGTCATGGTTGTATATAAAAGTATTTAAGTATGTACAGTACAGTACAAGCTTCGAGCTAAGTTTTGGGCAAGGCAATTGGTGTGCCAGTACAATGATTTCAAATTTTATTTTATTTATTGTACCGTGTAATATCTAGCTTAGAAATAGTAGTCAATGAAATAAGATATTTTAATTCAGCAATTAGATTTCTATGCCAATGTGTATGATGTAAATTACATGCTGGTGTGTTATCTAGAATAGTACCCCAGTTCTTCCCGTGGATGTCGTAAGAAACGATTCTGTATTTTTTTATGTTCTAGGGTGGCAAACGAATAAGAGGATCACCTGATGGTAAGTGATCACCGCTGCTCATGGACATTGGACATCAACAACCGCACAAGGGTCGCAAATGCGTTGCCTGCCTTTAAAACCCCTTACCCTCCTTTACTGAACTCTGGCGACCTTATTCACTAGCAGAAACATATCACAACAGTTACGAATCTACTCCACTGTGATTTTATGTAAGGTGGAAGCTTAGTACTTCCCTAGGGGAGCGGCTCATTCGATTGGAAGTTTCACAAAGCTCTTCCTCTCTCGTGAGCTAAGATTCGAACGTACGACCTCTCATGAATAAATTTTGACGTTCTTAGCCACTAAGCTACCACAGCCTCCGTCACATAACAATGGAAACAAATATTTAAAACTACAAGTTTATGTAAACTCTCATTTCGCGTAGGTCATTGGCATCAAATAGTACTTTAGGTATTCTAGCGGCATAGCAATCTGTAATTCCTGCGTTTCGATGCAGAATTTAAATAGATATTTTGATACTTAGTCGAGATAGAATCATCTTTGTGTCTATAAATGCAATTTTATTACTAGGTATAACAGTTATATTTGTCATCAAATAGTACCGTTTTGCTACGACTGTGAAATAATAGTAACACAGATAATATTATGAAGTACCTACCTCATAGTTATTTCATAATACATATTATCTGCCTAATATTAACGCCTCGATGGCCCAGTGGTTTAAGTACCGGGCCGTGGCCTCGAGATCCTGGGTTCGATTCCTGGGTCGGGCAAAATTTGTGTCGATTTTTCTGAACACAGCCCAGGTTTGTGATCACCAACCCGCATTTGGCAAGGGTGGTGATTAAGCCAAAATCCATATTTGTAACGAAAACATGATTTCAAATGATGGAGGCCTTTGCCCTGCAGTGGGACATTAATATGTAGTTTGATACTTACTTAGATACTTCCTCATAGTTGGGTATAGTAAATTTAAAGTTAGTTCTTGGCAATTAATATTACACACAGTCTTAACAAGTTTAAACATACCTATATTGTCGTAGCATTTTTCTCTTTAACTCGTTTCATCGTCATCCTAGCGCCTCTCCTGGTTGTATCCTCGGGCATTGCCTCGGAGTCCAGGGTACGCAACGACTATGATCCTGAATTGATTTGCCTGGATGATTTGTTCTTTATAAAACCCTTTTTTTAGATCTTTCTCGAACTCAATAGATTCTATGCCATAGTTGATCGTACGCGTGTGAAAAAACAAACTTACTGACTTTGAAACGTGATAAGAATTTGCCAATTGCAAATATTTGGAATATTTCGCGAGGCCTCACCCGATCTATTGTTTTATAATCGGGTCAAAACATGTCTTGTGTTTAGACAAGTAATTGTGTTAAACTATTTAGTTAATAACTGTCACTTGATACACTTGTGGAATTTAAATTATCAACATAGGTACCTAGGTATAACGGCCGGACCCTAAGGGTTGAATTTATAATAACTTAGCTAGCTAAAATATCTCAAAACATCACATACATTGATCTGACTCCGTGTTGAGTAGCTTTAGCACTTGTGTTACATGCATCAGAATCAACAGTGGTACCTTTTACAAATATACATAGATAGATACACGTAACACCCCGACCAGGACAAACGGTCATGTTCATACACAAATTTCTGTCCTGTGCGGGGATCGAACCCGCGACCTCTTGGTCTAATAGTCAACTTCTTGACCACTACACCAAGCGGGTCGTCGTTAGATTTAAAACTCAAACTAGGATACTCTGAGAATATGATCCTGTTTCGACCAGGCCGGTTATTACAATGAAGCGACTGCCATCTGACCTCCGCCTTTACATTAGAAACCAGACAATCTTTGAATCATAGTCGGGACCAACGGCTTAACGTGCCTTCCGAAGCGCGTAATCATCATCATTCTTATCGGACAATCAGGTGATTCAAGCCTGCAATGTTTTAACTAAACTGCGAAAACCAACATAACATGATCGTTTTTCACACAGGATTTGAACCCACGATCTCCGACGCTTTAGAGCTCGGGGCTTACCACTACACCAAGGGAGCAGTCAGTACCCTTTATTATTACAATGACATTAGGTTTAGGTTTAGGTCAAACTGGGGAGTTTTCCGCACTTAGCCTCTAAGGTGGGCCATTGGACGTGCTAATTTAGACAAAGGAAAATTGTTACCTTGTCTGTTCCCTTATACCCTTATTCAAACCATTTGAGCTCCAGCCAGAGGTCCAGAACTCTCGCGGCGTCGCTGAAGGCTGCCCGTAGAGTCTCGGAGTCTGGGAGTAGTCGAGCTCGTTATTCAGTCACGCATTACGATGCCATAATTTTTATCCCTAACAATGGCATCTGTTCCACTAACTTCAAAAACTTGTGACATATTTTTTTCGCCAAAAACGGTGAATCCCATTTCCTACAACGTAAATCATTGTAACTGTAACGCTGGCGACTGTACCGAATTCTGACCCCGAATTATCGGCGTCGACTGTTCGCCAGTTGAATTAATAAGCGGTAGGTATAAATCGCCTTATGTTTTTTTATCTAAAAGTCTTACGAATGGCGTGCATACGAATTGCTATGTTTTAGTTCGAAGTTTTTTTTCTATTTTCGTTAGTGACTCATTGGTTTTCGGTTGTTGGGAAGTATGGGAACTACTGATAAGTATTTAATTCCTTTAGCACACCAATTGCTTAGCCCCAAACTTAGCTCTAAGCTTGTACTATGGAAGCTAAGGTACGGATAGACATACTTAAATACTTTTATAAACATCCATGACTCGAGTACAAATGCCGATGTTCATTACACAAACTTTTGTCCCTAGCAGGATTTGAACCCGCGACTCGCGACCCTTATTTTTGGAGCAAGGGTTCTCTGATCACCCAGCTAGACCTATGAGCTCGTCTTCTGCTTCTTCTATCAGTTTCGGTTTCTGCACCCATAGTATTATAGTATAGCTTAAAGCCTTCCTCGATAAATGGAATATCCAACATAATCAGCTTTTTTTTTCTACGCGCGCTAATCTCTTCCTGATATTAGCGCGTTCAAACAAACAATCAAATAAACTTTTCAGCTTTATTATAAAAGTATCGATGTCTACATAGATAGAATGGTTTTATCTTCGCTTTGGAACGCAGTAATACCTATAGAGAAGAAGCGACAAAAAACTTTATAGTTGCTCTTTTGAATCGCTAATTTTGACAATATTTTATAGAGCTCGGTTGGAGAGGGTATGGGGTCTTAACGGCAGGCAACGCAGCTGCGACCCTTGTGCGGTTGTTGATGTCCATGGGCAACGGTGATCACTTACCATCAGGTGACCTTCTTGTTCGTTTGCCTTCCTAAAGTTTTAGTTCAATGCTGGACAAAGCCCCTAGAACTACCTTCGTGAAAATACTAGTAATTAGACCTCATTTCAGATCTCGCCATGGAGTAGTGATTATCAAGATGCGATAGAATTCACTGGGCATTGGCTTGCGGATCACATCCCAGTAGGAGAGCCAAAGTTGTGTACGGTCGGCAGGAAAATAGCAAACATTTTTTTTATTAGGAATTTTTCTTAGTCGTTGTTTTTGTATGGTCTTTTCAGTTATTTATAACAATAAAATTGTAATTGTAGTTATTTTTTTGGTTCTGTTTTTTTTATTTGTTTTATAATATCTTCATTTAATTATTCATTTACCTATGTTATTTTCCAATCACAATTAACGATTTGCATGCACAACTTTGAATCAGCACTTAGCAATTTTGATGTTTAAACCAAGAATTGTAATCTTTACAAAAAGTAAAACTCTGCAAATAATTTTAACGATTCAATGTTTTATGAGTACCTAAATACATTGATTTCCTACAAACCCCTTAAAAAGTTACATGGTTGATAAATAACAAAAAGATGAAGTAAAAAATTGGTTTTGCATACTAAATTAAAAAATACTAGCGAACCGCACGGGGGCAGCTTGTCTAAGGAAGTACTTCCATCTTACAGAAGGCCACAGTGAAGAAACACTTCGCAACTGTTTTGCTATGTTTCTGCTGGTGAGTAAGGATTCCAGTACTCAGTTGGGAAGTGTATGGGTTCTTAAAGGCAGGCAACGCATCGGCAACCCTTGTGTGGTTGTTGATGCCCATGGGCAGCAGTGATCACTTACCCTCAGGGGACCAACTTGCTCATTTGACTCCTACTAACATTACAAAAAATTATATACTATGTAGTGAGTTCATGAAGTTCTGAGAAAATTTAGTAACAAAACGAAATCTATTGTTATTTGTGGAGACTTCAATGTCAATCTTTTAGATGATTCACCCTTACGTGATAGGTTAGTATCTTTATTTAAATCGTCGGGTCTCCACTATCAGTTCTCTGAACCCACCAGAATTGCGGCCACTTCTGCTACTTGCCTTGATAACGTGTTTTGTAATTGTAAACCACTTCATAAGTCAGTGATGACTAGCTTGACGTCAGACCACTGTGGGCTCAAAATCTCTTTTGAAGGAAAAATTAAAAATGATCCTCCTAAGAAGTTTACGTGTAGACCTATAACTAGAACACGTTTAGAAACTTTTAAAAATAAAATTAATGTTAGCATACCAAAGATTGCCTATACACCGAGCGACCCAAGCATGCTCTTTAAGAACTTCTTTGAATGTATTACGAATGAATTTAAAAGTAACTTCCCAACTAAGGAAGTTACACTCGATAGCCGCAATAAGTTTAGTGATTGGGCTACAAACGGAATTTTCAAAAGTAGAATCCGTTTGTATGAACTTTATGAAATGAAAAAATTTAATAACAGTCCTTATTTTGTTGAGTATGTTAGAAATTATTCTAAGGTATTTAAAAAAGTTTGTACTCTATCCAAATCCAAATATATTCGAGATAAAATTTTTAAATCTAATAATAAAATAAAAACAACTTGGGAAATTATTAATAAAGAAAGCGGCAAGTCTAAACCTCGGTGTTCTACGTTTGAGTTGGAAATCAATGACGAAGTGATAAAAGGTGATGAAAATGTCGCTGAGGCTTTTAAAGATTTTTTCACAAATATTCCTCTAGCTACGACGGCGACGTTAAATTCCTCCCCTTCGGAAGCTGTTACTTTATTGAATTCTAGTATTTCTCCCTGTAGTATTATGTTTAGCTTTGCGTACATCAATTCTGCTCACATTTTGAAAACCTTCAAGTCACTAAACATGAAAAACACAAGTGACCTATTTGGCATGTCAGTAAAATTTATCAGCAACATTATCAATGACATTGCCCCCTTTCTGGCCGATATTTTTAATAATTGTATTAATGAAGGTGTTTTCCCTGATATGATGAAGTATAGTAAAGTCATACCTTTGTTCAAAGCCGGTAATAGTCATGACCCTAGTAATTTCCGACCGATTTCCATCTTGCCAGCTCTTAGCAAGATTTTCGAGAAAGTCATGCATGAGCAGTTATTGGCACATTTTGCGTCTAGTAAGCTTTTTCATCCGGAGCAATATGGCTTTACCAAAGGCTGCTCTACAACTGACGCAGGCGTCGCCCTTCTAAAACACATCTATGACGCATGGGAGAACTCACGTAACGCCCTTGGTGTGTTCTGTGATTTATCGAAGGCTTTTGACTGTGTTGATCATGAAACACTAATTCTCAAACTACATCACTATGGTATTAAGGGTACATCTTTAGAATTAATCAAATCATATTTGGACTCAAGAATACAGAAAGTTAATGTAAATGGTGCCTTTTCCTCTGGGTCTCTTGTAAGGATCGGAGTGCCTCAAGGGTCTATTCTAGAACCTTTATTGTTTTTAATTTACATAAATGACTTACCTTTTATTGTCGAGAACCTATGTAAGATTGTGTTATTTGCAGATGACACTTCCTTAATATTTAACATGGATAAGACTAAAAACTGTGTTGATGATGTAAATATTGCACTCGATAAGGTTTCAAACTGGTTTAATATTAATAATCTGCAACTGAATGCTAAAAAAACAAAATGTGTAAGTTTCAATTTGCCAAACGTAAACAGGGTATTATCATCTACAATAAAATTAAATGATACTCATTTAGAAGTTGTGAACTCGACAGTTTTTCTCGGTTTAACGTTAGATTCAAAATTACAATGGTATCCACATATAAGTAATTTATCAAATAGGCTTAGTTCAGCTGCTTTTGCTATTAGAAGGGTTAGGCGGCTAACCGATGTTGAAACGGCGCGTTTAGTATATTTCAGCTACTTTCACAGCATAATGTCTTACGGTATCTTACTCTGGGGAAAGGCAGCTGATATCCAAACTATATTCGTCTTACAGAAACGAGCGATTAGATATATTTATGAACTCAGTGCTAGAACATCGTTAAGGGAAAAATTCAAAGAAATAAACATTCTCACGGTAGCTTCGCAGTATATTTATAATTGTATAATTTATGTGCATCAAAATATACATCTTTTTTCACAAAAATCTGACATGCACAGCAGGAACACTAGAAATAAACATAAAATTTCATTTCCACGTTTTAGGCTACAGAAAGTGTCTCGTTCGTTCGTGGGGCAAAGTATTCACTATTATAACAAGATTCCTAATGAACTTTTAAATTTACCTTATATTAAATTTAAGAATCACATTAAAAAGGTATTAATGGAAAAAGGATATTATTCTACTGCTGATTATGTGAACGATAAGTTAATATGGAAGTGTTAATTTCTATTTCAATTATGTTATGTGAATTGTATGTTTTTATCATTGTAACAATCCATTTTTAATTTTGTGCACTTTGTCCTACAGTTCAGTTACATTTTCTATTTGGTTTTATTTTTTAAAATGACAATTTGATGGACTGTGTCTTAGTAGTCATGCTCTCTAAAATGTTGCTGTGGTGGTGGCGCTATGTGGCAGGAGTGTTCTCTCTGAATTGGTTGAGTGAGATGATGGCTGACACATACGTCATACCTTACCATACGTGATTAATCAGGTGTCATTAGTAGCGACTGGTCAGCTGGGACTCAGTCTATCTATACATTTTTTTTATTTTATTTTGATATTGAATGTGAGGAACTGTATGGCTTAGTTAGAGAACGTTATGAAATCAATGTACTTATTTAAAAAAGATTGTAATTATTGGCGATTTAAAAGAGCAACTGTCGAGTTTCTTGCCGCTTCTTCTCGGCAGATGACTGCGTTCCGAAGTCGGTGGTAGATTCATTATATTGTACATGTATCTTTGACGATTTATAAGTGCCTCACTGAGGCCTACATAAATAAAGAGTTATTTTTGGAGAGAAAACTAAGGCGTAGTGGTTAAATACGTTTATTCCGAAAGGTGACAACTATGAGACAGTAAAACAATGTATATAGACACATGTCAGTATAAGAAACATATGTGTTCTTATTGCTAAGAAAACAAGGAGTTTTAACACCCCCCCGCAATATGAACACCCTATATACATACAAATATACACAAGGTATAATGACATATCAAAGGAAACTGTACATTAAACACTAAACACTAAAATTACACATCCTGTATAAAAACACTGAACAACAAAATTAGACACCCTGTATATACACCGACTTATTCACTATCTATACACAACTACTACACCTACACCTACAGACTAGATCGATATAAACTTAGACTAAACCTAACAACTGAACACATTTACAGTGCTTCAGTCTCGGCAAAGGTTTGGTCAAAATATCGGCTGTCATGTCTGTTGTGGGTATGTAATGCAGTGCAATGCAATGTTGTGAAAGTGCGTCTCGAATGAAGTGGTGTTTGATGTCTATGTGTTTCGTTCGTGCGTGATATGTATTGTTGTGTGCCAGTTTCAATGAACTTTGATTGTCTGTATTTATGGTGATGGGATGCAATGTGGCGAAAACTTCATGAATGAGAGTTTTGAGGTAAATCGCCTCTTTGCAAGCTTCTGCTAAGGCCATGTACTCAGCCTCTGTTGTGGAAAGCGCGACTGTCCACTGCTTGCGTGCTTCCCATGATATTGGTGCACCACACATAATAAAAGTAAAACCAGTGAATGATCGTCGATCTACGAGGTTATTACCGAAATCGGCATCGACGTAGCCAGTTGGGTATGGCTGGCCTTTGGACGTAAACTGAAGCTTTAGGTCTTTAGTACCCTTTAAGTACCTTAGGACTCTCTTAGCGGCCCTCCAGTGTACCCCCCCGTAATGTACATTGAACTGCGAAAGGTACGACACTGCATGCGAGATGTCGGGTCTTGTACATATCGCAATGTACATTAGAGAGCCGATAAGTTCCTGATAAGGGACTTCTGTTTCTTCGTCCTTTGTTGGTAGAGTTAGTTTCAGGCCCGGTTCTAATGGGGTTGACACATGTATTGCGTCTTTCATCCCAAACTTAGTAATAAGTTTCTCAATGTACTTTGTCTGATCGAGAGTAGTACAGCCTTCGCTCTGTATGACACGCATACCAAGGCAATCTCGAAGGGGACCAAAATCTTTGATTTTGAACATCTTTTTGAGATCATTTTTAAAGGTTTCTCTCATGAGATCGCTGCTACTTACTACAAAGAAGTCATCAACGAACACGGCAACAACCAAAATGTCATTACCATCTCTTTTGATATAGAGACAGTGTTCAGTTGGAACTTGAGTAAGCGATAAGGTGGCTAGTGTTTCGCACACCTTTTTGTTCCATTGTCGAGGAGCTTGCTTCAAGCCATACAATGCCTTTTTCAGTAAGCAGACTTTGTTTGGATCTTCAGTAAACCCTTCCGGTTGTTCCATGTATATTTCTTCATCAAGATCTCCATTTAGAAATGCAGTTTCTACATCAAGATGATGTAATTGTAGATTATTATGAACTGCGAATGCCAATAGAAGCCTCACTGATGATAGACGAGCCACTGGTGAAAAAGTTTCACCATAGTCCACTCCTGCGACTTGTGTAAAACCTTTGGCTACTAATCTGGCTTTGTATTTTGTAGTTTGCCCACTTGTGTCTTTTTTGATTTTAAAGACCCATTTGCATTTGGTAGTCTTCCGATCTGACGGCCGATCGACTAGAATCCATGTTCCGTGATTCATAAGAGATGTGTATTCAGCATTCATTGCTTCTAGCCATTTGTCCTTCTGTGGATGCTGTATAACTTCTCTATACGTCTCGGGTTCCATATCAGAAGTTAGGTAAAGATAACAACCAGCTTGAAGTCTATCAGGTTGACGTCTGTCGCGTTGAGGGTATCTGCGCTCTGTTTGTTCCCTTGCCATAGCTTCGTTTGTAGGGGAGCTAGAAGAGGTTGTAGGTTCATCCACAGCAGGCTCTAATTCTTCCAATGAAGGTATAACCTCGGACTGTACGTCTCGTTGCTGCTGAAACACGGGCTGATGAACAGGTTCTTCTTCGTTTACTGCAGGGTCGAGGGGTACAAAGACTTCTATTTGATTTGGATGATCATTTGATTCATCTGGTTCCGGAGTTTTAACGTTGGGTTTTGTTTTGTCCTCTATGAAGACAACATCTCTTGCGATTATGATCGCACGAGGATTATCAGGGTTGATAAGGCGATAGCCTTTGCTTTCAGTTGTATAGCCAACGAATAAACAACTTTCCGTTTTGGAATCCAATTTCTTCCGTTTTTCTTTCGGGATAAGGACATGAGCTTCACATCCGAAGACTCGCAGGTAAGAGAGGTCGACTCTCTTCCCGGTCCATAATTCCTCTGGAATTTTATTATTAAGGGCTTGGGTGGGTACACGGTTCTTGATATAGATTGCCGTATTTACCGCTTCACCCCAATATGCTAAAGGTAAATTTGAGTCTTTGAGCATGCATCTGGCTTTTTCGATTATAGTCCGGTTGGCACGTTCACTAACACCGTTTTGCTGCGGTGTGTATGGTACAGTAGTCTGATGGATGATACCATTTTCTTTGAGAAAATTAATCAAATCCCTATTTACATACTCGCGACCATTATCCGAACGTAGAATCTTAATTTTTTCACCAGTTTGGTTTTCAACCAAGAATTTATACTCCACAAATTTTGAAAAAACTTCGGCTTTTGATTTCAAAAGATATCCATAAGTTTTACGACTGTAGTCGTCTGTAAATGTGAGGAGATATAATGCTCCGCCCCAAGAATGCGTACTCATCGGTCCGCATAAGTCCGAGTGGACTAATTGTAGGACTTTACTCGATTTACTTTGCGATTTAATAAACTTTCTCTTTGAAAGTTTGCCTTGTAGGCATGGAACACAAGTTTCTTTACAATTCCCGCTAAAATTCACGCCAATTCCTTTATTTTTAAGGATATGCATACTTCTTGCATTGAGGTGACCAAGGCGTCTATGCCATAACATAGAAGAATCTTTTGTGGTAGTACAAAAAGCTTGAGAACTTTTTACGTCAAGTTTGAACATGCCTTTATGGTATGACCCCGAGGCAATGACATTACCTGTCACTTGACAACTGCCACTCAAAGATATTGTTGCGCCTTTAGATGTAAACAGAACATCATACCCCTTATTTACTAATTGGCTAACAGACAATAAGTTTGTTGCGAGATTTGGAATATAAAGAACTTCAGTGATTTTATTTACATTGTCAGAAATATTAATATGTACATTACCTCTACCTTTGCTATAGAGCTTGGCTTTGTTTGCCACCGTTATCGGGGTGATATGAGGTGACATTGTCTCGAACCACTCCCTATTATTGCTCATATGTGTGGTAGCACCTGAGTCTAGGATCCAATCCTGTGATCCTGAAAGAGGGATGTTAGAAAAACAAGATGAAAGTGTTAGATCGGACGTATAATTTGAAATTTTGTTTGCCGAAACTGAAGTCTTATTTTCTTGTCCTTCATCTTCCTACACTGTGACACGATATGCCCTGACTTCTTGCAGTACATGCAGAAGGGCTTCTTCTTGTTCTGCTCACTCGATTGCAATGCCGAAGTGCTAGGTTCAGGTCGAATAGGTACACATTTTCTGGCGCTTTCCTTCATTAGAGCCGATATGACATTTTCTGACGTAAGATCTGTGTTCGTGTGTTCTAAAGCCATAACCAGTGGTCGGTATTCCTCTGGAAGACCTGCTAGTATAATTATAGCGAGGAACTCATCTTCAACTGCTTTTCCAATAGCTTGTAGCTCTTGCTGAATGCCTGTTGCAGCATTTGTGTATTGTTGGATGCTACCGTTATACTTGTTATTTAGTAAACGTTGCATTAGTGATAGCCGCCTCGATAATCCGCTGTCCGCATATGCCTTTTTCAGCCGGTTCATTAGATCGTAGGCTGACGTGGCCGGTCGTATAACTGGGTACACGCACTCGTCACAGAGTAGACATATCTTAGCTCGTGCCTTTTCATCCTTTCGTTTTTTTGAAGGGTCAACGAGGTTTTGCGGCTCTATGGTGATATCCCATAGGTCGAGGTCAGTAAGGTAACACTGTACAGCAAAGAGCCAGTTACTAAAGTTGTTACTCCCTTTCAGTTTGCTTATGAATTGTGCCGGGGCCGTCGACGTCGACATCGTCTTCGACATTTGATCTCCCGATGGATTTTCCATAGCACTTTATACTAGCAACGTATTTCACTGTTGTTTTAAACACCTGGGCCCATAACCAGTTATTTTTGGAGAGAAAACTAAGGCGTAGTGGTTAAATACGTTTATTCCGAAAGGTGACAACTATGAGACAGTAAAACAATGTATATAGACACATGTCAGTATAAGAAACATATGTGTTCTTATTGCTAAGAAAACAAGGAGTTTTAACATAAAGTATATTTGAATTTTGAATTTTGAATTTTTGAGGTTCAATTCCCGCCTGAGCCACGAGATCAGATGATTTTTTCTTTGTTCCTTATTTTAACACTACGTAGTGATGTTGCGATTTTTCTGCCAACCGTACCTAATCCCTCATTGGCATGTCGTCGCATTATCCTTGCGTTTATAAAAGAGTGTTTCACGCTGGCCAAGTACATTCGAGTACATTGTGTGTGTGATTCAGGATTGTGTGTGACCGATAGTGGAACGGTGAGTTTTGTGTGCGATTTCGGGAAGTTAAATCCCTTTTTATCTTAGTGCGGTATTCATTTCGTAGATTATGAACAAATGCTTGAATTTTTATAACAGTGATCTTGACATTCTAGAGTGTTATTTTGAATTTTACTCGTATTAATAGTAAAATACACTTGTTGTACAAGTGAGTGTGGGAGCACAGGTGCACTCCTTATTCCCTCACTCTCATAGTCTGGTGACAGCAATCTGACGCGACCGTGGAGAGACCATGCGCAGGATTTGGATCACTATCTTAGACTCCTGACTGTTTTTTTTCTATCCTATGAATACACTGTAAAATTATAAGAATTTTGCCTGATCTCTCTGTTATCGCTTAATAGTTTATCTCTACTCATTCTGCTAATTGGAACACTGTAGACTAAGGGAAAGCATATGTGCTTGCGTACTCATCTATCTATCTATCTATACTTATAATAAATCTGTAGAGAGGTCAATTCTGTACATTAAATATTTTTCCAAAATAACTATCAGGGGGTGTTTAGTGATCGATACTGATACCAAAAATGCAATCAGTAAAATTTTTGTCTGTCTGTCTGTCTGTCTGTCTGTCTGTCTGTATGTTCCTTATAGAAACAAAAACTACTGGACGGATTTTGACGAAACTTGGCACCATTATTCTTCATACTCCTGGGCATATTATAGGATACTTTTCATCACGCTACAATCAACAGGAGTAGCGTAGTGAAGGGAAATGTGGGGAAAACGGGAGAATTTACTCCATTTCTTAAGCTTCAGTCGCGTGTGTAGCCTTAATGGTTAAAGTCACATAGAAATCATGTATGACGGAAATATTCTACATAAAATTGCCTAAAAAGTATCCTCCAACAGCATTTGTCTATCTTTTATGGTTGACTCACAATAACACGTGCAACTCAAAATCCAAATTGGTTTGAACGCGCTAAGCTCAGGAACTACTGGTTCGAATTGACAAAACATTTTGTGTTGGATGGTCCACTTACCACTTACCATTTGTCGAGGTAGGCTATAAGCTATTGTATATTCCTTTATTTTATCATTGTAAAATTGTGCTAGCGAACTATTTAGTTCTAAAATGTGCCGATAGATAGCGCACCTCGCTAGAGGCGCGGCCGCGGATCTGAATCGCGGTGAACAGATGATTTCTCAAATCTATAAGGTCTCCAGATTATTGTTTAACTAATAATAATTCTCTCCTGAGTAATTAGTCACATAAAAGTATGCAAGTTGACTGCATGCATATAGACTGTTCTGTTGTTTTATTCAGCTTTTTTTAGTAAGACTGTGTGCGGAAATCGTAACCCACGCGGACGGAGTCGCTGGCGGCCGCTAGTTTAATCTAAAAATACTATCGAACCCATCCTCTAGCCATATCACAAGCGTTTAACTAAACTTTAGTGCTAATCTTTATCTTATCTTACAATAATTTTTTTTACAGGAAATATAAATCAAAAAAGAATGGCGTACAAAATAGGATATCTTGTGGGGCTACTATGTCTTGCGATGGCAGGAGCCGATGAAATTGACGTTGAATTAAATAGAGGAACTGTAGTCAAATTTTTAAGGGTAAGTAAAAGGATTTACTTTATTTCGGGATATGGTTTTGAAGTATTCTTTCTAGTTTTTATTTACAAATTAATCTACTACTGCCATCAGACGTAACTCATTGAGAGGAACCAGACAGATTGAATTCTGGTTACACATTCAGATCTTACATAAGTCAGAAACTATCTGAATGTGCAGGTTTCTCATTTTCGATCTAATGGCACAAATCCACACATAGATTTCGAAAAACCAGAGGTGTGGGCCCGCATTCGAACCACGGACCTCATGTATGACATCCCTATTAAATAAATAAATAAATAAGATGCTATTTCAATATGTTTTTCCCAACAGGCAATGACGAATGAGACACAAGGGGCAGACTCTTTGAACCTGCCAGCCAATGCTACTTCCATCAGAGAAAACATCACTGACACATTTAGGTACGTAGACCAGCTTCATACAGCGATCGATGGTGTCTTATTGGTAAGGATCATGGAGGAGCTCGAGTTGGAATTTTTCGGTCACCAATCCGATGACAAGCGTTTGCGAAAGTTGCTTAGCTTTGGGGCCGTTCAAGTATTACGTAAGCAGATTTATTACAGTTATTCACCCCCCCATCCCCCTTGTCAGCAAAAGTAAGCAAAGCTCTTACCCCCTCCCCCCATGCTTACGTAAACATTTTCCCATGTCTTTTGAATTATAATTTAAAAATAAGGCAAAATATTTAGAATAGATATTATACATATTTTACTGATCCGGTAGTCAACATAGATTAAGGGACAAAAATACAGGGTGATAGGAAATGCGATACATTCCTTGAAAGGGGTTTAAGTAGAGCTTATTTGCAATCATTTAGGTCATATAACACCGTGTCCGAAACTTGCTCATTTCTGAGTAATTCAAGATTTTAGTGTTTTTTGAAAATTCTCCAGTTTTTGGGTTACAATGTTACCTTGTAGTGAAGAAAACAGCAAAATGTTAGATTTTTTGTTGTATTCGTATAGCTAAATGATAAGTACGATATTTTAAATAAAAATTTGCAAGAAAAAAACGTCATTACTAAAGTAAAAGCAAAAAAACTATGAATAATTTTGCCAAAATTTAATGTTAATGGTAAATAAACGACGAATTTCCAAAAAAATCTGTATGGAATGTTGCGTACAAATTACATTAAAAACTTCCTTGGTTCATTAGCTTTCCAAAAAGGTGCAGATGTCAACAAAAAAGTACATAATTTTTTTTAATTGAATTTTAAATGCCGACTGGACGCTCAAATTCAAAAATAATAAACAACAAATTTAATTTATTTTGGGCCTTAATACTTGAAAAACGTTAGTATTTTAATTATTATTTTATTAGTGAACATTATTTTAGGTCCTGCTTAAATTGTAAGGTGATTGTTCTAAAGCAAACTCGAAGTTTGTTTCTAACTTCTGTTTTTGTGACCCTTGATGTGAAAACATGGCTGAATGTCTTGAGATGATGACTAAATACGATCACAAAGCTCTTGCTCGTTATTAAAGAGCTACCTACTTAAGATCCGTGTATAATGTTCAACATAGCTCAATGGACGCTATTGGTTGGATCAAACATATCCACTTCGTCGGAGAGTGGGCGCGGTGGTCCTATTCCTTGGCCAGCCAGAACATGAATGGGGTCACATGAAGGATCTCGTTTATGTAGCCCCGCAAACAACGAACAAGAGCTTTGTGATCGTATTCTGAGGACATCTCAAGACATCCAGCTAACTTTGGAAACAAAGGGTCACAAAAACGGAAGTTAGAAACAAACTTCGAATTTGCATTAGAACAATCACCCTACAATTTAAGCAGGACCTAAAATAATGTTCCCTAATAAAATAATAATTAAAATACTAACGTTTTTCAAGTATTTGAGCGTCCAGTCGGCATTTAAAATTCAATTAAAAAAAAATTATGTAATTTTTTGTTGACATCTGCACCTTTTTGGAAAGCTTATGAACCAAGGAAGTTTTTTATGTAATTTGTACGCAACATTCCATACAGATTTTTTTGGAAATTCGTCGTTTATTTACCATTAACATTAAATTTTGGCAAAATTATTCATAGTTTTTTTAGCTTTTACTTTAGTAATGACGTTTTTTTCTTGCAAATTTTTATTTAAAATATCGTAATTATTATTTAGCTATACGAATACAACAAAAAAACTAACATTTT
The DNA here is from genome assembly GCA_958496325.1 of Nomophila noctuella. NCBI lineage: Eukaryota > Metazoa > Arthropoda > Insecta > Lepidoptera > Crambidae > Nomophila > Nomophila noctuella. The sequence continues at coordinate 6,596,161 of OY292508.1, forward strand.
GCTGTTTTCTTCACTACAAGGTAACATTGTAACCCAAAAACTGAGAATTTTCAAAAAACACTAAAATCTTGAATTACTCAGCTCAGAAATGAGCAAGTTTCGGACACGGTGTTTTATGACCTAAATGATTGCAAATAAGCTGTACTTCAACCCCTTTCAAGGAATGTATCGCATTCCCTATCACCCTGTATAATCTTACGAACATAACCAACTTACTTATAACTGCAAAATACGTTTCGTTTTTAAGCTAAGACCATGTGAGGGTTACCATTCATGTTCAAAAGTAAATAATTATCAATGACGTAATCATCATCTAGACTCCCCCACCCCCCATGTCATCCAAAATAAGCAAAGCAAAGACTCCCCCGCCCCCCCATAGTGCTTACGTAATACTTGAACGGCCCCTTTGCAATCTCAAAGTTTATATAATATACTTTGAATATAATAGACTAAGTGCCCATATATTGTACTTTGTGAAGCAAAATAAATAAATATATTATTATATATATATTATATTATTATCTCTAGCCGAGCGCGCTAAACACTGCGTCTGCGAGCTCCTCAAGCTTTCGGTGATACGGAACGCACGTTAAGTCATTGGTCCTGCGCCTGATACGGTCTACGGTCGTGTCAGATTGTTGTCCCTCCGAATTATGAGAGTGACAGAATAATTATAGGGAGTCGACCTGTGCTTGTGCACTATAATATATCGTGCGTACTAGGCTGATCGTAAGATCAGCCGCTATGGCCGTATACGGCCGGAAGGGTTACTATTCCAATAACTCTCTAACATTATTTAGATATATGTAGTACTTTTTAAGAATTATAAATCTTTGCACCCATTTATGTTGCAAATAAATAAAGTTTATCGAACTACGAGTAACAAATGAATCAAATTGTTTGTTTGACAAGCTTAAAAAAATCACAACTAAATTTTCTGTGACAATCATTTGTAAAAACGTTTGTCGAATATCTCTACAGTTTCTTAACAATCATCAATGAATTCCCAGCTGTGAAAACCGCACATACGGCTACTACGCTGACGTTGACAACGAATGCCAGATCTTCCACGTCTGCCTCCCCTCGCAGACCCCCAGTGGGAGGAACGTCACCTACAAGTGGAGCTTCATCTGCCCTGCTGAGACTGTGTTTAACCAGGTACGTGCCATCATCATCATTATCACCATCATCACAGACTCCCAGTGGGAGGAACGTCACCTACAAGTGGAGCTTCATCTGCCCTGCCGAGACTGTGTTTAACCAGGTGCGTTTCATCATCATCATCAGTATCATCATCATCACAGACTCCCAGTGGGAGAAATCACCTACAAGTGGAGTTTCATCTGCCCTGCCGAGACTGTGTTTAATCAGGTACGTGTCATCATCATTATCATCAGCGTCTGCCAGGTTGCAGTTCCTTGATGATCACTTACCATCAGGTGACACACTTGTACGTTGGCCTCCTTATAAAATTATTGTTCTCCACGAATGAATTCTGGAAACCTTCAGTGTTGATGGGTGATGTTAAAACACAAAAGAATTGTATCAAGAGTGTATATCTGTTACTCCTGGTGCAAATTATTATTATATATATAGGATATATCTTAGAGATCTCGGGTCCACAGGGACCCGGGTCCTTTGAAGCATGCGTAGAACCAAAGCCAACAGCGCAGATGCTTTTTGTACCATTGAATTGAAATGAGTTGTGTACATCTAGCAGGCTCTATCTCTGTCTTAATTATTTTTGAGCCTATACTGTCCCACTGCAGGGCAAAGACCTCCATTTTACGTTCTCCTCTCTCCACTGGTGCTCATGCTTTCTAATAATTCCAGGAAGTTCTCGTCTGCACCAGACCACGAGAAGCCATCCCCTGCGAAGAATCCCCCATGTACTACGACGTCAATATGGAGTTCGGACGGGTCACCGAAGATGAGGACCCTAATAAAGAGACTGCTAATATCCCCACTCAAGAGGCAGCAAATATTCCCACCAAAAATGTCGCAAATACACCAACCAAAGTGAAAAACAATAAACGCAACCAAAACAGAAGACCTGTTAACCAAAAAGAGAACATTATTGAAGAATTGATTACTGTTGATGAAACGGTAGATAAGGAACTTAATGAAATGGGTTACGAAGAAATAGATGGTGAGGAAATAGTTCCAATTCTGGTGGAGAAGGAAAATGCACCTAAAGTTGAAGAGGTGGAAGAACACATTACAATGGATGATGAGAATGATGACAGACTTGTTGAAGAAAGAAGTATGAAATGGACTGGAAGGAAAATGAGGCGAGGTGCGTTTAGGTTTAAGGCGGATGCTTGAGCAAAAAATAACATAGTAGTTTAAGATAAGTGTTAAGTGCTTGTAAATATGAAATGTAAGAAAATGCAATAAATGGGAATGCCTCATAACGATTTTAATTACTGTGGACCCAAGATCTCCCACAGTCCCTACAATAAATACACAGTACTTTAGGGTGTAACTAATCTCTAATTAGATTTTTAATTACAAAGGAATTGTTGGTTTATACGGTATCGATATCCTATTTAAGACATCACACCAATTAGTTATTAAAAAACTATGGCACTGTTTTATGACTTAAGTCGTCGACAAGTGGATACTTATCGAGAAGATAAGCGAGTTCTTCTTTAAGGCATGGATAAAAGATACATTTGGTAAATATTTCAATCAGATTCCTAATGATAAACCTGCCGTAAAATTATTCGTATACCTACCTCACAAGAATTATACGAAAAAACCGCATATCTAATCAAATTCGATTCGTTGGAAATCCAACAATTTCTGTCTTATCTTTTTAATTAACTTTCCAGTTAATTCGAATTAATTTTACGACGTTACCACATTGATTTGTTTTAAGCCTTTAAGAAGATTGATATCGCAAAATGTGGTGCTGCTAACATGGTTTAGGGAACTCAAAAAATGTATTTATTTATATTAGTCGTCATAGTTTGTAGTCTTTTAAATGTTTCCAAAAGCAGTGACGAAGAGAAATACATAGATTTACTTCCTGAAGAAGAAAAACAAGCATTTTTAGATAAAGTTGCTAGAAGACTTGTGAACGGCGTGAAAACCAAAGACTCAAGGTATAAATCTAGTGAAGAAATCTCTGATGATGAGCTGAATAGTCACAGTGCTTATGTCAGACAAGTGTTAGAAGAAGAATCTGGAAGTATAAGGAGAAACGATGATAGCACAGATAGAAAAGAAACTTCCAAAGAACTAAAAGTGAAAGGAATTCCAAAGTCGAGCGTTGTCGAAGATGTTGAAGATGCCAATCACATTGACTTGACTTTAAGAGGAGGTTATAGAAGGAAACGAGATGGAGATGACGAGTACAAAACTATCCCCGTTGAAACAGTGTACGATAATGAAAATGAAAAAAGCACCTCAAAATATTCTGCAGAAAAAGTTGTAGACGAAAAAGAATCTAAAACTCATGAGCAGAATGATGAAAATTCCAGCGCGGAAGATATTCAAGTAAGAGGTCCAAGAAAATCTAGGAAAGTTAATGAAAGTCCAAATGTTGAAAAAAACGTGATCTCAAACGAAGTCACAGAAGCAGTTGACGATGCAGAATATACAACAGAAGCAAATCAAAATGACTCTGAAGAAAATGACAATCCCGATTTAGGTGACTTAAAATCAAATCAAAAAGGTTATACAGTACCTATATATGATGCAGAAGAAGATGAAAATGAATCAGTAACCGATACCACAACAACTATAGAAGCAGAAAATTCAACTACTGACGAATTAACAGCACCAACCAGTCCTGAAACTGAAACACCCGAAAGTAGTTCATCAAAAACGACAACTGTTGAAACTACGACGGCTAAAAACAATGAAACTAAAGTTGCTAATTCTACACAGCATAAAGATAACAAAAAAACACACAAAAAAAGATATTTGCGAGCAAATGACGCAGATGCCGATGCTGAATCAACTACGTATTCTGTAAAGAGTGTTGACAATCCATCTGAAAGTACAACAAACACAGAACACTCAAGTACAACCAGCTCAGTCGATGAAGAGGTATTCAATGATGAATTTAAAGATTCAAGTAATGATAGAGTTAGCTCTTTTACTGAAAAACATTTTTCAGTAACTACAGAAACTTTTACAACTATGGCCAGTGAAGATTTAAATAAGAATGTGGAAGAAAAAGTAAGCAAAGTTTTTGTAAACGAAAAGATAGAATCGTTGGCACAAACACATCGAAGTATTGATATCAGTGATGACTATAATTTATCTACTACATCACTACCTCAGATAGTGGTAGAAAAAGAAGTAGTTAACAGTTTGAGAAGTAATGACAATAACACTAAACAAACTAATGCTTCTGATGAAGAAACTGTAACAGACAATAATGACTCTGAAGAGAAACCAAGTAGGTCAGATTTTCACAACGATACAAAGTTACTTACACAGGTCCATAAGAATGTAAACATGCTTAATTTAGAAGATGATAATGCTACAAAAGTATCAAAAGAAACGAAAGTGGAGAAAAGGGACGTGGCGGATAAAAGTAAAAGCCAAAATGAAACTGAAACGGTAGAACTCAACAGTGGGAAGACTCCAAATGTATCAGATTACATTGAATTACAAAATAAATCATTAAAAATAGCGAGGGTTGCTGACGAACGTGCTTACAATGAAACAGATTCCAAAGAAGAAGTTAAAGAAGAACGTGATGGCAAAGAAGAATATGTCAGTTCTCGCGAACCTAACAAGCCAGAAGAAATTTTTTTGAAGTCCAACTTAAATTACTCTAAAGTTGATGAAAGTCATAAAGGTACTGAGCCAAGTAAAAAAGAGACAACAAGTTCAAGTGTCGGTAACAATTCAAATGAAAGTAAACCTCATGGTACTAATACAGAAGACAGTGTTAGAAATATTCAAAGTTCTAAAAATATCCAAGAAGAAACTGATACAAATATCATGGGCAGTGATAAACAAGAAACAAATGTAACCAAATCGAATATAAGGAATACACAAAGCCCTGAAAATAACAAGGTTACAAATACAGAAACAGATAAACCAAATACAGATAAATTACAAACTAACGACGCACTATCTGCTAATACAAAAGGATTCTCAACACCGAGAGTGACAACTACAGCCATTAAAATAGACAGTACAACAAAAACACTTAAACATCAGCCTTACAATAATAATCCTCCAAATATCACAAAGGAAGAAGAAGCTAAAGAAGCAGTTACTAAGAATACATTAAGAACCGATGAAAATAAACAATATGTTTTGACAACCACTGAAACACATTATGTATCATCAACACCTAAGCCTGAATATGCAACTTACAAAATATTTTATTCCCAATATGTTTCCGATAATGAAACTGTTAATAATGGTACTAAAACTATAAATTTTGTCTCTGACAAGCAAAAAATTAATGATGAAAATGTGGATAGGGAAGCTGACTTTGTGAATCAAAGTGTAAACTTGAGAAACATACTTGAAGCCATCGGAGAGACAGTAAAATCTCCAAATAACTCAAAAGCTTTACGACAAGGTGAAATCCAATCTTATTTACCGGACAAACGAAAAGGACTTGAAGTTTATGAAATTGGTAAGTATGTTGTAGAATTAAAATGCTAAATACGTCAATATTCATAAGCTTGTTGAAGTCAAGTTCTGGACGATAGCTTGAGATCCCGGGTTAAGCATATAGTCATAGGGAATGGGATCCTATAAAACTATTTTAAGCCATCACTTTTCGTACAATGTGAGTTACTTCAACGATTAATACAATTGTATTGTTGAAGTTCAATTCAAACTTTCCAAATCTAAAATCTTAGAAATTCAGATAAGCACCATCAATGTTTAGTTTTAATTAATGTTTGAGTATATTTTAATATCACAAACACATTTTAGCTCCAGGAGAAAATCCTTTTGTAAAGAAAGAAAAGATAAAGCAAAATGGCAAATATAGGACTAAAGAAAAAGTTAAGAGTCAAAGCGAAAACCAAGACCAACCATACTATGTACCAGTGTATAATTATGCACCAAACAAAGCTTACTATAATCCTTACAATCACCTAGGTCCAAATGTAGATGAGAATCAAAACGATGAAAATGTTGAAATATTGAAAGAAAAACCAGAAAATTCACTGGAGTATTCAGATATTCCTTCAAAAAGTAATGAGGCAGAATTCGAAGGCCTTACAGGTACAGTGGCCAATTATAAAAGCTTTAGGAAGTTTAAGTTTTCTGGAAAAAAGCTAATGAGTAATAATATGGTTAACGTTGCTAATACTAAAGCTCAAATCTCTTTGCCTTTACCATTAGTAGTAAAGAAGCCTAAATTCACCGAAATATACTTTAATCCAGACGAATATTTGGACCTAGACTACTATTTCGGAAGAACTACAAGAAATAAAGGTCCAAATTTTAGATCAAGGGATGGTTTGAATGTACCAGCATCATTTGAAGAATTGAGCCCATATAATCAGATTTCTACCCACCAAGCCAAAAACCATTTGAGTGCAGTTCGAAAATTGCTTTTCGAAAACGGTCACTTCGGTCAAATAGAACCCGACCACTACAAGATGTCTGCAGAAATAAATAAACCCAGTGATTCTCATGAGCATAAAAAAGATCAAAAACGTAAGAAGCTTCGAAATAAAAAAGGAAAACATAAGTATCGAGCATTTAATGAACCTGATGAGACAAATAAAAATCTAAGAAACCAGTTAAATAGTTATACGCACCCTCAGGACATAGCCATCGATTACTACTTTGGCGTAGACGATAATGTTAGTAAAAAGAGAGAGAATTCGGAAACAGTAAATAAAAATATTCGCAATGGAGTCGAAGTTAAGGTTAATAAGACTGAGGATATTATCAAAGACAAATTGACAATGAGAAGGCTAAAACATATCGCATATGCAGCTTCTGATTACTCAGGTTCATATGAGGAAGAGAAAAATGAAATATTTTTGGAGAAAAATGGAACATTTTGGGAGAAAAACGCGGATGTGATCCAAAAACTTCTAGAAATGAGTGATTCAACAAACGTATTTGTAACTCTGAAGAAATTACACGATCTAAATGCTACTCATTCAATGAGAACGAAAGATGACGACGAAATAAATATATACTTGAGTGTGTTGGAAGATATGATTGAAATGGATAATAAAGCATTGCATCAATTCGATTGGTTGGGATCGACAGTGGATGTGTTAGCTGCATTAAGTAAATTGCATAGTCTAACGTAAGTAAACTTCCATTTAAGTATTAGATTAACTTTGACAGGCCCGTTGGTCGAGAGGCTAGAGACCCTGGCTACAAAACCAAAGGTCGCGGGTTCGAATCCCGCTAGGGGCAAATGTTTGTGAGATGAAATCGGCATTGGTACTCGAGTCATGGATGTTTATCAAAAGTACTTAAGCATGTCTATCCGTTCCCTAGCTTGTATTTACAAGCTTTGAGCTTAGTTTGGGGCTATGCAATGAGTGTGTAAGTCCAGTGAATTTATTCGTTATTTCCATTTTATTTCAGTAATTCCGTAAGTGAATACACTTCAATTCACCCAGCAGACGAACAGCTTTTGAAATACGTTTTGCATTTGTACAATGCTGCTAAAATGTCTCTAGAAGATTCTTCATACGGTCTGAGAGAAGAAAAATCAAAGAAAAGGAAAAGTGCCCTACCAAGAAACCCTAGGAAGCCGAAAGAATATTTGACAACCAAAGGTTTGATAAATCGTATTTGGTTGTACATAAGGGGTGGTGAAAAAGAAGACAATTTGGAGGAAGTAAATGACTTTGGAGAGTTTTTGGATGACTTAGATAACAGTTTGTATGATGTAAGTAAACATAATTTAATATTAAAAAAATAAACGGGACAAAAACATTGACGACTCGCTTGGTGTAGTGAGAGAGGTCTAAGACGTCGCGGGTTCGATCCCCGCTCAGGAAAAACATTTGTGTGCATAAACACATTACGTTTGTCCTGGTCTGGGTGTTACATGTATCATTATTGGTACATTTGTATAAAAACTGCCTTTTAATGTCCCACTGCAGGGCAAAAGCCTTCAACAGTTGAAATCATGTTTTCGTTACAAAGATGGGTTTTGGCTTAATCACCACGCTTGCCAAATGCGGGTTGGCGATTACAAACCCGGGCTGTGTTCAGAAAAATCAACACAAATTTTGCCCGACCCGGGAATCGAACCCAGGACCTCGAGATCACGACCCGGTACTTTAACCACTAGACCATCGAGGTGTTATATTTGTATAGATAAGAAGTATTTAGGTTTGTCTTTTCGTAAAACCATGAAATATTTTTAAAAATATTTTGCTTTCAGCTTCACAATGCAATAAAACATATAGCCCTAGTTACAAAATACAAAAAGCAAAGATGGTATGAAAACCTTAAAGAAATCTACATGAAAAACACTCAAAAGAAGTACCTTCTAGAAATCCTAGTTCATGTGTTTACTACAAGACTTCTAGGGCTCATAGAGGACAGTGCTATTAACGGTTTAGAAGAAGGATACTTGAAATATATCAAGAATAATAATAAAATTGTAGATAGGACCATAGATGAATTTGTGTTCGTGTTAAAATTGTTGCGTGAATTCAAACATTTAAATACACAAACCTTATGAAAGACATTGTTTGTTAACTTACTCTAGAAATCAAGAAAACATTCATAAAATACTAGCGGCCGCCAGCGACTCCGTCCGCGTGGGTTACGGTTTTCGCACCGTATAAAATAACTACCATAGCTTCAAGCCTACCTCGACAAATGGTCAGTGGACTATCCAACACAAACTTTGAACAGGGTGCGGCGGTTTTTCACGCCGGACCAGCTTGTTCTTCTTTATAAGACGCAAGTTCGGTCTTGCTTGGAATACTTTTCGCACCTCTGGGATGGATCTGCCATGCACTACATGGACGCGCTCGACAGATTGCAGCGACGGGCTGTACGTATAATTGGGGACGAAGAGGTCACCAGGCACCTTGAACCTCTTCAGTTGCAAAAGGACATAGGTTCCCTGAGTGTCTTCTACCGTATTTACCATGGTGAGTGTTCTGAAGAACTATTTTCCCTTATCCCTCCTTCCCCATTCCGTCAAAGAACCACGCGTGCTGGTCAACGTTGCCATCCTTTTACCGTGGTCACTATTCCATCGCGAACCCAGAAGTTCGGCAATTCATTTCTCTGCCGAACTATTAAGCAATGGAATGCGTTGCCAGCATGCGTTTTTCCTCCTTCCTATAACATGGATTCCTTCAAGAGAAGCGTGAAGAAATATCTTGCGGGCCGGTATGGCGATGCCAACTGATGGGATACCTTTTTGGTACCGCATCCGTTGTCATAGCAGTTAGGGCTCCTCTTTTGCTTACCATCAGGCAGGGAGGAGCCAATGTACCGAGATACTATATAAAAAAAAAAAAAAAAAAAAACTATTTTGTCAATTCGAACCAGTAGTTCCTGAGTTTAACTCGTTGGCGCGCAAACCAATTTGGATCATGAGTTACACGTGTTATTGTGAGTCAACCATAAAAGATAGACATATGCTGTTGGGGGATATTATTTAGGAAATTTTATGTCAAATATTTCCGTCATACATGATTTCTATGTGACTTTAACCATTAAGACTGCACACGCGACTGAAGCTTAAGAAATGGAGAAAATTCTCCCGTTTTCCCCACATTTCCCTTCACTACGCTACTCCTGTTGATTTTAGCGTGATGAAAAGTATCCTATAATATGCCCAGGAGTATGAAGAATAATCGTACCAAGTTTCGTCAAAATCCGTCCAGTAGTTTTTGTTTCTATAAGGAACATACAGACAGACAGACAGACAGACAGACAGACAAAAATTTTACTGATTACATTTTTGGCATCAGTATCGATCACTAATCACCCCCTGATAGTTATTTTGAAAATATATTTAATGTACAGAATTGACCTCTCTACAGATTTATTATAAGTATAGATAGATGAGAACCCGCTTGGTGTAATGATCAAGAAAGTTGCGGGTTTGATCCCCGCATAGGACAAAAATTTGTGTAAATGTCTGTTTGTCCTAGTCCGGATATATGTTATATGTATCTATCTATACTAATATATAAAGCTGAAGAGGTTGTTTGTATGTTTGTTTGTTTGAACGCGCTAATCGCAGGAAATACTGGTCCGTTTAGAATTTTTTTTTGTGTTGGATAGTCCATTTGACGAGGAAGGGTTTAGGCTATTGGAAATCGAAATCCACGCGGACGGAGTCGCGGGTGGCCGCTAGTTTAGAATATTTGTAAAATTAAAAAGAATTTAAGTATGTCTATCTATCCGTTCCCTAACATCCATAGTTCAAGCTTGTTTTGGGGCTAGGCACACATACAGAAACATAGCACAACAGTTACAAAGTGCTACTTCACTGTGGTCTTCTGCATGGTGGAGGTGCTTCCCCAGACGAGCGGCTCATTCGAGTGGAAGTTCCGCTATGCTATCAATACCTTAATTTTGTTTTCCTGTGGTTTTTAAAACAGTAAAACAAATATCTTCACAAACAACTTTACTAATAAAACATTTGTAATACATAGCCGTATACGTTAATTAAAATTATAAGTACCAACAAGTACCAACATGAAAAGAAGGTATAACTTATATTTTCTTCAATACATAAGTACTGAATGTTGGACTTTTCTTCTATGGATTAGTGATTAAACGGTTACAACAGGGTCTTCAATTTTTAAAGTTATAGGTACTTCGAAGTTCTCACAAACACTCTATTATATTCTTTGTTGAGTTGGTACCTTTTAGTCGGTCTTTTAAAAGACTCTACTGAGACAAGAATCGAACCCATGATCTCTACGTTTTAACCACCGCTTCACTTCTCAGTTAACTAATTTATTATTATTATTGGGTACTTCTAGCTTGCACATTCTTAATTAATATTTATGCTTAAATTTAAAACTACAATCTATATTATACATAATAAAAATCACAAAAACGTTTGGTATATCTTTCTAAATACATTTAACACTATAACAATTTTATTGTCCTTTTCTTTCATACTTGTAATGTGATAAGAGGAAAATAGACAGATGAATAATTATGTATTCAGTGGCATAACAGTCATACTAGGCCTAGGAAGTATATTAAAATATTAATTATAAAAAATAAATTACGTTTTTTTTTACTACAATCAAAAAGCCTTTAACTGTCCCCTGCTAAACATTCGTAGCCATTCACAAAATTGCGCCAGTCATCTCTTCTTTTTATAATTCCACGTAAAATCTTAATCTAATACATAATTTCCTAAAACTGAGCTGTTTTTAACTTTGCTTGCAGACAGAAAAGTAGCATAACAGTCTTTTTAAGGACTACATCCCTATGGTCTTTTATAAGATCCCATACGTTTGAAAAGACAATATTTTTCTATTGTTTTAACGAATTTATTTTACGAAATGCTTCTTTTACAATAAGAAGCAATATCGTCAGAAATAAATAAGGTAACTTTAGTATTCCGTTAAATTATAATATTTTTTGTATATTAGGGTTACTATAATTTCAGTTAATTAACAATTGATATGAACACCCACTTCTTTTTGCCACTGAATACAATATAATATTAAGAACATGCCGACTTAGATCCAAAAATTGACTGGTTTCCCTTGCAAGGATTACGAAGGCTAGACGACAGTCGTTATAACGTAATAACCAGGCTGGTCTATTCAGGATCATAGTCGCAGCGTACCCTGGTATCCACAATGGATGCGACCAGAAACGCTAGGATGATAATCAAAGATAATCACGCTTCTGTCTCCAAATCAGCTTCTATTTCTTCTGGAGTCCTCAGGTCGATTGCAAACCTCTTCTTTAGACTTGGAGGTCTTTCATCCAGCTCTGTAAAAGAAGAAAACAATATTTTATAATATAAAAATGAATCGCAAAATGCGTTGGCATAACTCAACAACGACTGGATCAATTTGGCCAATTATTTTTTTTAAATGTTCGTTGAAGTCCGAGGATGGTTCTTACGGCAAGAAGAAATCGAATAATTGCCGGGAAAAACCTAAAAACAGCCCTGCCAGATTACAATTTTTTTTGACAGGACGAATCTGTCGGGTCCGCTAGTTAAAGTAATAATAGAGAGGTTGAGCATAACTTAGACTGCCTCCGTTGTGTAGTGGTTAGAGCGCTGTGCTCGACCTTGGAGGTCGGGGGTTCGAATCCCGCGGAGAGCACTTTCAATTTGTGTTGGTTTTCCCAGTTTGTATAGGATATTGCAGGCTTGAATAACCTGATTGTCCGATAAGGATGATGATTCCGTGCTCGTTTGGGAAAGACCTTAAAAAAGGTCATAGTTTTTGTAGGTGAGTAAGATCTCCTGAGCTCAGTTGAACAGAGCAGTGTTAAAGGATCCGAAAGGATTTTTGATTTTGACTAAAAACATCCAGAGATATTAATAACAAAGGCTTTTGAAAAATTATACTTTAATTATATTCAGGGGTTGGTTTTAGTCGAAATTTTGCAGGAAACCATTTTACGCCAATTGTCAAAAGTGTTTTTTTTTACGTAGAATACTTAATCAGACATGATGGTATGGGACGGTAAGACGGGACTAAATTTAACATAAGCTCTAATTAATTGAAACACAAAAAAGGTTCTATGAAACCATAATAAAGTCACAAAGAACACCACAGAAGTAGCAGTATTTAAGAAGCAGTAGTTTCACTGGTCACAGAAGATAAAAGAAGGAAAAAGAAAACAGAACGAAGAAGAAGATTATAAATACTGCTACACCTGTGATGATGGGTGACCGCTAATCCTCCAATCCGAGCATCTGTGAAGCTGTTGGTTCATTGTGTTTTTATTTAAAAATCAAAACAATATTTATTCAAATAGGCCTCAGGATGACATAATAGTTTTTAACAAAAAAAAACAAACTTCTAAATTACTAAAAAGTATAAAATAAATATGATAACTTTTGTCTTAAATAATCTTACTGAAGTCGGTGCCTGCACAAAAGCAAAAGAAAAAAAGCACCGACTTAAGAACACTCCCTTTTTTGAAGCCGGTCAAAAAGTACAATTATTGTTATACAAAATTCAAGCATTCATTATTTATTGCTAGGGGCATAACCCCCCATTGGGGAGTGGCCTACGTCCAGCAGTGGACTGTAACAGGCTGATGTCTGATGTTTATGATGATGATAAAGAAGACAAAAGTTCGTTTGAAAAAAATAAAACAGGCTAGAGTTTAGTGGAACTTCCACTCGAATGAGCGGCTCGTCTGGGGAAGTACCTCCACCTTACAGAAGACCACAGTGAAGTAGCACTTCGTAACTGTTGTGCTATGTTTCTGCTGGTGAGTAAGGTCTCCCGAGCCCAATAATAAGGGAGGGTATGGGGTCTTTAAGGCAGGCAACGCATCTACGACGCTTGTACTGTTGTCGATGTCCATGGGCAGCGGTGATCACTTACCATCAGGTGACCTTCTTGTTCGTTTGCCTCGCTATAACATAAAAAATCTCTCACCTGGTGACGTTTGCATTTCTTTGACCCTTCTGGAGTAGTCCTGGAATGCTGCAGCCAGGGAATAGGTCAGTCTTCTTGCTGCATTCCTGGAAAAGACATCATTATCAACATCATTGTCATAATCTATAAGATTTTAGACTTTCGCGTTGCATTATTATGACCCATCACCAGTCCGCTTGCGACCACGGCTGCTGTAACGCAGCCGAAACGTCAAGCAGTAAGTAGTATACATATACAATACTACATAATTAATATCGCGTTTAGTCCCGTTAAATAATATTATTGTCATAACCTTCTGTACTATAAGCGATTTTTTTAAATTCTGCACAACTTTCTTATAAAGGGTTTCGTCGATCATTCTAAGATTTTTTACACATATATCTCTATTTTACTCTACTGTATAAAACGCACTCGCTTCCCACCGTAATAAACATAGATCTTTAAAACGACGTAACGGTTTTTTTATGTACTTTTTAAAAGATAAAAGTAAATAAGTAAAGTAAAGTATCAGCCTATCTTAATGTCCCACTGCAGGGCAAGGGCCTCCATCATTTGAAATCATGTTTTCGTTACAAAGATGAGTTTTGGTTTAATCACCACGCTAGCCGAATTCATTTTGGTGGTCAAAAATTTTGCCCGCCCCTTGAATCGAATACAGGACCTCTAACCACGGCCCGGTACTTTAACCACTAATTAAGAGAGTGAGGGAATAGGAAGTGCACCTGTGCCTGCTCACAATTATGTAAATTGTTTGTAAAAATGGTCGCTAAATACATCACAGATGATACAATCCTAATTTGCATTCGAAAGTAAGTAAATTACCTATTCTTAATTCAATTATGTAAAGTTTCACCCATTCAATACTAAAATCCCAACTAATATTATAAATGCGAAAGTAACTCTGTCTGTCTGTCTGTCTGTCTGTCTGTCTGTCTGTTACGCTTTCCCGCTTAAACCTCGCAACCGATTTTGATGAAATTTGGTACAGACAATCTTTAGACCCTGAGACAGAACATAGGCTACTTTTTATTTCGAAAAAAAGAAATCCACGCGGACGGAGTCGCGGGCGGCCACTAGAAGAGTAATAAAACTAAATATACCATTGTAGTCTCTCAAACCGCGTCCAAGATCTGATAAGATCTGTATATGTAATCTTTTTCTCACGTTACAAATAGATAAAGGTTTTGGGTCACAAACATAAGATTTCGCAACTATACGTCTTTGGATTATAGTGTCAGGCAGGAGTGATAATTCTTTGGTCATTGATAGTAATGATTGATGACTATGACTGATTAGGTAATATCAGAGAACATAGTATTATTATAGACTAGCTGCCCGCCCCGGCTTCGCCCGTGGTACTTACTTACATGTATTATACATACAAACCTTCCTTCAAAATCACTCTATCTATTAAAAAAAACCGCGTCAAAATCCGTTGCGTAGTTTTAAAGATCTAAGCATACATACGGACATACAGCGAAAGCGACTTTGTTTTATACTATGTATTGATAACCACACCACAGTGCAAAATAAAAAGAATCCTTAGATTAACACACCGATTGCTTGGCCAAGCAAACTAAGCTCGAAGCTTGTTCTATGGATGCTTGGGAACGGAAGGATTCTTTTATAAACATCCATGACTCGAGTACAAATGCCGATGTTCATCACACAAACATTTGTTCCTAGCGGGATTCGAACCCGCGACCCTCGGTTTTTTAGTCAGGGTCGCTGACCACTAGACCAACGGGCCTGTCAACTAATAATAATTAATAATTGTTAGCCCAGGAATTAAACTATAAAACAGAGAGTATTAATATTAAAATGTTGGTCTTAACTGTTAAAGTGCGTGAAGTATTTGAAGTAGTAATTATATTATACTAGCGGTCGCCCGCGACTTCGTCCGCGTCGATTACAGATCCTCTTTTTTAATAAAAGGTAGCCTATGTTCTTTCCCAAGGTCCAAAGATTGTCTGTGTCAAATTTCAGCAAAATCGGTTGAGGGGTAAAAGCGGGGAAAGCATAACAGACAGACAGACAGACAGAGTTACTTTCGCATTTGTAATAGTGGGGAATGTGGACTAATAGGGATTAGGGATGTATTCTGTTGTAGACTCACCTAGACTCGCAAACAAAAGCGTGACATTCGAAAGGGTTCAGACCCTTCCCATCAGCGTTCTCCTTCACCACGATCATGGAGAACACCCTCGTGTAGACCAGGTCCTGGACTCCGTAGCTGATGGACTCTATGCTGAAGAAGACTGACATCTGGTCGAATTCATCTCGCTGGAAGAAGAGGTTCATAGTTTTATTTATTTATTTACCATTGGCCGCCCGCGACTTCGTTCGCACGGATTTTGGTTTATCCCGCAGGGGCATTTAATCGGGATAAAAAGCCTATACCCTGCTTGTATACCAAATTTCATTAAAATCCGTCCAGTAGTTTCAGCGTGATTGACGGATAAATATCCATTCCAACAAACTATCACTTTTATAATATAATAGGTACATTGCTATAGCCTAAAGCCTTCCTCGTCAAATGGACTACACAAAACAAAAAAAAACAAATCGGACCAGTAGTTCCTGAGATTAGCGCGTTCAAACAAACATACAAACAATCAAACTCTTCAGCTTTATATATAAGTATAGATTAATAAATAATTGGTATACTAGCAGGATAAAGTCATTGCATGGTTTAAATAGTTCCATAAGCAAGCTGATCTGGGCCGTATTCCATAAATAGTACCTATACACAACATGCTTAGTAACAGACAATGAGGTGCTATCAGGACGTGATAACTTATCTATACTAATATTATAAAGAGGAAAGGTTTGATTTTTTGTTTGTTTGTATGAATTGAATAGGCTCCGAAACTACTTGGCAGATTTGAAAAATTCTTTCACTGTTGGAAAGCTACATTCACCCAGAGTAACATAGGCTATATTTTATCCCGGTACGGGAAGTAGTTTCCCCGGGACGCGGGTGAAATCTTATATATAAATATCGATCGCAAAATGTGTAAGCGCATAACTCAATAACGCCTGGACAATTTGGTCAATTATGTTTTTAATATATTTCCAGGGATGGTTTTTAGGCAAGAAAAAATTCTTAACTAAGGGCTATATATTTGTCAGAGAAATTTTCATAAAACAAAGAAAAACTAATCTTAATTATCATACTAATATTAAAAATATGGAAGTAAGCTAGTTTGGATGTTTGTCCGTCAATCACGCCAAAATATAGTTTAGATTTGATAAAATTAAATGCTCTAATGGGACAATAGAAATTTTGATAATCGTCATCCGTACAAGGGCTGCAAATGCCTTGTCTGCATTAAAAAATACCCTCCCCAACTGAGTTCTGGCGAGCTTACACACCAGCAGAAACATAGCACAACAGTTACGAAGTGCTACTTCACTGCGGTCTTCTGTAAGGTAGAGGTACTTCCCCAGACGAGCTAGGTGACCATATTGTAAAAAAAAGTACTTACCTTTGTTCCATGGTGTAATGTGTCTAACTGAACTCCATCTACTGTGATGGTGAGTTTGACTATTGGAAGAATTTGACCTGAAATAAAGAAACAATCATATATTTTAAATAAGAAATTCCTTGGACAAATACACCAATTGCCTAGCCCCAAACTAAGCTAACCGCTAGCCGCATTTAAAACGGGGAGTGTTCCGCTGAACTGTTTGAGTTACTGCCAGCAGCTGAGTTCTTACATCGAACTACACGCAATCGACTTAAATTCCATCCTCACCATCTTGATGGATGGCGGTCCTCCACTGCGTTTTTGCCGAAACTTTTTGCCTCGAACGACAGTTTTGTGGAACAATCTCACTGCTGCAGTATTTCCTGACTGCTACGACATGAGGACCTTCAAGAAACGAGCGTACTCTCTTTTGAAAGGCCGGCAAAACATCAACGATACCTCTGGTGTCGCGGATGTCCATGGGCGGCGGTGATTGCTTACCATCAGGCGACCCGCTAGCTCGTTTGCCGCCTCTGCCATAAAAAAAAAAGCTCGAACTTCGAAGCTTGTACAATGGATGCTAGGGAACAGATAGAAATACTTAAATACTTTTTATTAACATCCCACGAATCGAATACAAATGACTTTCAGATGTACTCTTTAAGGATCACGTGCCCACAGGGACACGGTTCTTTGAAGCATGCTTAGAGCCAAAGCCAACAGCGCAGAGGCTTTTCTGTACCTTTTTGATCTAAATGAAATGAGTACATCTGCCAGGTTCCATCTCTGACTACCTAAATACAGATCTAGTCAAAGACACAACCTGGCAAATGTGAGGAGAACTATTGCAAAATTAAAAGAAACTAAATTCAGGTCTATTAAATGTAGTTTGATGTAAGATTTTAGACTTTCGCGTTGCATTATGACACTAATATTATTTAACGGGACTAAACGTGATATAAATTATGTAGTATGTATAGGTATACTACTTACTGCTTGACGTTTCGTCGAACATCGTACAGCCGAAACATCAAGCATTAAGTATACATATATTACGTAATTAATATCGCGTGTAGTTTGATGGTTCGGTTATCTGGGCTATGGGTTGAGACGTCGGACCTCTGCCATGAAAAATGTATTTTTATTCATTTTGGTTTAAAAGGGAGCAGAGAGCTCACCTGGAGGTAACGCCTTCGCAGCAGCTACCATCAGGTCCACTGGTTTTCTGGTGTGTTTGATGCCCCATAACCCTCGTGCGTCGCTCTGCCCCAAGTATTTCACCTGAAAGATAGGAAAATGAGGGTCAATAGTCAATACTTTATTTGCAAACTACGTATTATGTGTACACTATGGGCCGCCCGCGACTCCGTCCGCGTGGATTTCGATTTCCAATATCCCATGTGTTATTCTGATGTATAAGCTATATTGTGGTAAAGTTTCATGCAAATCCATTCAGTAGTTTTTACGTGAAAGAGTAACAAACATCCATACATCCATACATACAAACTTTCGCCTTTATAATAGTAGTAGGATAATACAGATGTTACATTATTAATAACCCTTAGGGTGAACGTTCAGGTAGGTATATATAAAATATCTAAGTACACTAAAATTATAAACAGGAATGGTTTGTATTTTGGTATTTTAACATTATGGCTGAGCAACTATGATTTATTTGCGATTACACCGAATAAGCTCATAGAATGCGCTATGTATATTGTTTCTACAACTGCACCGTTGCATTAGGTCTTCCTGTAATGATTGTGTATGTGTGTTTGTTAATAAATAGATAAATAAATTTTATTTGTAACGAATAAACTCAAAAACTATCTGTGTGAACCAGCTTTTTCACCACTACGAATCAGAACTGTAGCTAACGTTACTCAGAAAACCGAATGCATAACGTAATAATAACGTATGAACTGATATAATTAGCTAGGTTAATTTAATTGACACCGTTTAAAAGATCATTAAAGCAAATAAAAGTACATATTGTGTACGGCTCCACAAAATAGAAAGTGGTGTTTGTAACATACATATGTATGTTACAAACACATTAATCTTAACATAAGTATAATATGATTAAACAAACATGAACCAACTGTATTATGAAATAATAAATTAGTTATTACTTATTAATATTAATAATTCATAAAATTTCATTTTTGAATACATGGATATCTAAAAAGAGAACACATCCATTTCAATTTAACGCCATTGATTACTATCATACCTGACCTGGGATTTGAACCCAAAACCACGCGAGTTGAGAAATCGGTTTATCTAAATCTACACTACACAAAGCGTATTATAATGCATTTGGATCGCGGCCGCCATTGTGGAAACGGAAGTGACGTCATCCATCCATTATAGTGTCAGCCGCTATGATTGACTAGTAGATTGTGGGCTATTTATGGTATAGTTTGCGAATGGTATAAATAATGTTATATGCAAAGGAGTTAGCAGGCGTGAATACACAGGAGCTCGATGGCGCAGTGGCTAGCGATTCGCCTGCGATTAAGCCTTTCGCAGAAAAGTTCATCTCGAGCTCCTCCTCAAAAGAGTAAAGACGTATCGTGTTGTCATAGCAGTTAGGGCGCCTCTTTTGCTTTCCATCAGGCTGAGAGGAATCAACATGGGCGTACCCAGTTTCTGGGCCAGGGAGTGGGGGGGTGATCAGCTTTATAAAACCGTGAGGGGTGGGGAAAATCAGATTTGAATTAGCTAGTAGAAGTAGTAGTCCTTTTAATTATTTAATTATCTGAGTGCTAAAGATTTTTATTGTCTCTAAATAACATACTGAGTATTTTATCTAGAGGAGGCAGTGGGGGCAGCTGCCCTATCCTGGGTACTCCCGTGGGAGTAAATGTAGCGTGATTTCAAAAAAAATTGGCACGTTAAGCCTTTGGTCCTGCGCTTGATCTCTCTACGCTCGTGTCAGATTGGACCCGTCTTTCACTGGGCACAATGGGCACATGCTAGGGCCTTGCGATAGATTGAGGCCCCCAAACCGGGTTTTGGGGGCCCCACGTTTACCAAACAAGAGGCTTAAAGAGGGCCCCTGATAATAATAATACCCTCCGGTATTCGGCCATGGCGGTCGATTACGATCAGCCAGGTACGCAGGATATATTATAGTGCACAAGTTAGTGCGCTAGCACAGGTGCACTCCCTATTCCCTCACTCTCATAGTTCAGTGGGACAGCAATCTGACACGATCGTAGAGAGATCAGGTGACAGGACCACCGTTATCGTGCCTTTCGAAGCACGGGGGAGCTCGAGATGAAATTTTCGGTCACCCATCCGATGACTGGCATCTGCGAACGTTGCTTAACTTTAGCAACCGCAGGCCGAGGGCGCTAACTACTGCGCCACCTAATAGGTGTAAGGCCCTGTATCCCAACGAACTAACCTGGAATGTTATTGGTAGATCATCCACAGTGACTGGACCTTCGTTTTCAGCCATCTTACTAATGGCACATCACTTGTGAACTGATTTTGTCGTCACCTCTTCTGTCGTGTCATCGTAACCTGTAAAGTAAGTTTATCATTTAACAAATAAATTAAATTCAAATTAATTCATTGAACAAACACACCAATTGCCTAGCCCCAAACTAAGTTCGAAGCTTGTACTATGGATGCTAGGGAACGGATAGACATACTTAAGTACTTTTATAAGCATCCATGACTCGAGTACCAATAAATGCCAATGTTCATCACACAAACATTTGCCCCTAGCGGGATTCGAACCCGCGACCCTCGGTTTTGTAGCCAGGGTCTCTGACCACTAGACCAACGGGCCCGTCCGTAAATCCTTACTACTGTTAAAAAGCGAGAAGTGAGTTTATTTTTTTGTTTGTTCCACTTTCATGAAATTGGACGGCGCTCTAACCACTACACAACGGAAGAAGTTTCCACACCACAAAGGCTCGAAATGCCACATTATCCATACCTAAATAAATAGTTCACAATTAAATATAATGCAAAATTACGTATCTTTTACCGAGAAGAATTTAATTACTTTAAACAACCTTGCAACGGTCATGATTCTGATAAGAACTGATAAGAGCGCCACAGACAATGAAATGAAGCAATCGTTATGTTTAGATTGTGTGTGAAATAGAACCTTTTGGTTTTTAAGGCTTATGGAAATCTAAGAGTTATTTTAACAGTAAGGTTTCGGGTATAAAATAATTAAATAAATATTTCACAACATTACATACATTGATCTTACTCTGTTTAAAGTAGCTTAAGCACTTGTGTTACAGACTTCAGAATCAACAGTGGTATTACAAAATTAAATATACTTAAATAAATACATATAACACCCAGACCGGGACAAACAGACATGTTCTTGTTCATGCACACAAATGTTGGTCCTGTGCGGGGATCGAACCCGCGACCTCTTGTATAATAGGCAACATCTTGACCATTACACCAAGCGGGTCGTCAAAGAGCAACTATCGAGTTTCTTGCCGCTTCTTCTCGGTAGATGACGTTCCGAAGTCGGTGGTAGATTCATTCTATTGTGATATCATTGACGATTTATAAGTGCCTCACTGAGGCCTACATTAATAAAGTATATTTTGATTGATTTTGATTTTGGTTGGTGGGTACTGCCCAAATCAGCTAATAAATAAATAAGAAAATCACCAATTATCTAGCCCCAAACTAAGCTCGAAGCTTGTACTATAGATGCTAGAGAACGTAGACATACCTACTTTAAAAACTTTTATACCGTGACTCTAGTACAACTGCCGATGATCGTCATACAAACGTTTAGACCTAGCAGGATTTGAACCCGTGGCCTTGTATTTTAGCCAGTTCAATAAAGAACGGATGTGGACTTTGCAAAAACACTCTTTTCCCATAAAGAACCCCCATAGAGTCTCCACGGTTGACATTTCACAGTTAGAAGGGTGAGCTGTCATGGTCTGCTGATTACAAGGTATAACCACAGATTACATAAGTATAACACAACACCTGTATTTCTAACTACATATAATTATATCTCCCAGACGTTTCAATGATTTTGCATCATATAAAATCAGCCAGACACGCAGGATATACATAGATGCGTGTGCATATTTCGGTGGGACAGCAAGAGAGAGATCAGGCGACAAGGGTTTGAATAATTTCATAATTCACATCAATTCAAAAAATACATAGTTTTTGATGATTTATAAGTGTGTTTGTATATGCCAACATAAATAAAGATATTTTTGACTTTGAATAGGACTTTGTGTTGCATTTGAATACAGTCTAAGCACTTTCTTAAATATGTGATCATGTGGTGAATATGTCAAATCCCTGAAATCCCATAGTTGTAACAATAACTCTATTTCAAATTATCGAGACTTTTTGCAGTGGAAAATATTGTTATTATTTATTTGTGAACGAATAATTTCGTTTTCCATTGTCAACTACTTTTATCATAGCTTCTACTTGGATATTTGTATTCATTCGTGGTGATTTCGTTTAAAAATCGTTGACATTCTCTTAATTCGTGACAGCGGTCAATTATTCAACCAATCTCGTGACGATGTGGCAAAAGAAATGCAGACGCTTACAATATCTATTACAAAATTGCATCAGTTTCACAATCCGTCTCATGGAACTCTCAGTGAGAGTTCTGGCTGCATTCTAAAATCAAATGCATTTTTGACGGGCCCGTTGGTCAGAAACCCGGGCTACAAAACAGAGAGCCGCGGGTTCGAATCCCGCTATAGGCAAATGTTTATGTGGTGAATATCGGCATTTGTACTCGAGTCATGGATGTTCATAAAAGTATTTAAGTATGTCTTTCTGTTCACTAGCATCCGTAGTACAAGCTTCAACAATTTCCGCAAACAAAGTGTTATACTATAGCTTAAAGCCTTCCTTATCAAATAGACTATCAAATACAAAAAAAAAACATTTTATCCTGTAGTTCATAAAATTAGAACGTTCAAACAAACTCTTCAGCTTTATTATATTAGTATTCATAATTCTAAATGTATAGGTAAAATACACATTTGAGAATCAGCGAAACAGTTATTGAATAGTCGATTAAATAATCCATGATAATAAACAGAAAAGACAAATTTATTATTTGTTGCTATTCTCCTTACAAAGTCAAAACACGCATTTTGCGTAAACAAGAGTCGCCATAACATTATCGAAAGATCCAACGCGTTTTTTTACCCCACCTGACGAATTTCAACGGTTAAAACCATCTGGCTATCAAGCTACCCCAATCTAAGACAGGTGAATGGATATGTATTGCTTTAATATAATTTCTGTGCGTGTGTTGTTAATAAATATTCATTTAATGTTGTTAGAGGATGGTAGAGCTTAGATTTGTAATGAAACTGGAATCTAGATTTAGATAACCTGTACAAATTCTTTAGAAGACCTGAAGACTTTGTATGTTTGTTTGAACGCGCAAATCTCATAAACTATCATACCTACTACTAGCGGCCGCCCGCGACTCCGTCCGCGTGGATTTCGATTTCCAATAGCCTAACTAAAGCCTTCTTTGTCAAATGGACTATCCAACACAAAAATATTTTTTCAAACGGTCTAGTAGTATCTGAGATTAGCGCTTTCAAATAAACAAACAAACAAACAAACAAACATACAAACAAACTCTTCAGCTTTATATATTAGTATAGATTATGGTAATGTAAAAGTTTGATTGTTTGTTGGTCAATCACGCTCAAACTTCTCAACGGATTTTGACTAAATTTGGTCTACAGGCAGGGTATGAGCTAACTTAGAACGAAGGCAAAGCCGTGGGTAAATAACTACTTGGCTGTAAATTGCAAGAAAATACGTTTGTGTAGGAAATATTTTTGCTTGTGTTGATAAGAAGTTTGATGCTAGGACAAATATGCGGTCATCTAGGATATACTTTGAGGAAATAATTCTGTGAAGGAAACTCATTTAGCACGTCCAAATAAGTAGGTATCGTATGTACCTAACTGACTCCGTGGTAGAGTGGTTAGATCGTTGGACTCAAAACCCACGGAAGTCGTGAGTTCGAATCCCGTGGCGAACACCACAACTTTGTGTAGGTTTTCTCAGTTTGATTATGACATTGCAGGCTAGAATCTCCTGATTGTCCGATAAGAATGATGATTCCGTGCTTGGAATGCACGTTAAGCCGGTGGTCTCGACTATGATCCAAATTGTCTGGTTTTCCTTGTGTGGGTTGCGGAGGTCAGACGACAATCGCTCCTATGTAGTTACCAGGCTGGTCAACTCAGGACCATAGTCAAAGCTTGCCCTGGGCTCCAAGGCAATGGCCGAGGATGCAACCGGGAGAGGCGCTAGGATGATGATGATGCCATATTATGTGTTTTAATGATTGTATGCACATCACACTTTTGAGTTGTTTTAATGGGTGCGACTGATTAAAATATTACTCGATTTTTAATTAATGTGCTAGAAATGAGAACAAATTATTCAATAACTTAATTAGATTTAGCTGTGTTACGACAATTTGGTTTTAAACTTACTTGCAACCGAATTCGCAATGGAAATCTGTTTATTACGCTTTATTTATACAAGTGTTATCCGAATGTTTACGCTGAATTTCATCATTTTTTTTCATCAATTTGAACAAAGGAATCTAAGTCATAGAAATCACAAAAATGCGTATAGTTACACGGTTTTTTCCATCGCTCATCATGTGGTAACGATGTCGTCGCTACTTGGTGATGGGGATGATCCACATAAT
This sequence comes from Nomophila noctuella, assembly GCA_958496325.1. Classification (NCBI taxonomy): domain Eukaryota; kingdom Metazoa; phylum Arthropoda; class Insecta; order Lepidoptera; family Crambidae; genus Nomophila; species Nomophila noctuella. Next base: position 6,620,883 of record OY292508.1, read on the forward strand.
AAGACGAGTGGTCGGTGTGGTATCAACATCTTTATTAGTTACTCTACAGCTTATATACTAAACTAGGACGTGTGTTATGTGATCTAGGTACCTAGCGTTTCTCCCGTTTCTGTGCGGGGTCCGCTTTGACCATGATCCAGGATTTGGCGAGTCTGGTTATTTCAGTGAAGCGACTGCCATCAGACCTTCGTAAGGTCGTTTGCCACCCAAATATAGTTAAAAATCTTACCTAAAACCTTTTTTTGGAAGGATTGGAAAATAACTGGGCGTTATGTACGAACATACAATTATAGTTTTGTAGGTAAGATTAATTAATGTTTTTGCGTTAGATAGCCAAAGTGCTACTTGCGTATAAGTCGGATTTTGTAGATTAAGGTGTTTGATAAAATCAATTAAATACAGTAATTATGTTCCTAGGCGTATTATTTGAAGTACATAAGTATTTTTGCTACTGTTATTTTTTTTGGCAATGAAGTCATCTTGTATTAGGAAACTATCACTGAGTAAAATCATAATTAGTGTTCTTATCTTCATTTACTTTATAATATGTGATAAGGACGAGATATTCTACAAGGTTAATGAATTTTCGCATGATGTTTTCTAAGAAATAGATTAGCGTACGGTTCACCTGACGGTAGGTAAGTGATCACCGCTGCCCATGGACATCAACAACCGCACAAGGGTGGCAGATGCGTTGCCTACCCGGTTGTTGATGTCCATGGGCAGCGGTGATCACTTACCATCAGGTGACCCTCTAGTTCGTTTGCCTCCCTATATCATAAAAAAATACCCTTGCATCCCGGGTTTCTTGGCGAAAAACTACATTTTGAAAGCATGCTCATAAAATAATGTAAAAAATAGCGAAACCTTATCTCCAACCTGTTTATCTGTACTGATATGTGCCGGTAAATGCGATAACGTAAAATCTATGGTGATAACTACTGACTTCGTTATGACATAAAGTTTACTTTGCTTTCACACAATGTGTGTCATACTAAGTAATATTTGACAGTAACATATTGATTGACATCGGTATCTGGTGGGCTAGTGGTTGACTAAATAAAATTGGTATGGGTTCAAAAAAAAAATAGAAAAAAATAAATTATTAGCACGAACACACAAATTGCCTAGCCCCAAACTAAGCACGAAGCTTGTACTATGGATGCTATAGAACGGCTAGACATACTTAAATACTTTCATAAACATCCATGGCTCGAGTACAAATGCCGATGTTCATCACACAAACATTTGCTCCTAGAGGGATTCGAACCCGCGACCCTTGGTTTTGTGGCCAGGGCTCTGACCACTAGACCGACGGGCCCGTCAATGCAGTTAAGTGTGAATTTTATGAAGCTAACATCAGCATTTCTTTGTACTACGAGTATATTTATGACATAATCGAACAAACAAAGATGAATTTTGGCTTAAACACCACGCTTGCCAAATTGATGATCACAAACCCGGGCTGTGTCCGGAAAAACCGACATAAATTTTGCCCGACCTGGGAATCGATCCCAGGACCTCGAAATCAAGGCCCGGTACTTAAACCACTAGGCGATCGAGGCGTTACTTCGGAGCTCTTCCTTTGCGTTACAAAATCTAAGTTAACTGAATAGTTATATCTCTTAACATTATGCCTATCTAAATAGAGGATTATCCTTTGAAATATCACTATATATTACTACATAGTATTAAAAAGTCTGTATCCGCCGTCTGTCTCTGTCCCTATGTATGCTCAGATCTTGAAAACTACGCAACGGGTTTTGATGCGGGTTTTTTATTTAATAGATAGAGTGATTCTTATGGAAGGTTTATGCATAATATATAGTACAGAAAATCTGATACATTTAGCTGCACTCGTGCGAAGCCGGGGCGGGTCGCTAGTTTATAAAATCCTTTGAAAAGTAATTTGTAGCTGGTCTTGAAGTAATGAACACATTGGCTTCAAGTTAATCTATTTATCAGTTCAGAGATAAAAGAAAACACATGTAAAGGAATTTCAGCCGTCACCAATAACACACGTCAGTAGTTTTTCCATTAAAATACTTATTATCTGTAAGGACAATTAACTTTATAGAAAACACTCACCTAGAACCGAGAAAAAATAATCCAAATATTTTTTTCACTGTACTTTTTTAAATTCAAAAATACACTTGGGTGAAAAGGAACGCACTGATTTTAAAAAGAAATTAAAAAGTTCGAAATCAAAATGGCGGCACGTCCGTCGCTTACCGGCGCGCGTGGTGGAATACGAAATTGAGTTTTCAAAATTAGAACGTTTAAAGTCCAGAAAACGTGGACCCCTCAACTTTGGTACACTGACCCTTGTTAACTCCATGTTTCTATACATTTAGCGGGGCGAAGAGGGTCTTTGTGAAATGGCCAGGTGGGAATCCTTACTCAATGCTTATTGCAGTCCGTGTACGAAATTTTGATCTTTGTTTTAATGAACTTAAAGACTACAATGTCTGTACTGATTGGCTTGTAGATTAGTCATACGTTACGTGAAGAAGTGATAAGAGATACAGAGTGTTTTCATTAAAATGTTTTAGCAAATAATTTAGTCTCGAAAGTCTTTTGCATAATTTATGAGCAAGTTTGGTAATTACGTTTTAAATTAAATGTTAATGATTGAATTAAATGTTGATGTTACATATAAGTTGTTTGTTTTTAGGGTGTTTTTGCATAATAATAATTAACACTATTAAAACTACATGTTCTCGGAAGGCCACTGTCGTTGACTCGTTGTAGTAAATTATTATTATGATAAAATTAAGAAAAAATATTTATTCTTTTCTGACAAATATTAAACTGAAATGGCTTAATAAATTTAAATGATAATTTTTATTTTATACTTCGTACTTCGAAGGGACTTCCCTTACTAAAACTACCTAATTATTTTTAGTTGTCTTTTCAAATAAGTAAATATTTTATTGCTGATGTATGAAGAATCAATCATTTTGACACAAACAAAATTGGTCACCACAATGATTCACAAAATCAATTCGATTTTATTCCATTAATATTATAAATCAATATCATCAAAAAAGAGTAAGCTGCTTTTGCTTAGGTATATATTAATTTTCGCTATGGTCATCAACTGTAAATAATTTTACCATCACACTGTAGAACACATTCTATGTGTGTGCAAGCGCACCTGTGGAGTGTGTGTGTGTGTGTGTGATTATCACACATTGTGCGGGGGAGGCCGCGCGGAACTGAGGTGTTGGAAGATGCTCCACTTCAATACGTTTTACTAGGATGACGCCCGCCACACCACAATTCATTTTTAATTTATAATAATAAAAAAACACTTTTCTCAGGAAATGTATTGGATTCATCCAGCATTTATAAATATCGATAAATTATACTTGGCATGTTAAATTCAAAAAAATAATAAATGTACAAAATAACTACCATTTATTCTGACTTTCTGTCATTAACTGCCAAAACTACTGTTCTCTATGGAATATATTGTACAGAACTCTATTACAGACATTGTATGATTGAAAATTTTAGGGTACATAGACCTTTTTCCAGCAGTGCGACAATATATGTAGGATAATAAAAAAAAATAAGGGAATAGATTTCAAGTGTGAACACATTGAATACTTGGAAGAGTCTTGATTTTATTGTTAATAGTGTTGTTCTATTCATAAATAAATTATGTTTAAATCCCTCCAGAAACAAAGATGTTTCTGTTTGTGTGGATGATGTCCAGCTTAAGGTAATAATAGAAAAATAAATGTAATAAAAATGAGTGTAGTATTATTTTACATGCTTAGTTTTAAATGTGTGTGTACTAAGACTATCTTTTGCAATGACTATTTTGACTAACTTTTTTGGGCCTGGACTGATATAAATATTTGAATTATATTGAATTGAATTGAATTATACCTTAAGTGGAGTACCTTCTACCGCGGACTCCTGCGCCTGCGCCGGTAAAGTCTCCACGCTCGGCGAGTTAACACATCGCCGGTCACGGGTCATACGGTGCCGGTTCGATGCCCGGTCCAGTCACAACAATACATTCATTGAACGACCGTTAGGGTAAGGGCATATTGCCCTCATCTAGGTGTATATGATGGGTTAATCTACATTTTAACAGTCAAAACTGTGTCATCAAATTGTTTACCAATTAAAAGTAGCTCTATGTTATGCAAAACAAAAAATACATAATTTGTTTAAAAAGCAATCAATGAGGTTATATGTCATTTTATGTCAACTGAATTATTGTCCATAACGTATGCATAACGTGTATAAAAAAAATCTCACAAATTAAAGAAATCAAACCAACATTTAGTAAAGTAGGTGCTAAAGAAAAGCGTCTTCGTCGTTCTGTATCTTTTATTCTAAGCCGAGTGATGGAAGATCGCAGAATATAACGATTTAATTCAATTACAGATGCAGAAACAAAAAAAAATTATCGGCGTCCAGAAAATGAATGGATGGAACTGGTGTTAAAACTATATGATCAGTAGTTCCACCAAGGAACAGTGAATGGTACTAGCGTCAAGTCAAAATGCACTCCATTTTCATTATTTTAAAGGGGGACGCCGGCTGGCCATAGAATGTTAGGCCGACAGTGCACACATATGAAAGTACTATGTAAATATAGAGTAAATAGTCATTAGTTAACTGGCGAAAGAAAGGGTTTAAAAAAAGTTAGTGTTTTTGGGTAAATGCATATTTATTATTTTCCATCAGTAATACAATCTACGATTTCCACCATATTAGCTGTTGAAGGTTGTAAAAAGTATTTGTTTACCTGCTACGGCTGAACCCGGATCGTCGGAGTCAGTATTCATGATGAAGTTGTTTAGTTAAACGCACGAAATAAAACCGATCACTTTGTTGATGCAAGAAAAACACAATTACTTTTTGATATTTTGAACTTTGACAGTTGAATTGGCAGTTAATTTAGTGTTTCCATTGCGTAAAAAAATATCGATATTCGATTTTAGATCTATTCGATTCTAATATAGTTTTATAAAATAATGCAGCCTAAAATATACGTTTGATTGATTCATGAAAATATTTTACTAAGATTATAAAATATTTAAAAGATAAATAGAATAATGACACTGAAATATATATTTTTTTTATTTTAGGCATGCTACCCCTCATGTCACGATCGTACGGGATCGTACGGGTATCTTAAAAATTGCAACCAATTATTCACCTCATCTCATTTCTGTAGATAAATTGTAAATGGTATTTTTATTTCTATTTTAGCTAAGATCCACCACCTAAATAATATTCGATTTTCACTTATAATCGATTATCTGAAATTATATTTCTGTAGTGGCAACTCTTAACACACACGAGCCCGCCGCGGGTCGGCTCGATACACACGAATTTGAGCTTTACTTCAATGCTGATAGGGCGTAGATCAAGCGTAGATAGATTTGTTTACACATATCTGTCAAAAGGACGCAATTCCGGTTGGGTTAATAAATAGTTGAATTTCTTTTAATTTTTGTTATATTAACCCCAACTTTTAGCGACATACGAATAGCGCGAATAATTAAGAACGAATATTTTAGCTATTTTTATAAAATGGAAGATCGTGTGCACTTCTTGGCCTTATTCCGGCATCCCTCTTTAGTTTTTAATGGAACTTCTGTTTTTTATCAGTACTTCCATGATGGTTCGATTATGAACTACTGACAACGAACCCCTTCATTCTGAGTTTTGTACAAATAAACAACTGCAATCCCAACTAATATTATAAATGCGAAAGTAACTCTGTCTGTCTGTCTGTCTGTTACGCTTTCCCGCTTAAACCTCGCAACCGATTTTGATGAAATTTGGTACAGACAATCTTTAGACCCTGAGACAGAACGTAGGCTACTTTTTGACCCATTCCAACCCCCCACTTCCCCGAAATGAGGGCGTGGAAGTTTGTATGGAAAATCTAAACTACTTGAGTTAGACGCTTGAAATTTGGCATGCAGGTCCCTTAGTAAACTTGATGCTTAGTTGCAAAAGGATATTGCAAAATTCCCACGGGAACGGGAGTTAGCGGGAAAAAACATTCGTATAATGAAAACCGACATCCACGCGGACGAAGTCGCGGGCGGCCGCTAGTATTCAATATACCGTGCAAAACTGCATGCCCATAGTTGTAGATACTTCAAGTTGCACTCTCACAGATCTGCAATGTGACACGACACATACCGATAAGAGATTAGACGCAAGACCTATTCCTAGAAATACTAGTCAGTAATGGAGAATGAGTCGGTGGGAGGTAGGTGCTCGTTTATAAAAGACCCGTAATGTTCGTTCCGGAGGGGGGTTTGAATCCACACCTATTGCACCAAACACTTTTTAAATCCTACTACTACCTATTATAAAGGCGAAAGTTTGTATGGATGGATGTTTGTTACTCTTTCACGTAAAAACAACTGAATGGATTTGAATGAAACTTTACCACAATTATAGCTTATACATCAGAATAACACATAGGATATTGGAAATCGAAATCCACGCGGACGGAGTCGCGGGCGGCCGCTAGTAAATAAATAAATATCTCTGGACATTATTCACACAGCGCCATCTAGCCCCAAACTATACAAGCATTAGCTTGTGCTATGGGTGCCAGACCACGGATAAACATTACTTATATACTTTTTTTTGTAAATACATACATACATATTACACATAGAAACACCCAGACCGATACAAACAGACATGTTCATGCACACAAATGTTTGTACCGTGCGGGGATCGAACCCGCGACCTTTGGTGTAATAGACGACTTCTCGACCATTGCACCAATCGGCTCGTTTTACTTTACAAATAATCATCATCATCATTGCGCTTATCCTGGTTGCATCCTTGGCCATTGTCTCGCAGCCTAGGATACGCTTCGACGATGGTCCTGAACTGACAAGCCTGGTAATTATATTGGAGTGACTGTCGTCTGACCTCCGCAACCCACACAAGGGAAACTAGACGATTTGGATCATTGTTGGGAACAACGGCTTAACGTGCATTCCGAAGTACTGAATCATGATAGGACATCGAAATGTCCTATCCAAACGGAGAAAATCTACACAAAGTGAAGCGATGGCAGTTTTCATAAAAATGACAAAGTTATAAAAACTCGCCATGGTGACTGGAAACCATTACATCACCTGGCGCCTGTTCATGATAAATACTTAAGTTGCATTGTATTTTTGCTAGTTAAAAATTGTAGGCGCTAAGTAATTTTCGTACAGAAATACTTTCATGTTTAATGTCATGTTTTAGTGGGTGGCTTTGTTCCCGGGCTAAACTAAAACATGATTGAGTTTATCTGTTTGTCATAGGCTGGCTTGAGTCTGGAAGTTTTCGGTTTAAGAAACTGTCATGTTCGAGTCGGATATTTTGATTCTTCATTTAATTTTGTACCAAATTAAACATTTTGTTAATTATTGTATTAACTAAAGTTTTTTATGAACCAGTTAAATAACAATCGCGTGTGCATAAGCATCACTGCACTCGCGCCGCTCATTGCATGGCAAAAGTGCACTTTTTCTGCATATAGGTAATAATAGCCTTTATTAGACTTTATCTGCTGCCAATGATTTCTATGGAAGTCGCTAATTAGCTAATTAGTTCACTTGATTAAGGAAATCGATGTGGACTTGGTCAGTTTCGTTTTTTTCAAAGTCCTATTATGATATGGAGACACGAATTTATTATCACACCTAGTATTAAACAGAGTCGCTTTCTTAACAGCCTCAACTGAAAGTAACCCAACCCACGACCCTTGCGTGATCCTACTACTATTATAAAGGCGAAAGTTTGTAAGTATGGATGTATGGATGTATGGATGTTCGTTACACCTTCACGTAAAAACTACTGAATGGATTTGAATGAAACTTTACCACAATATAGCTTATACATCAGAATAACACATAGGATATTGGAAATCGAAATCCACGCGGACGGAGTCGCGGGCGGCCGCTAGTTCCTAATAACTGCATCTAATTCATAATCTACCGATTGTCTGATAACGAAAGACCACGTGGACGATCAATCATTCGGTCAGTTTCGTCACGTGTAATGAAATGACTGACTGACTGACTGATTGGTTGATCCGGTCAAGAGTGAGAGCTGCAATTAGAGTTTTTTGAAGCGTAGGTACCGTATTTTTAAGGCATTTTTCAGTATGTTTTGACGACCTGTTTGGTGTAATGGTCAAGAAGAACTAATATTAGACCAAGAGGTAGCAGGTTCGATTCCCGCAAATTAGTTCCCTGCCTCTCTTATGTATTGGAAGCAATACAACTGTAAAAAAATAGAGAAAAACTTTTAGTTTTTATGGTAATTATGTTAAACATCATAAAAAAACAATTTATTACATATAGTTTTGAACATAAGATAGGTTTTCCACTGTAGGTTCCCACAGATAGAGGAATATGCCCCCCACATAATTGTAGGAAAGTTGTAAAAAGTAATGTTGTAATCCTCCTCTTAGCTGTCTAGAAATAATAAAATAATAAATAAATTCTTTGGACTAACACACCAATTGCCTGGCCCCAAACTTAGCTCGAACCTTGTACTATAGATGCTAGGGAACGGATACACATACTTAAATACGTTTATAAACATACATGACACGAGTACAAGTGCCGATGTTGGTGCACAAAAATTTGGCCCTAGCGGGATTCGAACCCGCGACCCTTGGTTTTGTAGCCAGGTTCTCTGACCACTTGATCAGCGGGCCCGTCTGTATTCAATACCTAGTCTCGCTATTTGTTTGACTCTCCACGGATCCCTAACCAATAAATCAATACAATTGGCATCATTATAGTAATTACAGAACATAGATCATCGATAATCCTTGTTATTGACCGTGGGAATATCGGAACTAAAACAAAAACAAAACAATTGTTTATAATCCTAAGACATTTCTTCGTCACATCTCTTTATAAATGAGATTATCTTGACGGGTTAATGATGTTATAGTGGATTTATTCATTAGAGTACTAATGATGGCAACTTATACATATTTATATAAAAGTTGGAAAGGACAACAATAACAAATAATGTTTAATTAAAAGTAAATTGCCTGCTTATTTTTATTTGTTTAAAGCAAGTGGCCGCCCGCGACTCCGTCCACGAGAATTTCGGTTTCCGAAGACAGTGTTTATTTTATAGCTTAAAGACCTTTCGACTTATGGACTTTCCAACACAAAAATATCTTTTCAATATTAACCAGTAGTTTACAGAGAACCAACCTTTTGAGCTTTATTGCTTTAGAATATAAATTATTTATCATTTAATTAAGTGTGAAATTTCCATTACTTTATATAATAATATATATTAACTAGCCGTTTTTTGACTATGACTGCTTATCACTTATTTTCTCGCTCTCATAAATCGGTGACAGCAACCTGAAACGATTTTAGAGAGATCAGGCACAGGCCAAAATGCTTCTAACGTGCTTTTCGAGGCAAGGGGGTGTAATTACACCACCTACTTCCAGACTCCCAACACAAAAAGGTTTGATACTAATGGAGGTATGAACCGTGAGTTCAACTCAGGACTTATGATTTAAGGAACGACCTCACAGTCAATATCTAACAATAGTTGAATAACCTCTCTCTCTTTTTCTCTCTTGGAAAACACTGTGAGGAAACCTGCACATTCAGATAGTTTCTGAATTTAGTTTACTTAGATCTGAATGTGTTACCATGATCCAATCTGTCTGGTTCCTCGGTTCTGGTTATGAAGGTCTGGTGGCAGTCGCTTCACTGTAATAACCAGACTCGCCAAATCCTGGATCGTGGTCAAAGCGGACCCCGCTCAGAAACGGGGTAAACGCTTGGAAGAAATTGAATACACTCTCAATCTAATAATTTATTCAAAAATAAACCATCGCACACATTCATAACAAAGGCCCGGGCACCCATCCTCCTCCACCCGGCGGAGTGTCGCTTGACCCACAATGCGGTGTCGCAAGGTCCACTCCCGCGCAAGGTCAACGCTTCTTTCCCACAGCAATTTGCTTGCGATGGGCTATATACTGACACTGCTGTTTTGATACTTGCTGTTTATTATTTGGCGAATGTTTAAAATTTGGTTGCAAATTCTCCTCTTATCTTTAATAGCATAAACAAAGTATCAGCCTATTAATGTTCCACTGCAGGGCAAAGGCCTCCATCATTTGAAACCATGTTTTTCGTCATAAAGATGGGTATTGGCTTAATCACCACACTTGCCAAATGCGGGTGATGACAGCCCAGGCTGTGTTCAGAAAAATCGACACAAAGGACATGTCCATAAATGTATGGACAAAAAACCCAGAATCGACAGGAATGAAATGTATACCAGTGGATTGGCATTGAAATTTAATATAATGTTACCAAGGGAGCAACTCTGAAATCGTTATAGTATAGGAGCTAGAAGCAAAATAAAATAAGGAAAAAATTCGTTCAAAACAATAATAAAATAAGTTTACGTCATGTCATGACATAATATGACGTTGTTTTGATGTTGTATCACTTGTGATAATTATCATCATCATCTTTGACAAGCAACAGCAACATAATATCAACATCATATTAAATCACAACATAACAAACACTCTGTTTTTTGAATATTTTTTTCTTCTGGCCCATGGATACTTCAATCGTTACAGTACTGTGTGTATTATTGGTAGTGTCCGACCGAAGGTCTATTTTTGGCCGAAGCCGAAGCCGAAGCCGAATAATCGGCTAATGCCACGACCTTCGGCCGAAGCCGAAGCCGAAGCCGAAGGTTTATATTTTCTCAGCACTCAGTAAATAATTTTGCTCAATATGTTCTACAAGCTACAATTAATATTAAAAAATATTTCAAAATCTCAATATTGAAGGTTTACATTGACTGTCTCATATAGAAGTTGATGATATATTTTGTGATTTGCCTACTGGTAAAAAATAATCATTTCTTTATGTCTTTGTTTTACTCGACTGGGCCAAAACTATACTAATGAATAAACAAAAAAAAACAAACACTTCTCAGTAAATAATTAAAGGTTGGTCAATTAAATGCACAGTTTAGAAACTATTAGAATATTCAAAATAAATGTAACAATTACAATAGAACTAATGAGGTAATGACTGTTTTGAAAACAAACTGAAATTTAATATGCAACCCATATCACTACATAGTATAAAACAAAGTCGCTTTTTCTGTCATGTTGTTGATTTTGATGCGGTTTTTTTTAATAGATAGAGTAACTCATGAGGAAGGTTTTTATGTATAATATCATCCATTAAATAGTGGACAAGTACCACGGGCGAAGCCGGGGCGGGCCGCTAGTGCAATATAAATATTGACATGTCAAATTATGTATAAAATATGTTCATCCATTAAGCATCTCGATGAAGGTCCTTGTATAGCGGGATCTTAGACTATAATGTATCACAATTTAATTGATAAGCACAAATTCCAAACAAAACTCTCGTTTAAATACAAGTACGAACTTGTTTTGAAGCATGCAATGTGATATTTTGACAGTGACTACCCGCTGCTTCATGACTTTCGTCACAGTTTGTTCAATCTCGTCGGTCGCTCGGACCTTCGGCGAAACATTCGGCTTCGGCCCCAAATCCGGCCGAAGCCGAAGGTTTCGCCGAAGGTGGATTTTTTGGCCGAAGGTGGCCGAAGCCGAAGCCGAAGCCGAAGCTTCGGTCGGACACTAATTATTGGTAATTCTGTGGCTAAAGATTGCAAATATAAAAATAATTGGTATAGTATAGGAGCAAAGAGCCATGTTGTGGGTGAGAATATCGTTGTTATTATGTTGCTGTTGCTTGTGAAATGTGTTGGTGATAATTATCACAAGTGAAACAACATTAAAACAACGTCATATTAAGCTACAACATGACGTAAACTTTGTTTTGAACGATTTTTTTCCTTATTTTATTTTGCTCCTAGCTCCTATACTATAACGATTTCAGAGTTGCCCCCTTGGTAAAATTATATTATATTCCAATGTCAATCCACTGGTATACATTTCATTCCTGTCGACTCTGGGTCATTTTTTGGACATCACCTTTTGCCCGACCCAGAAATCGAAACCAGGACCGCGAGACCACGGTCCGGTACGTAAACCACTGGGCCATCGAGGCGTCCTCTTATCGTTACTAATGTAATAAAGCAGAGGTGCGATTCACTAAGCGCAAATGACATAAAAGCCTTGGTCGCAGCGGCTGTGTAATCGGTGACAGTAATTTTGGTATTCTGATACATAAACGTCGAACGATGTTAAGACTGATACCCAGGTGATTTCAGCCGTGAGTGCATCGAACGAGGGTCGCATAGTGAATTGCACAGCTGAAGAGTTTGTTTGTTTCTTTAAACGCGCTAATCTCAGGTTCAAACTGGAAAATCTGATGAGTAACCGGAAAATTTCAACTCGAGCTTCGGAAGGTAAATGAAGCCTTTGTCCCTGCGCCTGGTAACTCTACGATCGTGTCAGATTGCTGTCCCATCGGGAGGGAATCGGGAGTTCACCTGTACTTGCGCACTTAATTGTGCCTTATAATACCTACATCCAGCGTACCTGGCTGATCTTAAGATCGGCCGCCATAGTTGAAAACGGCCGAAATGGTTTTATTATACTAGATTTTATTGACTTGCCAAATTATAACTAAGTATCAAAGCCCCTCAGTCGGAGTACCCAATATTAATGTTCATTGGAGTCTTACGCTTGATACAAAGCCATTACACCGATGTTTCGACACGGACGGACAGGCACATTATTTGATATTAGCGAAAGCGAAATGTCAGTGCTGCCGTGTATGTTGTACGGAGATAAAAAGTTGTTACGTTTGTTTAATAAACATAACAAAAAGTTGGCCGGATTAAAGTTAAGACAGAGGTCAGTTAGTAAATAAATCCATACATAAATAGGTTATGAAGTTAGTTTTTTGTATGTTTGAACGCGCTAATCTCAGGAACGAATTTTTCGTATATCAAAAAATTTTGCGTTGTATAGTCCATTCAGTGTTGCCAACCACAGTATAGACCTGAAAAAAAACTGTTGAAAACGTGTAGAAAATTTGACTTCAACACAAACCCGGGCAGTGTTCAGAAAAATCGACACAGTTTGCCCGACACGGGAATCGAACACAGAACCTCGACACCAAGGCCTGGTACTTAAACCACTAGACCATCGAGGCGTTAATAATAATTAATTAAATCTAATTATACTCCGTTGATCGCATAAATAAGCTGTGAATGGCAGTAGATGTACAGATAAGAACATTCTATGAGAAAAAATATTTCTTCATCAATTGTTTGAATTTGAAACATACTTGATAACTTATATTTTGTTTGGACACCATGGACGTTCAAGGCTTATTTGTACTTCTTACAACACGATTTGTATCAATTATTTATGGAAATAATTGTAACTCAAGAAATAATTGTAAGAGAGGTAGATCTTAGTGAAACTTCCACTCGTATAAGCCGCTCGTCTGGGAATGAACCTCCACCGTACAGAAGACCACAGTGAAATAACACTTCCTAACTGTTGTTCTATATTTCAGCTTGTGAGTAAGGTCGCCAGAGCTCCGTTTGGGGAGAGTATGGGGTCATAAAGGCAGTCAACGCGTCTGCGACCATTGTGCGTTTTTGTTGTCCATGTTCATCGTTTGCCTTCCTATTAAATAAAAAAAACAACATTTGAACTAGTCTGGGCTTACATCGGTATCTTATTATGTTAATAATATGAGTAATCATCACTCTACCTAGAGCCCGGTTGCATCCTCAGTCATAACAGCAGAGTCCAGGGTACGCTGCGAATCATCATCATCCTAGCGTTTATCCCGGTCGCATCCTCGGCCATTGCCTTGGAGTCCAGGGTCCGCAGGGTACGCTGGGAATATGATCCTGAATTGGCAAGCCTTTATTACTTCTTCTTTATGATATTTGATTGCAATTTTTGTGTCTTAATCATATCGGGACTTCGTGGCCTGAAATAATAAAAAGATTCATTGTAGCGACTGCCGTCTGACCTCTGTCACCCTTACAAATGAAACCAGACAACTTTGTATCATAGACAAGTCCAACGGCTTAACGTGCCTTCCGAAGTGGATATTTTATAAACACAAAATATTTTTCAAAACGAAGATTCACACAAATAATTGCCTCAGTTAGTACCGTTTATGTCAAAACTTGTACTTAAGTTAACTTAAGTAATGGCTGACCTTTCAAGTTGATTTGGACGCCTCGAGCCATAGTTCACAAACACAATTAACTATATTTCGCCCTAGTTTCCACCTTTGTTCGCTAAGCTTGGCAAATTTGGCCGTTTTTATTTACAAATACGCTATTTTAGATGTTGATTGTGGGAGATCTAAGAATGTTATTTATTGCATCAAAATATAAATAACTCAAAGGTGGCTGACTGACATAAATAAATAAATAAATAATAAATAAATAAATAGTTCACTACATTACATCTATTGATCTGACCCCGTTATAAGTAGCTTAAGCACTTGTGTTACAGACATCAGAATCAACAGCGGTATTACAAATATACTTAAATAGATACATATAACATCCAGACCAGGACAAACAGACATGTTCATGCACACAAATGTGTGTCCTGTGCGCAACCCGCGACGTCTTGTATAATCATCAACATACAAGAGGTCGCGTTCAATACCAACCATTACACCAAGAGGGTCGTCGAATCAACATAGTGATATATCAACGCACAGCCCAAACCACTGGACGGATGGGCCTGTTTGGTATGGCAGGATGTTCTGAAGTAGGCATCCGCTTGAAAAGGATTTTGATAACCCGTAAATAAATATATAACAATACAAATATACAAAAAGCTAAATTAAGTCGTAGAATAAAGAAGATATTTGACAACATCACATACATTGCACTTGTTACATAGATACGTACCTACCTACTTTTGCATAGATTTTTGAAGTGTTAGTTAGTTTGTTAGATTGTTCGTTTGTTTGAAAGCGTTGTTGAAAGCGTTGATCTCAGGATCAACAGGTAAGCTAGTCAAGATGCCACTTTAACGAATTCGCCAGACGCTTTCGTAGCGACTTATATCTCCATCTCGCTCATATCAATAGTACGTGTGCGGGAGGGCAATATAACTCGCGATGAAAACGTATGGCGAATTCGACAAAGTGGCATCTTGGCTAGGGCCCCTGGTTCGAATTAGAAAAATCTTTTTGAATAATATAACACCATGTGTGCGGAAACTGAAAGCCTCTCGGAATGAGTCGCGAAACGACCTCTTCATCTTTGTTATATTACTATAGATTTGTACATGTAACCTGGACCAGTACAAACAGACATGTTTTTGCACACACATTATAAATGAATGGGACAAGCTAAACATCACCTAAAGGCTTACCTTTGCCATCTACCCACAACAGTAACAAAACAACAAAGGACAATGAAATCACTATCTGGCACTGCACTTCATCTGTAAAACTTGAAACTGCCTGCGTGGTTAGAGCGCTTCGCTTAAACCTCAGAGGTCGTGGGTTCGAATCCCGCGGGGAACACTTTCAGTTTCTGTTGGCTCCCAGTTAAGTTAGGACATTGCAAGCTTGAATTACCTGATTTTCCGATAAGAATGATGATTCCGCGCTTCGGAAGGCATGTAAAGCCGTTGATCCCGACTATAATCCAAATTATCTGGTTTCCCTTGTGTGAGATACGAAGGTCAAATGACAGTCGCTCCATTCTAATAACCAGGCTGGTCAGTTCAGGATCATAGTCGCAGCGTACCCTGGGTAGCGTAATGGCCGAGGATGCAACGTTGCCTCAATAAAACCCCATACCTTCCCCAACTGAGCTCTGGCGACCTTACTCACCAGCAGAAACATAGCACAGCAGTTACGAAGCGCTACTTCACTGTGGCCTTCTGTTAGGTGGAGGTACTTCCCCAGACGAGCTGCTCTTTAGAGTGGAAGTTCCACTAAGCTCTACCTCTCTTGGGTGTCTTACGACACCCACGGGAAAAAATAGGGTAATAATATTCTAAGAGTACATAGTACTTAATCTGTCTTAATTAATATTAAAGTACATAATTATAATATGATGCTCTGAAATTCGTATAAAATAATAACAGACAAAAGGAAAATGGCGGATGAGTTCTCATTTTGAAATATCTAAACAAATGACAGTTTACGTTTCGTTTTACGAAAGTTTTCATTAAGCATTGCGGGCAGTATTTAGCTGTGCTTAGCAGAGGTTGAGAACCTTTTACTACCATTGTATGTTTTGTTTTATAAATCCAAGTGAATAAAGGCCTTCGTTTTTTTTCAAAACGATTGTTGTCACGATTAAAAAACACACAATAACATTGACGAGTTATTTAAAAAAAGTCTTGAAGTATTTATGAGATTAATAATTGTATTATTGAATAAATGGTTTCAGATTTAATTGTATTGGTTGCAAACATTTTTTTCAATATCTTGGCCTTACGCGTTACCACTGACCGTTAATTTATGAAGATGAAGTTAATGACGTTTAATCATTATAATTTTAATTGCTACACTGTATTACCGAATACATTACACAAATTAACAAACACAGACTTAAAATACCACCCTAACTTTTTTCATATTTTTCCTGTGGTTCATAACATAACCTCTTTCACCGCAGTCGGTTAATCTCATACAAAAATGTTGTCGACCCCTTCCCATAGTCATTACATGATTACAAACTCTGAGATAGACTGTTTCATAGTCTTGTAAGCGTGGGAAAGCGGCGTCCGGCGTAGATATTGTTATTGTTCAATGATCGGTCTTGGGTTCGATTCCTGGGTAGAGAAATATATTCGATGACATAGAAATGAAAGTTAATAAATAAATACCTTGGACTAACACACCAATTGCCTAGTCCCAAACAAAGCTCGAAGCTTGTACTATGGATGCTAGGGAACGGATAGACATACATAAATACTTTTATAAACATCCATGACTCGAGTATAAATGTCAATGTTCATCACACAAACATTTTCCACTAGCGGGATTTGAACCCGCGACCCTTGGTCCTGTAGCCAGGGTCTCTGACCACTAGACCAACAGGCCCGTCATGTAAGTATGGATGAACATTCGATAACATAATGGGAAGGGATGATGTAAGGTAAGCTCTGTTGACGCGGTAACGTCAGATGTTCAGCGTTTGATTCCTGGGTCAAATCGAAAATTTGTGTCTGAAATTACCCAGTAGGATAGCTCAGTTACATTTAGGGTTTAGAAGTAAGAGGGTAAAAATGTTTATACATTTGGTTAGACGATGAAAAGAACTTTTAAAAACTTTAGTTTTAGTTACTAACTTCCCATATCCATAACACAAGAGTTATCATTTACACTATTTCCTCCTCCTCCTTGAGTCGTATTCCTCATAACTGAGGGTCGTGATCATTGTATGAAATGAAACACACAACTACTTTCTTGGCAATTTTAATGGAGTGGTTTGACATTGCCTTCTCCATTTCATACACTTTCTCGAAGCGTGCAGGTTTCCTCACGATGTTTCCCTTCACCCTACAATTGGTATGAAATAACGGACATAGATTTTTGATTATTCAGAGGTGCGTGCCTCACCGGACTTGTACCGCCGACCTCACGCATGTGAAGCGGCGCTTTAACCACTGGGCTACAGATCTGTTCATAAACTTAACATCACTCTTTAAGGTTATGTTTTCACGTGTTTTTTAACATTGATTTTTCATCATCATCATCATCATCATCATCCTAGCGCCTCTACCGGTTGCATACTCGGCCATTGCCTCGGAGCCCAGGGTTCGCTTCGACTAAGATCCAGAATTGACCAGGCTGGTAATTGCATTGGAGCGACTGTCGTCTGACCTCCGCAACCACACAAGGGAAACCAGACAATTTGGATCATAGTCGGGGCCAACGGCTTAACGTGCTTTCCAAAGCAAGGAATCATCATTCTTATCGGACAATTAGGTGATTTAAGCCTGCAATGTCCTGACCAAACTGAGAGAACCCACACAAAGTGGTAATGTTGCCCGCGGGATTCGAACCCACCGGTTTTTGAGCCCAGCGCTCTAACCACTACACCACGATAGTTATTTTTCATGTAAAAATTAAATAACATTAATATCGGAAAGTTTGCATCCATATCTGTAGGTAAAAATTAACTTTAAGATTGGTTAGTAAGCATTTTGAACTTTTAATACAAATATTCTACTTTTAAGTTATAAATAAAGTTCATCAGATCTTAGATGGCTCAGGCGGGATTCGAACGCAGTACCTCGTGCATTCTGGGCAAGCGCTCTGACCACTAAGCTACCGAGACCCTAAATTGACCTGACGAATTTCTGCTCAATGTGGCGTTATAAATACTCTTTCTAAAAACACACATCAGGCAACGAACCCGCAACCCACAAACTCTAACCACCAATCCACAGCGTCAATACAAGGCAATATAACTCTTGTATTATCTGCAGTAACAGTGTGTTATAAAAACAACAGAACCAAGCCGCGTACGACAGTATAACAATATTTGTGGTGGTGGAGTGTTGTGTTACTAAAGTGTGACGATAAACCTGGTATGTTGATTTGTTCTTTTTTTTTGGTAAAGTGACAGATGTTTGACAGTTGTGGAATGTCAAAATTTTGTGGGATTTCGTAGATGCGACTTAGGAATGAATAGTTTTGATTAATCAGAATAGATTTGGGTTTGAAGAAGGCAGCTAGAATGTGGGATTATAAAAAGTTTTTGAACTATGCATTTCAAAAATCCTTTTACACTGAATCAAAAAATAGTTTTTAAACATTTGTGATTCCAGTAATTACGAATGAGTAAATAATTAATTTATTATTTTTAATGTAATACAATGAAATTTTATTTTATTTATAATTTTATATTTAGCTGTGACTTTAATATGCAAGCTAAATGGTGCGTTGTAATTTTAAATGAATAATCCGAACTGTAAAAATTTAGAATATTTTAATTATGGACGAAAAGTAAACAAAGAGTTTAATTTTGTGTTTAGTGAGAACTTCATTGAACTTACATTGAGTATAAATAATTATCACGTTCTTTCTACTACATTGAATGATTTTCAAATTTTTTTTGTTGTTGTGACTATTACCTAAGTCTCAATTATTTTAAAATTTCATATTTTTGTAGGGCGTATAACTCCTTTATTCACCATTGTCAACAATTCTACTCGGAATATACTTGTACGTTGTGGAATCCTATAGTTCCACAAGATTTAAAATAGATAGGTATAAAACATCTAAACAATAGATTGCTTAATAAGAATTTCTTATATTGCTTCAACTGCTTTTCATAACTATTCTGTGTTTCTGCTGGCGTGTGAGGTCGTCAGAGCTCAGTTAGGGAGGGTACGGGGTCTTAAAGGCAGGCAACGCATCTGCAACCCTTGTGCTGTTGTTGATGTCCACGGGCAGCGGTGATCACTTACCATCAGGTGACGCTCTTGCCACCTGCCAAACTTTTACTTATGGAAAATTTATGTTTAAAGATATTTATTCTCAAAAAAGACAAATAGTCACTTACATGAGAACAACGTTTCTTAAATTATAAGTGTGATGTTCGTCACTATTCACACTAAACACTAAACTTATATTTAAATTTGTCATAATATTAATAGTTTTCGACAATATGTTGGCTAAGTTTAATTTACCTTTGATATGGGACTTAGAAAATGATTTTCTTTAGTGTTTAACATCATCATTATTATCAACCTATCCTTTTGCAGTAGGAACACTATAGGACGTAGACTTAGGTTCCCTAGATGAAAAATCATAAATATCTCACATCATATACATACATTGATCTGATTCCGTGTTTAGTAGTTTAAACATTTGTTACACATATCATAATCAAAAGATATTTACAAATATACTTAAATAGAGCTTAATGCCTTGCTGGTCTAATGGTTGAAGAACTGGGCAGTGATCTCGAGGTCCTGGGTTCGGTCAGGCAAAATTTGAGTCGATTTTACAGAACACATCCCAGGTTTGTGATCGCCAACCCGCATTTGGCAAGCGTGTTGATTAAGCCAAAAGACATCTTTGTCACGGAAACATGATTTCAAATGATGAAGGCCTTTGCCCTGCAGTGAGACATTAATAGGCTTATGATGCTTGACTTTACTAAAATAAATCTATATAACAGTTATGTGAGATTTGTTTTATGTGCTAATTTTGTTTGGTTTTATAATTTCTTGAATTGATATTATTATAATGTGTGATATTATGATCTTTATTGATTTAAATAAATTGCATTCATTTATGTGGTAGGCCTTAGAAAGCTCCCCAACTGTCCTCTGTAGACCTTACCAAGCATCTACGAAATGCATTACGAAGTTGACCACAGGGTTGATATTATTATGTAGATGCACTATTTATACAATTGCATTCGAATGCACGCTCAGTCATACTGACATCGTCGGGTTGTGAGTGCGTTTGTGCAATTTGGTCCGACTGCACTGTACCTGAAAATTGGGTGTGTATACATTTAAACATTAATCACTACATAGTATAAAACAAAGTCGCTTTTTCTGTCCCTATGTGTGTTGTATGTCCCTATGAACGCTTAAATCTTTAAAACTACGCCACGGATTTTGATGCGGTTTTTTTTAATAGATAGAGTAACTCATGAGGAAGGTTTTTATGTATAATATCATCCATTAAATAGTGAACAAGTACCACGGGCGATGCCGGGGCGGGCCGCTAGTAAATAAATAAAAATAACTTTGTAGAGTGAATAAGTGATGTGGCGATTCGATGGTTTACTTAGTTTAGTACCGGGCCGTGGTCTCGAGGACATAGGTTAAAGGTTATAGATTTGATTCCCGAGTCGGAAAAAATATTTTGGGTTTTTTAAACTCGAATCCGCATTTGGTAAGAAGTTTAAGAACCCATCTTCCGAACGAAAATAAAATGATGAAGGCGTCTGTCCTACAGAGATGTTAACATTTATTCATTTTAAAATGGGTAATTAATCGATTTTTAGGGCATTCAACTGAGGGATACTTTTTTTGCCTATATTTAAGTGTGGTTCTTTACGGTAAAATCTCACATGAATGAAAGTTTCCTGGTTTTTAATTAACCTGTGTAGGTTAACATATCTCGAGCATTTCGTGCATTAAAGAGAACATACAAATTCTTACGTGTAAAAAACATTTCTGGTTACAAATTAATTTGTGTGCATGATGTTAACTTAACATCTTAAGTGCTCAATTATAGAGATCACTCATTGTAGCCAAAATTCAGCTGTTACAATATTATGACTATTTATGAACTATTTTATTTCTTCCTTATTATGACTAATTACTATATTAAAACTATATTTATTCCTCACTTCTATATTACACGAACTACCAAAAAAGTTAATGAATATATCAAATTATAGTTTATCACTTCCTTTTGTAATAAATTTTGTATAATCAATTAATTTTTAAGTCGTAAAAGTAATTTTTTTGCCCAGAAAATTATTAATATTAATAGATTTTTTTGCAAATAAATTCATCTTAAATACTTTCGGGCAAACATTGTTTTTTTTCCAACTTGTAGCAATTCCTCGGTGTCCTCGTTCAGTAGAAGAATCGCAAAAACGTTTTGCCTATTTTTACAACAATTATGCTAAGTTTTAAATGTAAAGTATCAGCCTAATTAATCTAATTATATTCCACTGCTGAGTTAAAAACACCATCAATTAAATGTTTTCGTGGCAAAGATGGGTTTAGACTTAATCACCACACTTGCCAAATCCGGTTTAAATCACAAACCTTTGCTGTGTGTATAGAGAAAATGAAACAATTTTGCCTGACTCGGGAATCGAATCCAAAACCGCAAGCCTGCCTCAACGGCCCGGTACTTGAGCCACTAGACCATCGGGCTTACATAGCATTATAATTAAAAATGTGTCTCTTTTTACACATTTGAAGAGAACAAAAGATGCATGCTATGTTTTACATTATATAGAGTGTCAAGAGTAGTAATCTATTCACATAAATTATTGTTCATGTTTTATGTGCTTAACGTTTTTGTTCTAAATCAAATTAGTTTAGCAGACACAGTTAGTAATTGTGCCGTAAAAACATTAACTTGAGTACTACTGATAGCAAAGTAAAAAAGTAAAGTATCAGCATTTTAATATCCCACTGCAGGGCAAAGTTACCATCATTTAAAATCATGTTTTCTTTGCAAAGATGAGTTTTGGCTTAATCACCACGCTTGCCAAATGCGGGTTGGTGATCGGGTTGTGTTCAGAAAAATCAACACAAATATTGCCCGACCCGGGAATCCAACCCAGGACCCCGAGATCACGGCCCGGTACTTGAACTACTAGACCATAGAGATGTCCAATGTTCATATTGTCCTACCTTCTTCAAATTAATCCTCCTTCTGCAAATCTTCAATCTTCAGTTTAAAACAAACTTAGTAGCATTTTCAATGCAATGTAATATTAATAATAAAATAGAAAAGAGTGATTTGATGTAATGTAAATGCAATTGAATGCACTCTTATACAAATGGCGCAATAAGTGATTGAAATCCAATTTTGCTTACAATATAAATCTGTATTTGATTTTGCTCATCTTATTCTTGGTGGGAAACTAATGGCTATTTGTAGGAGTAAGTATACATAGTTTGACCCCACTACATACAACTAAATGCCTCCACGGTGTAGTGTTTAGAGCAATGGGCTCAAAAACCGCGGAGGTCGTGGGTTCGAATCCCTCGGGGACCACCACCACTTTCTGAAGGTTTACTCAGTTTGGTTAGGACATTGCAGGCTTAAATCACATGATTGCGCGATAAGAATGATGATTCCGTGTTTCGGAAGGCCTGGTTTTTACACTGGAGCTACTGTCGTCTGACCTCCGCAACCCACACTATGGAAACTAGACAATTTGTATCATAGTCGGGACTAACGGTTTTCTTATTGGACAATCAGGTGATTCAAGCTTGCAATGTCCTAACCAAACTGGAAACAAACCTACACAAATTGATGGTGTTCCCAGCGGGATTCGTGCCCACGACCTCCGCGGTTTTTAAGAACCGCGCTCTACCCATTAAACCACGGAGGCAGTTAAGGCCTCACCCTGATGGTGTCTTATTCACAAACAAACCACACTTAATAGGCATATTGGTGACCACAGTATGGCGAACGATAAAACACAGGGGAACGCTGCTGCCCATCCCCCAGAATGACCCTTAGTTGCTTCTTACGACACGGGAAGAAATTCTTGAAAACTTTTAAATAAATAAAATTAAGAAATAAATATCTCTGGAAATTATTCACACAGCGCCATCTAGCCACAAACTAAGCATTAGCTTGTGCTATGGGTGCCAGACATCGGATAAACATAACTTATATACTTCTTTCTTGGAAATACATACATACATAGAAACACCCAGACCGATACAAACAGACATGTTCATGCACACAAATGTTTGTACGGTGCGGAGATCGAACCCGCGACCTTTGGTGTAGTAGCCGACTTCTCGACCATTACACCAAACGATTCGTCAAAAAAAAAAAAACGGAAGGTTAAAGAATGTATTATTGCGTTATTCAACCATGCGTTTCGCATGCATTTCGTGACCAATAATGATTAATTGGTGCATCAAAGATGATATATGCAAATACTACGTTACTTATTTACTAGCGGCCGCCCACGACTTCGTCCCCGTGGATTTCGGTTTCCGCAGCCTTTCCTCGTCAAAGGGGCACGAAAATATTTTTTCAATTCGAATCTGTAGTTCCTGATATTCTTCCAACGTACAGAAGACCATAGTGAATTGCACTTCGTAACTGTTGTGCTATTTTTCTGCTGGTGAGTAAGGTGCCAGAGCTCAGTTGGGGAGGGTATATGGTCTTAAAGGCAGGCAACTCATCTGCGACCCTTATGCGGTTGTTGATGTCCATGGGCAATTGGGCATCGGTGATTACTTACCATCAGGTGAATTTCTTCCAAGTTTGCCTTCCGTTAAAAAAATAATACGTTCGTTTAAGGTTCAAGTGCAAGTCAGGTTTAAGAAAAATATACAAAGTATGTATGTAAAAAATATTACTAGTAGAACTATCGTACAAAAATATTCATTGTCAAATGGGCAAGCCAGATATTTACTTAATTTGAGATCACTGCAAAATATTTCTGATCAGCTGCAATATTCATTATTGTTAACAGCTAAGTTTCCACGAAGAGATCAGAAAAAGGTTTTTGCCTCTCTCTTATATAAACACACATTATTCAATAACCAATGCTTAACCCAAGTCATAATTAAGCCATCAATAACTTAACAAGATAAAGTAAATGCTTATACGAATGGAACAGTAACCTAGCCGGGAAAACATTGCCGTTGGTAGTTACAATTAGAAATTAGGAAGTTAAAGTAGGAAAAACGCTACCACGCGTGATTGTACGCGAGGAAAGATATTTCCAACTTGATGTTAAACAATGTTACTTGTACACACAATGATATTAAACTTGTAATAATAAATTGATTTAAAGGTACAGTTATGGCAAAGAAGCTCGATAGCCCAATGGTTAGCGCACTCGGTTTCCGATGGCTAAGTTAGGCAACTTTCGCAGAGGGCAGTCATGTAATAGGTGAACGAAAAATTTCATCTCGAGCCTCTCCGTGCATCGAAAGTCACGTTAAGCCGTTGGTCCTGCGCCTGATTTCTCTACGGTCGTGTCAAATTTCTGTCCCATCGAACTATGAGAGTGAGAGCATAGGGATTGCACTTGTTCTAACGCACTATGATAAATCCTGCGTACCTGGTCGATCTTCAGAACGGCCTCCAGTGTCGAAAACGGCCGGAAGGGTATTATTATAGCTATGAAATCTATTTAGTCTTAGGAACCAGGTGGGACTTTAACCCACATAACTGGATAATACCCTCCTAGTCGAATTCGGCCACGGCAGCCAATCTTACGATTAGCCACTTACGCGGGATATATTATAGAGCACAAGCGCATGCGCAAGCACAGGTGCACTCCCTATTCCCTCACTCCCATAATTCGGTGGGACAGCAGTCTGACACCACCGTAGAGAGATCGGGATCAGGACCAACGGCTTAACGTGCTTATAACTGGATAAATAAGATAATGTATGTTGTCGTGAGCGGTTTCTAGGTATATATGTAGGTACTTAAAGTAGCTGAATGCAAATAAAAAAGAAATCTTCAATCGGTCTTTCCGTATCTGTCCACAGCAAACAAATACAAATCAGACCTTTTCTTTTCATACAAAACTTTTAAATATTTGTTTGATACAAAATCCACACAAAATCTCTTAACTATACATAAACCAAACACAAAAACTATATGCCTATGAACACGTTTGCACAAACAATTCTCATTTCCCACACTTCGACAACAGATTATAACCAATGAATGCATTTGTGTTTTTTCATCACTTCCATTGAGTTTTCTTGTGTTTACATTGTATTGTGATTGATAAATATCAGTTGTATGCCGGATATAATTGGTAGTGTTGATCCGAGTTAATTAATATTAGGCTCTTTAAGTTGTTATTAAAACATAGACTTTTACATTGTAGCTAGTGATTAGAAGTTTTCTGCACAAAAAAAACCTTAATGATTTGAACACATGTTATCGTTTCAAACGAGATTGCTCAACATTCATACTTACACAAAAAACCCAGCGTCAACAGAATCTTCTTATGCCCATTTTAGAATAAATGTATATAGATTTTACTATTTTTATGAGAAAAACATGTTTTTCATGGCAAACGCTTCTAATGCATCCATGGATTTATTTAGTAATATAAGTACAGTACAGTTTACGATAAAGCGTAATATGTATAACAACTAGGGCACTGTAATAACAATTAAGACTCCCTGTCTTCTAAACTAGGATTAGATCTTGTATCTTAGTCGACAGTGTTTATCTATAACTGGGTGACTGTGGATCAAAATACTCTATGGAATCGGAAAAATTGCCCTATGAATTTGAGAATCGAAAGACCGCAGTATGGTGAACATTAAACAATACTGCTCCCCATCCCTTGGAATGACTCTTAGTCGTTTCTTACGACACCCTCGGGAAGAAATAAGGTAGCTATTTTCAAACCCCGCTTTCCCAAGGGCACAATTCGGTCGATTGGGGCCTCCAAAACAGGGTCTTAGGACTCCACGATTACCAAACCCAAGGTTTAGAAGCCCATGTGCCCGGGGTCTCTTATAAATGAAAAACGGCTCTGCCTAATCTAGGTCGGCTATTATAATATGTAATAAATATTTCACAACATACATTGATCTGACTCTATTTTAAGTAGCTCAAGCACTTGTGTTACAGACATCAGAATCAACAGTGGTATTACAAATATACTTAAATAGATACAATAACACCCAGACCACGACAAACAGACATGTTCATGCACACAAATGTTTGTCCTGTAATCGAATCGAACCCGAGACCTCTTGTATTCCTTCCTATTATAATAGGCAACATCTTGACCATTACACCAAGCGGGTTGTCAAAGTACCTACTGCACTTGTAAACATATTATGTACGTGTTATATTCTAGGCATTGTAATAGATACCCGGAATTGTCTATCTGTGCCAAAGACTTCAATATCTTGGACAGACAAACAGACATGTCGCAATCAATGCCTGTGGTTTCCTTATATCGTGTGGGAAACATTCATTTTATCTGCAGTTGTAAAGTTGAGAAAATTGTTTCATCAATGAAGAAATAGTTTTATGTTACTGTAGTCTTGAGGAGCTTTATGGCGAAGTGGTTAGCACGCACGACCTACTATAGCAAAGTTAAGCAACTTTCGCAGAAGCCAGTCATCGGATGGGTGACCGATTTACATCTCGAGCTCCTCCGTGCTTCGGAAGGCACGTTAAGCCGTTGGTCCTGCGCCTGATTCTTTACGGTCGTGTCAGATTGCTGTCCCACCGAACTATGAGATTGAGGGAATAGGGAGTGCACCTGTGCTTGCGCACTCACTTGTGCACTATAATATATACTGCGAACCGGGCTGATCGTAAGATAGGCCGCCAATGGCTCAAAAATTACCGGAAGAAATTGTGTATGTCCATATTGTCCATGGGTAGCAGTGATCACTTACTAACAGATATTCTATGCCCTTCACTTCTTTCAAAAAAACATACTTCTTCTTCAAAGTTTTCGTATTTATAATTATTAGTACACAATATCCATGGACATGTCAAAATAGTGTTGAAAATGTTAACAATATATCTCGTGAGAGATGACTCTTCAAACAATGGTTGACTGTGGGATTCAAGGCCACCAGTGGTTTCCCACGGCCAATTGTGATTATTGCTCGAATATTGAGTAAGGGTGTAGGGCGTTACTATGTTATTATGTATTACTACATAGTATAAAACAAAGTCTTATGATTGTAATGGTGTGGTCACCGAAAACACGACTCGTTCAGTGGTTCGTCCCACAACACGTTCGTCGTAAAGGGACGAAACACTGAATTCATTAATTTATTATTTTTCGTGCAGGGAAGGGGCGGATAATTTAGTGATTTTATGGTATTTTTAACCGACTTAAAAAAAGGAGGGTCTCAGTTCGATTGTATAATGTATGTATGTATGTTTGTCCACTCCGTGCCTGCCTCCGTGGCGCAGTGGCTAGTGTGTCGCACTTTAATGCGGCGGCCGCGCCGGAGGTCCCTGGGTCAAATCCCGGGTCGGACCGATGAAATTGTGTCTATGTTTTCATGATGTGATAACACAGATACAGTCCGGAGTTTGGAAGTTGGCGGTGTAATGACACTCCTGATCTCTCTACGGTCGTGTCAGACTGCTGTCCCACCGAATTATGGGAGTGAGGGAGGGAGTGCACCTGTGCTTGAGCACGCGCTTGTGCACTATAATATATCCCGCGTAAGTGGCTAATCGTAAGAATGGCCGCCAAGGCCGAATTCGGCTAGGAGGGTATTATTATGTATTACTAAATAGTATAAAACAAAGTCTTATGATTGTAATGGTGTGGTCATCGAGAACGAAATCTATGCGTCAACTTGCAGGGAAGGGGGCGGATAATTGAGTGATTTTATGGTATTTTTAACCGACTTCAAAAAAAGGAGGTTCTCAGTTCGATTCTTTGTATATATGTATGTAAGTTTGTCCACGATTATCTCGCTTTTGGCTGACGCAATTTGACTACAGTAGAAAAGTATTTGTTATCTACATACATGTCGCAGGCATTTTGTAAGAATGGTCTTTTTACATATGGCGTCGTCATTTGCAAACGGGAAGCGCTTTGTAAATTGCCTAAGGCATTTTGTTGTTGAACTGAATGATGTCAATGAGTATGCAGAAGTACTACTCTGACGGAAGTAGGTTAGAAGAGAATAAGAAAAAAATAACCACGAAGAGCAAGCCGGGAGCAGAGAGCTCCCGCTCAGGACCTCGACATAACAATTCTTCAATGAGACCGACAATATGACAAAAAACTTGAATTTCATCTTCCCACGTCATAAAACGCATATTAATGTATTCAGATTTCGTAACTTTACTTATTTTTAATTAAATTGTAACCAATGTTGCAAGCCTGATGACAATGAGACCTGTTTCATCTAAAATTACGAGTTTCTTGCGAAAAAGTTAATTATCCTTGAATTTGTTTTAAGATGCACCTTTCATTGCACTTAGAATTTGTAAGCGAGGCGGCATAATGTTATAATTATTGTTAAATTAAACCGGGGCGGGGCAGTGGTCCAACTGTTCAGTCCAACTAGTTGGACCACGGGCCTCTACTAGGGGCAGTCGTCCAACTTTAAAAATAGTTGGACTACAGCACCTTTTGAAAGTTCCGTAGTCCAACTCGTAAAATATCTTGCTAACCCTAATAATCTCAAAAATGTTTATGGTTTTATATCTGCTCAGCCACACTTTATTTGTATTTATTATATTTGACATTATTGTAATATTGAAATTGATTTTAAAAAAGACATAACTGTTGAGTTTCTTGCGGCGTCTCTTCTCAGCAGGCCATTCACGTCGACTCGCTGGGAGGGCGAAAAAAGTTTTGACGTGCAAAAGAATTTACTAAGTGAATCTAATTGCTGAATAAATTATTTCATTTCATAAATTATTTTATTTCATTTCATTCCAATATTGTTAAAAATAAAAATTATATAAATTATTCATTTTGTTTTTTTTTTCTGATACAAATTGACACAGGTAAAAATCAAATTATACCTATTTACTGCAACGAGGTTCAGGAGATCATTAATTAAAAATATATAAAACCATAAACATTTTTGAGATTATTAGGGTTGGCAAGATATTTTACGAGTTGGACTACGGAACTTTCAAAAGGTGCTGTAGTCCAACTATTTTTAAAGTTGGACGACTGCCCCTAGTAGAGGCCCGTGGTCCAACTAGTTGGACTGAATAGTTGGACCACTGCCCCGCCCCGAATTAAACAATGGAGGAGATTGGAGAGGTTAACTAACTTCCAAGGCTGATCATTGGATGGGTGACCAAATTTGTTTATAATAAATTAAAAATAATAATGAATTCTTTAGACTGACACACCAATTGCCTAGCCTATAAACTAAGCTCAAAGTTTGTACTATGGAAGCTAGGGAACGGCTTGCTTGACTTACTTAAATATTTATAAACCCAACAAAATCAGAATATACTTTATTTATGTAGGCCTCAGTGAGGCAAAATGGCAAAAAGGCATCCATGACTTGAGTGCAAATGTTCGTCACACAAACATTTGCCCCTAGCGGGAATTGAACCCGTGCGACTGTTGGTTTTTATAGCAAGGGTTTGTAACCACTATGGATGGATAGTCACCGTTGCCAATGGACATCAACAATCGTACAAGAGTCGCAAATGCGTTGCCTGCTTTAAGACCCCATACCCTCCCCAACCGAGCTCTGGCGACTTACTCACCAGCAGAAACATAGCACAACAGTTACGAAGTGCTACTTCACTGTGGTAATCATTAAGCAGAGTCGAGCCAATCTATCAAAAAGAACTGTGTGGGATTCGAACTCAGAACTTTTGCCTTATAGAGCAGGGTCGCAAATGTGTCATAGAGTCATTAAAACATTATATGTGCCATGATAATCCATTCAATATACACCATAAAATTAATGTAAAGGTCAAAGATAATGCCAACATTATAACACTATTATACCATCATTGCGAATTTGGTAATATGACCCGAATGACTGGTGACCGGATAATTTTCATTATAATATTTGACACATTTAGTTTGTGTTTTAACGGTTCGTTGAGTATGTAGAGTTCAGTGATCTTGAAGTGTAGGATTCGATATTCGGGTAGGGTAAATTAACAATAAAATATGATTATTTAGTTTGGTTTTTATCGTCTTGTTGGTTGGAATGTCGGGCCGTGGTCCTAAGTTCGATTCCCGGGTCAAGGGGTGTGTCGGATTTTTTCCGAACACAGCCTCGGTTTGTGATTACCAATCCGCATTTGGCAAGCGTGGTGATTAAGCTACGACCTATATTTGTAACTATAACATGATTTCAAAAGGTTGGTGGGCTTTGCCTTGCAATGGGATATTAATAGACAGAGTTTCTGCCTTCTCTGGATTTTTCGAAAATCTATTGGGTTTGTGTCATTAGCCCTTTGGTGAGGGAAAACACCGTGAGGAATCCTGCACATTTAGATAGTATCTGACTTTAGTTCAGTTAGATCTAAATATGTAACTATGATCCAAGCTGTCTGGTTTCCCTCTATCGGCTATGAATGTCTGATGGTAGTCACTCCACTGTAAGAACCAGATTCGCCAAATCCTGGATCAAGGTAAAAGCGGACCCCGCACACAAACGGGATAAACGCTAGGAGGATGACTTTCTTTGTGTTTTGGTTCATCATAAGCCTGTAACTGTTCTCCTTTTGGACTTAGGCCTTCACCAAATGCCCATAGTTACTACGCGAGATGATGACCACTATAATATACTGAAGATAAAACACAGGAGAGCACTGCTGCCCATCCCCCGGAATGACCCTTAGTCGCTTCTTACGACACCCTCGGGAAGAAATTGGCTACTATTCCAAGCCGGCAGCGCACACACTACTCATCCTACTAGCGGGTATCCCGTTTCAGTGCGGGCTCCGCTTTGACCATGATCCAGGATTTGGCGAGTCTGGTTATTGCAGTGAAGCGACCGCCATCAGACCTTCGTAACCCTTACAGGGAAACCAGACAGATTAGATTATGGCTACACATTCAGATCTATCTGAACTAAAGTGAGAAACTATCTGAAAGTGCATGTTTCCTCACGGTGTTTTCTCTCGCTGCCGGGCTAATGGCGCAAATCAACACATAGATTTTTCAAAATCCAGATATGTGGGCCCGGATTCGAAGCACTGACCTCACGTATCGTGTGGGTCAGTGGTTCACTCCACCACTAAGTTGATTTATCATCAAATTCAAAAATCCTTCAGCTTCTTACAACACCCACGGGAAGAAATTGGATACTATTCTAAACCGGCAGCGCACACACTACTATATCCCACAATTTTGCATAATCGAACAATCAATAATTACCGCCCAATCACAATTGTAAGGCATTCCGGTTTTTACCGGTTTTTACCGAAGCTTTGTTCTATTCTCAAATACACTCGTAATTAGTGCGTACACAACATTCACATACTTTGTTGGACAAGTTAAGTATGTAATTAGCCTTGGGTACCGTGATTGATATTTTTTCTATGTCAATTCAGTTGATATGTGGCCTGCCACAGGTTCGTATTTTAACCATAAACTGACACCATAGAAATGTGGCATTATATTATTTGAACACTACCGGCCGCCCGCGACTTCGTTCCAGTGGATTTCGGTTTCCACACTCAATACGTATTATAGTACCTAACATATAAAAAAATATGGTAGCATTCCAAGGGTTCTTGCGTGAGCCTGTATACCAAACATCCAAATCTGTTCAGTATTTTCAGTGTGACAAACATCCATACAAAAAAAAAACACATTTATAATACCTATTCACATGTATAATATTTAGTAACTTATTTTGGAACTGGATTCGCGTGAAGTTGAATTTTTACTTAAAAACCTTGTGTGTATTGTTCCAGGTTTTCACCGAAACCCATATCCTGAGGTACAACAAGGCCTGAAGACCACAGTGAGCATGATGGTGCAACTCCGATCACGTGTGGGCTGGACGTCCATAGGCGTCCTGGCTGTTCTAGCGTACATGATAGACAGATCTATTGCTGTAAGTATTCATTAAAATCTATCTTCTATTCTACAGTAATAAAGAGGAAAGATTTGTATTTTTTTATGTAACGTATAAACTCAAAAATTACTGGACTGATTTGAATAATTCTTTCACTGTTGGCTAGCTACACTATCTCTGGTGAACATAGGGTACTATTGATCCCGGGGGGGTGTGGGGAAGGTGGGGATATTAGTAAAAAGAAATTAAGCGCGGGTGAAACCGCGGCGGGAGGGTAGTACTAATATACTAAAGATAATATACTAAATAAAAGAGTTTGTTCGTTTGTTTGTTTGAACGCGGTAATTTAAGAAGCTACTGGTTGGAATTGAAAAAATAGCTTTGTGTTAGATAGTCCAAAATTCGAGGTAGGCTTTAACTTTAAGGTATCTCTAAGCGGACGGAGTCGCGGGCGGTCGCTAGCTATTTAATGAAGTTAAAAATAAATAATGTTATTTGCACGATCTACATCAATAACAATAGTCCATTAAATAAAAAAGCCAACTAGCGTGGGCGGTAAAAGTAATTAAACCCGTCACTCAATGAACCAATGTTAATTATAATTCAGTTATAATTGACCTGATTAATCTAATTTACGCAATTGACAAGTTGATAACTTGTTCATTGTTTCATGGGAACCAATTTACATGATTGGGCAGGATATAGGTGTAAAGTTGTATAGTAACTTCCTTGGATTAACTTGGATTGCTTAGCTCTAAACTAAGTTTAAAGTTTGTACTGTGGATGACAGAGACACTTATTGTTTGGCTCTAAAATCGGCTTACAGCTTATACTATAGATGCTAGAGATAGTTTTGAAATATTTAAATACTAGCGTCCGTATCTCTCTCCGTCCGCGTTCGGTTTCGTACACATAGTGTCATAGTTTAGCTTAAAGTCTTCCTCGACAAATAGACTTTCCAACATAATAAGAATTATTTAATTCGAACCAGTATTTCCTGAGATTATCGCGTTCAAACAAACAAACTCTTCAGTTTAATTAGTACAGACGTTTATATTATTTAACGGGACTAAACGCGATATTAATTGTAAAGTATATGTATACTACCTACTTACTTCGCGTTTAGTCCCGTTAAATGATTTTAATGTTATAATGCAACGCGAAAGTCTAAAATCGTAGGTATAGTACAGACGTTTTAACAATCACCCATGACCCCAGTAGTATGGTGCAAACGTTTAATATGACGGATGATAATATTAGAAAAATAGCATTCTTCTTCCTAGCGTTTATCCCGTTTCTATGCGGTGTCCGCTTTGACCACGATCCAGGATTTGACAAGTCTGGTTATTACAGTGAAGCGACTGCCATCAGACCTTCGTAAACCATAGAGGGGAACCAGACAGATTACACTTTTATTAGAAAAATAGCATTATTTTAAGGCATTGCTCTAATAATACTCACGCAGTTAATCCCTATTCTTCCAGGCTCTAGACGGGTATGTGCCGGGGGAGGACTACCCCGCCTTCTCAGAGGTTCCCGCGGGACTCTCCTTCTCCTGTAACGACAAAATACCCGGGTACTACGCCGATCCAGAAACTAGCTGCCAGGTAAATTATGATTAATTTAATTTTCGGTCTGACTCGGGATTCGAACCCGGGACTTCTGGCGTGCAAGTGAACCTACTAGCCACTGCATATGGAGGCAATTAACCTATACTTATACTTACACTTATTACTTATTACTTGTTTTGGATATTCCATTTGACAAGGAAGGCTTAAGGCTTCTGCAGGCACTCACACAAAGACATAGCTGAAGGTGAAAGTACTTCCCCAGACGAGTAGATTTATCTGACGCCTCACAGATTGTCACAGTTGCTTGTATAAATTGAGAGACTTTGCGTGTAAAAAAATTGTAGGCGGTTTTTTCACTTATCAAATGGCAAGAAACCCCTATAGATTCGTCATATCTGTCTGTCTGTCTGTCCGACAGTATGTCACAGCCTTTTTCTTTCCATCTGCACTACTTGTATTATTGACACTTGGTGTGTATGTACTTGGTGTAGATGTATACTGTGAAACTTAGTAAGATTTTCACACGAAAATGAAATAATAATATATATAAATTTTGGGGTCCTGCTTAGTAAGATAAAATGCGTGTCTCCCCCCTGTAACTGCAAAAATAAGAGAATGATTTCCTAATCTTCTGAATAGTACTTAAATTGTAGAATTGTAGAATAATGTTTAGCACCTCTGCCACAGATAACAGCCTATGCCTCTTTGTTTACGTAATTTTTAATCTGATAAAAAAAAACTCACTCAGTATATATGTCGTTACTATATAATACCAAACCCGCGTGATTTTAGCCTCAATCTGCCTTTCCATCGTCATGAGAGGCTCTTACACAGCAGTGGGGACTTAAACGGGCTGATGATGATGCGTATTCCTTTCAATTACATTTATTTATACATAATTTATACATATTTTCCCCGCTTTTCTTCCAGGTATGGCACTGGTGCGTCCCCAGTATTGGCGGGAACGTGATGTACTCCTTTCTCTGTGCTCCAGGAACCGTCTTCAACCAGAGATTGAGGGTCTGCGACTGGTTTTTTAAGGTGAGACACTTAAAAGTATGGCAAAAACACTGGGTTTAAAACATAAGTTCAGCATATGGGTATCTAAAAGCAAATCATTCAGCTGGTTTCTGAGGTTATTTTTAACCGTAGTTTATTTTCCAGTTCAATAGCGTTAACCTCAGAAACCTGACATCAAAATAAGACGAAATTATCTTCTTCCTAGCGTTTATCCCGTTTCTAAGCGGTCCGCTTTGACCATGATCCAGGATTTGGCGAGTCTGGTTATTACAGTGAAGCGACTGCCATCAGAACTTCGTAACCCATAGAGGAGAACCAGACAGATTGGATCATGGTTACACATTCAGGTCTAACTGAACTAAAGTCAGAAATCACTGAATGTGCAGGTTTCCTCACCACCAAGCTAATGGCACAAATGTGGGCCCGGATTTAAACCGAGGACGTATGTGAGGCGCCGCGCCGTCCGTATCACTAGGCCACCATCGCTCACCCATTAGACAAAATTATACTAGCTCAAAAAGACCTTGTAAAATTTCAAATGAGATCAAATAAAAAATGTATGTAAATAATATGCCATGCGTATGATAATACCCAAAAATTGTTGTTCTGTCAATTTTGCTTTAAAATGTATTTGTAAAATTAAAAAACATTTTATTTATTAATTTAAATGACACATTTCCAGGTGGACTGCCCAAGTTCTCAAGACTTCTACGGCATCAACGAAGATTTATACAAAGACGAACAGGGCAACTACATAGCTGGGAAAAAGTAGACTTACTTTATACTAAGTAGAACATAGTACAACACTTTTGTATATACATAAATGCATGTGCAAAATGTAGCAAAACACTTTTAGAAACACTGTATTGAATTCTGTCGTTGCTTGAAGATATTTTCTGCTGTCTGATAAGTTTCTGATACAGTATCTGACAGATAACTTGCACAAAATGGTTGAAGTCTCAGATATCTCTATCGGAAATGAATATTCTAATTCAAGTTTCTTCTGGTGCAATTCTATCTGAATTCAGACACGAGTATGCCTAAGTCCCTGTTAAATTTATCTGCCAGATATTCTTATCAAGCTAGGAAGCTATCTCTCAAATAGTCTATGAAAATGTAACTATCTGAAGGTCAAATCAAGCTCGATGAACTATTTTACAGATACTAGTAATTTAGCAAAAACTTTGTTTGATGATGATAATTCGTTCATAACATTGGACAATATAAATACAACATTCTTTCAGTAATCGAAGTTTGTACAGAATATTAAATTGTGATAAGAAAAACGAATCAAAGAAAAGCACCCACTTAAAAGGTATTTTTTAAGCTATATTGAGTAAACTTCGTAAAGAAGCTTTATTCAATGTGCTGCCATTTAAGCTCTGAGTATAGTTTACAAATGAACTAACATTTTAAAAGTATGGCGAAACTCTCTTAAATGAAATTACAACATTACATTTAGTCGTAATTTAAGTGAACTACATTTAAGTGGTATGTCACAACACTACTTAAATGAACTAATAAGATTACATTTATCTACAATTTAAATGAAACTTCAAGTTACCATGCATTAGTCATATATCTAGTTATTAAGTTTAGTATAAAAATACTTAAACATAAGAAAAGTGATAAGGAAAAAATACCGGGTGATATTTTGAACTTATTTAGTGTAAATTTAAAATTCACTTTTTATTGAGATTTTTATATGAAATAAATTTAGTTAATTCGCTAAGTTTCCAATTCAATCTTTGTTATAAAAGCCATGGTTAAATTACATTTAACTTACTCGTAACAAAATCAGTACATAAATAGGTAGATTGAATTACTTCGCTAAGTCTTAATACTTATACTTATATGTAAGTAATTTTGAGGGTTTGTATTATTTTAAGTAACATTTTCTACTACAATATCCTGTGACCTTAACAATTAAAAAAAAAACATCGTACAAATTGTAATAATGTTTATGTATCATAAGCAAAACCTGATGTACAAAGCTGAAATTTTGTATGATTTATAAAACATTTTGTAAAATAAATTTTGTATGACTTTTCATTTCTTTTAGCATTCTTTTACTTTGTAGATCACTTGACTTTAATCTGTCAAACTTATCCATTATTTTCTCCTATTGCACTGGTTTCAAATTGCAAAAAAGGTAAGAAAACCTACTGTTTAAATTATCTTTATTACGATCTCCGTATTTTAAACTTTAGGTAGTTAAGATGCACCTTTGGAACGTTGTAAAACAGAAGTTTGACAAAATAAATGTAAATAACTTAACATCACATTTTATATATAACTAGCGGCCCGCCCCGGCTTCGCCCGTGGTACTTGTCCACTATTTAATGGATGATATTATACATAAAAACCTTCCTCATGAGTTACTCTATCTATTAAAAAAAAACCGCATCAAAATCCGTTGCGTAGTTTTAAAGATTTAAGCGTTCATAGGGACATACAACATACAACATGACAGAAAAAGCGACTTTGTTTTATACTATGTAGTGACATCACGTTTTCGTAAGGTAAGACCCTAATCAAAACTTGCTCAGCTAGACGCATTTTCGGAAACCATATTGTACCTTTTATAAAATTAAATTCATTATAAATACCAAAATGTCTAATAAATAGTAACTAGCGGCCACCCGGGACTCCGTCCGCGTGGATTTCGGTTCACGCACACAGAGTGTTATATGTACTATAGCTTACAGCCTTCATCGAGTAATGGACAATCTAACGCAAACATATTTTTTCAATTCGACCAGTAATTAAAGACAAATAAATTACTTAATTATCCACCCCCATCCGCCCAAGTTAACGTATTGTTCTGAATGTCCACTTTATACGTAGTAGAAATACTTCAGTGGTCAAACCGAAAATCTGAATCTGAATTATCCTATTAGGATAACTCAAATATACTCAGGAAATTGGCGTTGTAATTAAACCACCCGTGACTCAGTAATAAAGTTAAGCGTTGGTCCTGTATCTCTACGGTCGTGTCATCGTGTCCCATCGAACTATGAGAGTGAGGGAATAGGTAGTGCACCTGTGCATGCGGGCTAGTGTGTGAAATATATCCTGCGCACCTAGATGATCGTAAGATTGGCAGCCGTTGCCGAAATGCCTACGAGCACATTTTTAATATCTTGGGATGATGTTTTGTTAGGTCTACCCGACTGTTATTCATGAAATAAAACAATTTTTTAGCAGCCGTAATCACGACCTTTTTTGAAAAGTAGCCGAAACGTCGGATTAACCTGTAAATATGTAGTTTCAAAGTAGTTTTATTTCATCTTGGGATGAATTTGGGTTTAAAACCAGGATTCTTGTCGTCTAGAATAGGTATAATGACTTCTACATGCTCTATCAAACCAGACAATATCTTCAGAAGAAGAATTCTTGCTTGTAACTTAAGCAAGGCGTTAGTTGATTATTGGGTAAGCATCAGCTATCCAAAAACATCAACACAGCAGTGCCAGCCTTTAAAAGTACCACCTCTACGAGATTTCATCTCGTGGTAGTCGTAAGGAGCGGCTAAGAGACATGCCGGAGGAAGAGCAAGGTTCCCGTGTTTAATCGTTCACAATACGGGTGTTACCACACCAATCGATCGATTGTCGATCGACGGCATCGATCGATGGTAGAATGGAATAGTCGACGTCGATAGATAGTTTTTACCAGACCAATCGATCGACCGTTGATTGACGGCGTCGATCGATGCTAGAATGGAATAGTCGACGTCGATCGAGATGTTTCGTCAATCGATCAACGTCGACCGGTGCCATCGATCAGCAATCGATCGATTGGTTAGTCGACTGGTGTCCGTCGATGGCGTCGATCAATTAAAGCTACCACACCAGTCGATCAACATCGACCGATGTTGGTCGATGGCGTCGATCGACGATCGATCGATTGGTACCCTTATGCGGTCACCAACCCGTCTGCCCAGAGTGGTGATTATGGGAATACCTTCTCACCTGGAAAATGCCTGCGTCCAGCATTGGATTGTAATAGACTGATGATAATAATGTGCTGGATTAAATGTTTAATATGTACCTATATTTTTAATGTGTTAGGGAGGCAAATCAAAAAGCGGGGCGCCTGATGGTAAGTGATCACCGCTGCCCATGGACGTCAATAATCGTACAAGGGTCGTAGTTGCGTTGCCTGCCTTTAAAAACCCCATACCCTCCCTAACTGAGCTCTGGCGACCTCACTCACCAGCAGAAACATAGCACAATAGTTATATACGAAGTGCTACATCACTGCGGTCTTCTGTAAGGCTTTATATTTCATCGTTTTTACCCGTGGCTTTGCCCACGTTATCGATATTCCTGTTTCATCCCATGAAAGCATTTGATCGGGAAAAAAAGTATCACCTAAGTTATCTCATACTCTGCCTGTACTTAAAGCATTTTTTTTTTCACAATCTGTTCTGTAGTTTCAGCGTGATTGATGGACAAACAGCCAAACAAACAAACTTTCACATTTAAAAAAAATATATGATGTCAACTTATGTTTTCAGGATTTACAAGACCTATGCTTACAATAGCAACTTTAACTTACGTCGACTGTCAGCCCGGAAGAAGCGGCAGGAGCAAGCAAGAAGACCTATAGGTGTCTCTGTCTTACCCTTGGCGAAGAACGAGACACAAGAAAAGACTATTAGGAACGGACATTGATATGATTGATACAAATATGTATTATAATTAAAGTTAAGTGATGTTTTGTGTTTTATTTACAAGGAAGGAACCGTTCCAGTTTCTCACCTAAATGTCGCAAATGTTGGTTCCATTCCCTATATATTATTTATTCCACCACTAAATATGAAATTAATAAAATAAATAAAATAAAAATAAAATTCGTTTATTTCGGGTAACTGGGACCCATATTTAAAAAACCACATACAAAAGTAAATAATTGAAAAAGTTAAATTAAAATGTATACAATAAATAAATCAATTATTTAAATACCATTAAAAATACAATTATAAATAACATCAAATTAAATTAAATTAAATACCACAATTCATATTCATTAATTAAAAATAAAACATAAAATTAAAATTATTAAGTAAAATATTAAAAACAATGACATTTTTTTTTCAATTCATACTACTTATTTCTAATTTCAATCAAATAGAAACCTTGAATAGGTGGCTATTTTGGAAGGAACAATCGTAATAGCAACTTATTCTTACAAAATTCATAGAAATCCGGTATTTGAATAACAGGTGAAAAACTGACTTAAAAAATGTTAAAAACGCAACATTGCAGGGCAAGTGTATGAAATACTGCGCTATGACGTCACAAGTTAGTATTGTCAAACGATACTTTAATAGTTTCACTTAATTATTATAATTTGTTAATATCTAACAGAATCTTTGGCATAATGGTTTGTGCCTATTTTTACTTTCGTCTTCAATCTATGAGTTTCATAATTGATTTTATATGCAGTTAAATACCCAATTGGTACACTTAAGAGAATAGGAGCCATAATAAATATGTACAGTATATTGCAAACATATTTTGTGGACTATATTTCTATAGGTAAAAAACAAATGAAAAAGTAATACAAAATCAAGACCCTCCACCGTTTTTTTTAAGTTGGTTAAAAGAAAGAAAAATGCTTGGCATCTTCA
This sequence comes from Nomophila noctuella, assembly GCA_958496325.1. NCBI lineage: Eukaryota > Metazoa > Arthropoda > Insecta > Lepidoptera > Crambidae > Nomophila > Nomophila noctuella. The sequence continues at coordinate 6,661,288 of OY292508.1, forward strand.
ACCTTAAAAGCCAACGGACAATAGTCTCAAAGTTATTCGTAGTTCAAAAATAAACATTTTAGACTTCAAGGTATCTCTTTGTGCTCTCAAATAATAAAATAAAAAAGCACTGATGGTGTCGTTTCAAAAAGAAACATTAAAACAACTTGAGAATCTCCTCGCAAGGACTTTGTTTAACAGAAACTATTTTTTTGTGATTTTTATTAACCGCTTCTATTGAATTATTGTTGAGCATCATGTTTTAACTTTTGGGTTAAATAGTTATTGGGGTTCAATCTTTATCTATACTAATATATAAAGCTGAAGAATTTGTTGGTTTGAACGCGCTAATCTTAGGAACTACTGGTACATATTAAAAATATTTGTGTTTGATAGTCTATTTGACAAAGAAGGCTTTAGGCTATTGGAAATCGAAATCCACGCTGACGGAGTCGCAGGCGGCCGCTAGTATAATATGAGTAGAAACAGAGTATGGCTGATATGAAGGGCCTTCACTGCACTTTTTTGTAAGCTAGAAAGGAATAGAATAAATAATTAAATAAATATCTCGGGACATTATTCACACAGCGCCATCTAGCCCCAAAAACATTAGCTTGTGCTTTGGGTGCCAGACAACGGATAAACATTACTTAAATGCATTTTTTTTGTAAATACACATTATTCATAGAAACACCCAGACCGATACAAACAGACATGTTCATGCACACAAATGTTTGTACCGAGCGGGGATCGAACATGCGACCTTTGGTGTAGTAGCCGACTTCTCGACCATTACACCAAACGGCTTGTCAATAGGAGGCCTAAGCCTGATTCAATATCAAATGGGATGTGTGTCAGCTTTACTTCTGACTTATATAAAAATGCAAATTTAGATGTTAAGCCTTACGAGGCTTTGGTCAACTCAGACCGCTCGATCTCAGACCGCGGTCTGAGTTGTCCTAGTGCAATTTTTGAATCGGACAACTCATCCCGCTGACGTATTTTTCGTCTTGTACTGATATGAAGAAAAGTGATTCAGGTGACAAAAAGTGATTTCTAATCAAACGACTGTGATTTTAACTAATTTTAAGTAAATCATTAATTATCCAAAAACTAGTTGTTAATTATTTAGTTTGTAGCTATTAAGAATATTTAGATTTTTATACGTTACAATTTTCAATGAAACGACTTGTTTTAAGAAAATCGTTATAAATCCAAAGACTGATTGTTGATTCTTTAGGTTTTATTTATTTATTTTGATTGTGAATACTGTGATTTGTAATTTTTTAAATACTTTAAAGTGTAATAATATAACTCAAGGGTGAGTTGATGTTTTTTTATTTCTATTAATGAGACGACTGTGATTTTTTAATATATCAACCTTAACAAGCTATGGATGTATAATTTTTTTCCCAAAACACTTTTGTTCACGAAAATACAAATATTTTAAATAATACAATACATTTAACCTTTTCATTAAAGCGGTCTGAGTTGACCAAAGAAAAATAATAAAAATATTAATGTGGACAAGTCATCCCGCGGGATAAGTTTTAAGCGGTCTGAGTTGACCAAAGCCTCAGCCTTACGACCTTCCCACCAGTTTGGTTTACGCAATATAATTATATACCTTGATGTTTATGGTAACTTATAACATGTTTTATATGTCAACCTAATTTTAATTAAAACTCTTTAGGATTTCGTTAGTTTATGTTCTTATTGTTTTTGGTCTATGATATTTGAAAATATTACTATGAATAAACTGTAAAGGTAGGCAACGCATCTGTGCCCCTTATGTCCATGGACATCAACAATTCCTCAAGGGCAATGTTTACATTGAATTATATAATCAGGTGGGTTCTCTTACTGCGGGATCCTTCTTATTCTTGCCTTAGGTTTTTGTGTTAAATAGACCCATCAGTCAAATGTCAAAGGTGATGTCCAAAAAATGACCCAGATTCGACAGGAATGAAATGTATACCAGTGGATTGACATTGGAATATAATATAATGTTACCAAGAGGGCAACCCTGAAATCGTTATAGTATAGGAGCTAGGAGCAAAATAAAATAAGGAAAATAATCGTTCTTAAACAAAGTTTACGTCATGTTGTGGCTTAATATGACGATGTTTTTTATGTTGTTTTACTTGTGATGATTATTAGCAACACATTTCACAAGCAACAGCAACATAATAACAACGATATTCTCACCCACAACATGGCTCTTTGCTCCTATACTATACCAACTATTTTTATATTTGCAATCTTTAGCCACAGAATTAAAAATAATACACAGTACTGTAACGATTGAAGTATCTATGGGCCAGAAGAAAAAAATATTCAAAAAACGGAGTGTTTGTTATGATGTGATATAATATGATGTTGACATTAGGTTGGTGTTGCTTGTGAAAGATGATGATGATAATTATCACAAGTGATACAACATTAAAACAACGTCATATAAAGTCACAACATGACGTAAACTTATTTTATTATTGTTTTGAACGATTTTATCCTCATTTTATTTTGCTTCTAGCTCCTATACTATAACGATTTCAGGTTTGCCCCCTTGGTAACATTACATTACATTTCAATGCCAATCCACTGGTATACATTTCATTCCTGTCGATTCTGGGTTTTTTGTCCATACATTTGTGGACATGTCCTTTAAACATTTTCGTAAAAAATATTATTTTTCGTACCTCAAATACCGAGACAAAAATCAATAAAAACATTGTTTGACCTGAAACGAGAGTCGTACTGGCGACCTCTTTGATAGCAGAGTCACCTACAAATTTTAATGTTTTCGTGACAAACATTAGGTAATCAAAAAAATTATGAACAAGCAAAAAAACACTTAGGATATACAATTATTATTATTATTATTATTAGCCCATATCGTCCCACTGCAGGGCAAAGGCCTCCCCCTCCGTTTTCCACTTTCCGCGGTCTAAGGCAAATTCAGGCCAGTCCTTTTTATGGTGGTCGAGTTCGTCGCGCCATCTCTTCCTAGGCCTGCCACGTCGTCTTGGTAAGTTAGGAAGCCACACCGTGCACGCCTTGGCCCAGTGCTCATCTGACATACGGCAGACGTGCCCAGCCCAATTCCACTTGAGCTTTGCAGCTGTTCGGCATATATCGGCAATCTTTGTTTGGGAGCGCAGTACAGAATTTCTTATGCGGTCTGATAATTTGACTCCCAGTATACTGCGCTCCATAGCTCGCTGACATACCCCGAGGTCGGATTTTTGGCGCTTCGTCAGTGACCACGTCTGTGCTCCGTAGGTGAGGGTGGGCAGAATGCACATATCCATGAGTTTTCTCTTTAACGAAAGTGGTAGCGGTCCTTTCATAAGGCTCTTCATTGACCAAAAACTCTTCCAGGCGTTCTCGGTACGTCGGGCGACTTCTTTATCTTGCCTTGCCTCGAAGGACACTATTTGGCCTAGATACAAGTACTCATGGACATACTCAACCACCTCACCCTCAATTTCAATTGTACGTCTTACACTATTAGTCATCACTTTCGTCTTTGCCATATTCATTTTTAGTCCGACCCCGAGGCTTGCTTGGCTCAGGTCTTTAAGCATTATACCCAGTTCTAAAGCAGAGGAAGAGAATAGTACTATATCGTCGGCGAAGCGGAGGTTAGACAATTTTGAATTGCCGATCGATATTCCCTTCCCTTTCCATCTTTCCGCGATTTTTCGAAAAATTTCCTCGAGAGTCGCGTTGAAAAGTTTTGGAGAGAGTGGGTCACCCTGTTTGACTCCTCTGAGTATCGGAAAGGATGTGCCAGGAGAACATAGTTTAATTGCTGCAGTACTACAACCGTATATTCTTGCCAGTAAATGTATATACGTCGGTTCTATTTCGTGAGCTTGAAGGGCTTTGAAGATAGCTGCATGTGTGAGGCTGTCGAATGCCTTGGAGTAATCTACAAAGGCGAGATAGAGAGGTAGGCTGTACTCGTTGTGTTTTTCGATCAGCTGATTCACAGCATGCAGATGGTCGGTGGTGGAGAGGCCGCTACGAAATCCAGCTTGTTCAGGAGGTTGATGCTTGTCCAACGATTCAGAAATGCGCCGTTCAATGATCTTCATAAAGAGTTTGTAAATATGTGAGACCAGGCTTATAGGACGGTAGTTGTTGATATCAGCTTTATCACCTTTTTTGTGTAAGAGAATGATGTTAGAATGGCAAAAGTTGTCAGGAAATGTGCCTGTCCTTAAAATACCGTTATACAAATTGCACAAATGAGGAAGTAAGATTGGCTCTCCGAATTTCAGTGCCTCGGTAGTAACACCATCGTCACCCGGACTTTTGTTGTATTTCATTTTCTTTAGGGTCTCGTGTATTTCTAAAGCATCTATGGGCGGAATTTGATCAGAGCAGATGTAGGGTTCCGTGGAAACATTTGGTGTCGGGTCATCAGATGAATATAAGGTTTTGTAGAATTCTGTGCATATTTCTAATATTTTTGATCTATTTCCGTGTTTAACACCATTCACATCTTTCATGTGTGAGATTGAAGTTTTGCCAGTACTCATTCCTTGAATGGCTGTTCTTAAAGATGAGTTATTTTTTAAGGCAGTGTATGCAAGATGTGTATTGTGGCTTCTTATGTCCCGGCGAATAGATCGCTTAACGCGTCGGTCCAACTCTTTATATTGGCTCGATTGAAACTCCACAAATTGCCTTTTATCGATTAAGTCAAGAGTTTTTTGATTCAGTTTTTTCTTCTTTTTATGGGTGCACTTCACTTTTTGACTGGCGGTTTTTACAGCGGTTTTGATGTCGTCATACTGTCTCTGTGTGTCTTCGTTAGTATATGCGGATAAAAGTTGGAAGCTATTTTTTAAATTTAACTTAAATTGTTCTGCGTTCTCTAGCATTACAGAACTGTTAAGCCGTTTAATGGTATTGTTAATCATTTTCCTGCGATAAATTTTCATATTAAAATAAATTGTTACTCTCAGAGGGCGATGATCCGAGCTGAATTTAACGTTACTAAGATGTTCAATATTGTGTACTATTTGCTTGTCAGAAGTGAGACAGTAATCGATTTCATTCCTTGTTTTTCCGTCTGGAGAGAGCCATGTCCAACGTCGTTGGGGCTTTTTATAGAAAAAGCTGTTGGCAATGCTTAGATTCTGACCGAATGCGAATTCCAGCAAGCGCTTGCCGCGATCATTCCTTGCTCCTAAGCCATGTGGTCCCAGTACTGTAATGTTGTCTGCCGATAGTCTTGGCCCAATTTTAGCGTTATAGTCTCCTAAAACCAGTGTCCAGGTGCCACGGTGATCGTCACATGCCCTATTTAGTGTGTCATAAAATTCTTCAATATCGTCATTACTGTGCGAAGATGTTGGAGCATAGACCTGAATAATAGTGAGAACTTTTCGCTCCGCAACACGAAACTTCAGTAACACAATTCTGTCAGAATACGCAATGAACTCCTCTATATTGGCTTGTCGGTGCTTTGAAACCAAAAAACCCACCCCGTATTTGCTCGTGTTTTCTCCGTAATAATAGAAAATGTTTCGATTCCTTTCAAGAGTGTTCTCGCCTTCTCTTCTAACCTCAGCCAGTCCTATTATATCCCAGTTTAGGTGCTCCAATGCGTTTTCCAGTTCCAACAACCTCTCCTCCGTACGCAACGTGCGAACATTATAAGTAAGAATTTTAAGTTTTTCGGTATCCTTGTAGCGTGCATGAGTCGTTTGGCAGTGGTTTCCCACCTGGAGATTATGACCCCTGACTCCAGGGTGCACCCGCGTACTGCCAATAGCTGTGCACTGACTGGAGCCGCCAGGCACTTGGGGTGTGGCTTTCTTGACGTTTTTCATAGTTTTATTCAGAGGGGGGATTAGACAATTACCACCACGCTTGTCCAATGCGGGTTGGTGGTTTTATGCCAACTTCGACCCATTATGGGCCACAGGCATGAAGGTACAAGATTTCAAAGTACCTTTGTTGAGCTCCTTAGTCGCCTCTTACGACACCCACGGAGAGACATGGGGTGATGGTATTCTACTCTACCGCCATCACACGGCAAAGGATATACAAATAAACAAAAAAAGTTTCCTTTTTCACAACAAAGTTTGAACCTTTTAATCGAGAATTTAAGGTCGAAAATGGGCTGACTAAAATAATTAAGAAGTTTACAAAACTCTATAGGCAAAAAAGCTAAGACTCATTAAAGTGACTTTAAGGTTTCACATTGGTTGTTATTTAGAACTTCTTGGCAAAAACTACAAAATTTGTTTTATGGTTCAATCAATCAGCTCATTGGTTAGCAGACGTCCCCAATGGTCTAGTGGTCAGAGACCCTCCATACAAACACAAGGGTCGCTGGTTCAAATCCCACTAGGAACAAATGTTTGTGTGATGAACACCGACATTTGTACTCGAGTCATGGATGTTTATAAAAGTATTTAAGTATGTCTATCCGTTCCCTAGCATCCATAGTACAAGCTTCGAGCTTAGTTTGGGGCTAGGCAATTGGTGTGTTAGTCCAATGAATTTATGTATTTAATCATTTATTCATATATTTTTATATTTATTATTGCCGTCCACTACTGAACCTCCCCCAAAGTGCGCCAGACATCGTGGTCCTGTGCGATCCGAGCTCTTCAAACTTTCATCTTTACGTAAAAAAGTGTTTGAAGCAGATTTAAAAAAATCAAAGATTCTTTTGTACACAACGGAGCGTTCTTCCATCTAAATATCTTTATTTTTTTACGATTGATATTAACGATTGGCGGTGCTAGTGTGCTGTCTGCACGCCCTTAAAGGCAGGCAACGCATCTGCGACCCTTGTACGGTTTTTGATGTCCATTGGCAGCAGTGATCACTTACCATCAGGTGACCCTCTTGTTCATTTGCCTCCCTGTAAAGTAAAAAAGAGATCTCCTTGCAAAATATATTATGCCTATACCTAATATTATCTAATTATAATACTCTCCTAGCCGAATTCGGCCGCGGCGGCCAATCTTACGATTAGCCACTTACGCGGGATATATCATAGTGCACAAGCGCATGCGCAAGCACAGGTGCACTCCCTATTCCCTCCCTCCCATAATTCGGTGGGACAGCAGTCTGACACGACTGTAGAGAGATCAGGCGCAGGACCAACGGCTTAACGTGCTTTGCGTGTGCTTTTTATCAAATATCTAATACGTTATTACCTATATACACAAGGCTAGACGACTACGTTTAATAAGAGGCCACAAAAGCCAAAAAATATAAATAACAGCTACCAATGAGGGGGATATTGACTCACCTGTGTGAAGTGCATTCAAGTCAGGCGGAGTCGCGCGCGCCGCCTAGCTACTAGAATGCATTCTGTGCACGTAGATTTCGCATACAGCCTTTGCATCGACGTTGTGGCTGTGTGCGAGTGATATGCATAATGTTAGGCTGTGTCTATATGGTAAGGCGTAATTATAAATATTCCCTGATTATTTTTTTCTTTACTAATATAATAAAGAGGAAATCTTTGTTTTGTTTGTTTGGTTGTAATGAATAGGCTCAAAAACTACTAGACCGATTTTAAAAATTCTTTCACCTTACGAAAGCTACGTTGGCCCCGAATTACGTAGGCTATATTTTATAATTAACTGCCTCCGTGGTGTAGTGGTTAGAGCGCTGCGCTCTAAAACTACGAACTCGGAGGTCGTGGGTTCGAATCCCGCGGGGAACACTTTCACTTTGTGTTGGTTTTCCCAGTTTGGTTAGGACATTGCAGGCTTGAATCACCTGATTGTCCGATAAGAATGATGATTCCGTGCTTCGGAAGGCACGTTAAGCCGTTGGTCCCGACTATGATCCAACTGGTCTGGTTTCCCTTGTGGTTACGGAGGTCAGACGACAGTCGCTCCATTGTAATAACCAGGCATGTCAATTCAGGATCATAGTCGCAGCGTACCCTGGGCTCCAAGGCAATGGCCGAGGATGCAACCGGGAGAAGCGCTAAGATGATGATGATATTTTATAATTAACAAAAAAAATGTGTTTAAATGTCAAGTCTACTGCCCGTGCGAAGCCGGGACGAACCGAACGAATTTTGTATTTTTATTCAACTAATGCAAAGACCAATAAGGTGTTATGTTTAAGAAGTTGACAGGTCATTATGGCTACCGAATTAATAGTTAATGAATAATTTGAGAAAATAAACATGATTCTATCATATCTTTTCCATTATAAATGCTTTAGACTATCACCTGCCCCAAACTGAGCTTGAAGCTTGTACTATGGGGTACCTTAGACGCTCATGCCCTGGTCAGTCAATTCCATCAATCATGATTGATGGTTGCATGACAAACAAATCAAAGTATCCAGATATTTGTCATGCAACCGTCAGTCACCGCATTACACGGCAGGTTATTCATCAGTCACAGCAATGACTGTGGTAAAACTGACAGCAAAACCTACCGTCTAAGGTACCCCTTTGGATAAGCAATTGCGTAGGGCATCACGTCTGGGGGGGGGGCACCAGAAGAAGCAAACAATTCTAGTTGACATACAGATAGGGGGCCCCCAAGCGTGGATTGCTTAGGGCATCAAGTAGTCTTAATCCGTCACTGTATGGATGCTAGGGAACGGATAATCACACTTAAATACCTCTTACTTTTAAATTTGACTGTAAACCAAGAAGTTACGGGCACGACCAATCCTATACGATAACAAAGACTTTTATAATAAATAGGCACACTATTTCTACAAGCCAAGTATTATGTACTAGTCAAGATTACGGTTTTATCTCATGGGAGCATTTAATTAGGATAAAAAATCACCCAAGTCAGCCCATGCCCTGCCTCTTTACCAAGTTTCGTCATAATCCTTTCAGTGATTTCAGCGTGATTGACGAACAAACAGCCAAATAAACAAACTTTCACATTTATTATATTAGTATGATTTGGGTATTCAACATTACCCCTTCATCTAAAAAACAACTATAAATCAAGTATCACTCAAAATTACAACTAAAACTAATAATTACCATTAAAACTACACCAATCTAAGCACACCTTTACTCCCCCAGTCCAACTAGTTAGGTAGCCAACTTGGCCAGTCTCGCGTATACCACCGAACCGACCGCACGTCGGCGCTGCCACCGAAATAAAACAAAAAAAATCGCGAGTGCAACAATTTCCACCGAAAAATATCCAACCTATTTACTAAAAAAGAAAAAAAAGTGAGTTCCCGCCACCAAGTGACAACACGTTGACAGTTTACTTTTTTCAACATGGCCGTCCGTTCCGTTACGCAATTCTTTCGTAACTTTTTTTAAGTAACAACTCGTTCGATATTTGGGTCACATTCTATTGAGCCGATATATATTTTATTCTGTTGTAGCTAAAGTTGAATTTTGGTTATTTTTTAAACGTTTTTGGCTCACATTTTCGGCGTCAGAGGTCGATATTTGGCATATTTTATTTATTATTGTTTTTATTTTAGTTTTTCCGTTGCGTAATAAGAAAGTAGGGAGCATACATTTTAAGTTATTAATTTATGTTGATTCGCACGATTTCGCTGTTAATTAAATATTTTTCGGTATGATGAGTTGAGGCCTACCATATTACATATTTTCTGTTTAATTAGAACAAAATAATAAAACATTTCATTGTTTTCTTAAAAATATAATAAATAAGACCCAAATATTTCAGCTAGTTATATTTTTCATTCAAATAAAATTAAATGCCAGGAAAAGCGTTCAAAGTTTGTGTTTTCTTGCATTTATTTACTTAAGGTATTTTAAGATGTTATTCTTTTGTGATATTGATAGGTATTTCGCACATTTATTCATTGTTCAAGCAGGGTATTCAAGAGTTTTTGTGTATTTTTCTTTTTGTAACATTTTAAACCCCAAAATGTGTGATTTCATATTTAACAATCAGGACAGGTATAACGGTAGTAGGTTCGTATCTCGGCGAGCACCAATGGATTTCACCAGCATAATAGTGAGGGAAAACATTAAATAGATATCACACTGCATAACATTATGCAGGAATGCAGAAAAAAAGAGGTAACAAAAAGAAAACAGTTGAATTGAGAAGTTTTCCTTTTTAAAGTCAGTTCAAATCGGCATTTCTTCATTTATTTGATCTTAAATATACTTCGTCTTAACTTGTGCAAAAGGCGGACTTAATGCCTAATGGCATTTTCTACCAGTCAACTTCAAGAGTTGTAGGTATTCTTTATAAATTAAGTATAATAAAATTTTTTCTTCGATTGAATCTCGAACCTGTGACCTCTAGCTTAAACAACATTGCCATCTCCACGTCATCAAACAAGTTGGTCAAGTCAATCAAGAAAATACCCATAAATTACTTAATGACATGCTTAAACTAAATTATAAATGCGAAATTTTAACAGGATCTAACATACAATAATTATAATATTGTATAATGTTGGTTGGCTTTTTTAGCAACTAATAGAAATTATTAGTATGACAAGCAGAAAAAATAAGCTTAATTAGTACATTATTGAAATACCTTAAAAATATGCTATCCTATTTCGGTTAGAGATGATATCCAGATCAAAAAATACGATAGAGTATTTTTCTATTACAGAATAATGGACAATAAATATTATCATAATTAAATCTTTGAAAAACTTACCTCATTGTGTTTCTAACCTAAGTTATGGCTAATTCTGTTTATTTGCTTAGCTTAACTTACACATATCCCATACTGTGTTCTGACTTCTTTTTACAAACTTAAGTAGGTAAGTTGCCTACAATAAAATAATTCTGTAAATAAATAAATAATAAATAAATAAATTCTTAGGACTAACACACCAATAGCCCCAAACTAAGTTTGTACTATGGAAGCTAGAGAACGGATAGACATAGGTCCTTAAATACTTTTATAAACATCCATGACTCGAGTACAAATGCTGTTCATCACACAAACATTTGCCCCTAGCGGGATTCGAGCCCTTGGTTTAGTAGCCAGGGTCTATAAGCACTTAAGCAACGGGCCTTTCGATTTAATTTGAAACAATTGAATTTATTCAAATTTTATTAAAAAGGTGATCCTATATGAAAGCGACAGTGTAAAAATTGTCAATTATAAGTAATTCTGATTGCAATCAATCTCTATCTAGAAACTTGATAGTGATTAAATCATAATTTACACACTAATCGGCCAATCTTGATAATCATTACTGCACATCGGTAAAAACATAGAAACCATTTTGAATAGCTGACCAACTTAAACAGACCTACTATCCTATATCTCAAACTAGTAGTACTAGGTTATTTCATACTGGTTTTAATGTCCATTTTACAAAGACCCCTAGTGTTCTACTATATATAAGAACGATAGGGGTCAACTTACATTGGTGGTAGATAATGAATAATGAACCAATTTTAAAAGATCCCAAGTGTAGTGTTAAATCAACCTAAATAGGAGTCTATTTATATTTGTATTAAGAACCAGTTTGTAACGAGCTATGCTACCTTAGACTTTGTATATTAATCAAGTGTCAATATAAAGTGGTGTTCTTGCTTGAACACTAAGACAAATTTATCAAGACCTATAGTTCTTAGTGCATACAATACTACCTGAGTTCAAGTTATAATGGTAGATTTTACAAGTACTTTCACTTGCTAAGGCCATAATAGATATTTTGTTGTGTTATGTGACTTTTTTTTTGTAACCTCGGTTACAGTATAGAGGTCGCCGGTTCGATTCCAGATATGTAGATTTGTTGCAAAATGTTCTTTGTGATTTCAAAAGCTTATTAATGATACTTATTTTTCGTAGTGAACTATCGGGGTGATATTGTAATGTTATGCGGTTAAGCAACCGCGTTGCGGTCGGAAACCGGATGGGTGGTCGAGAATTTGAATTAGGTTCTCTTTAACTTGAATTCATAAGTTTGTTTTTGTAATCATTGCTAAATATGCCAAGAGTACTAATATTTAAGTCTTTTACGTATACTGTGGTAGGTTTGAAAGCGAATATTTTTAAAGGCTGTAAATGATGTTTTGGTTTCAATGCCAGAAGTCCAGAGTGTTTCTGTGTTATGAAAATTTGCATGAAATTATTTATTTATTTCAGACTTTGATCCTAGTTGTAGGTATTACTAGTCTTTACTTATAAAATCATCATTATTATTAGTACATTACAAGTTCGAGGCTTCGATCTAAAGAAAAGAGTACCAACAGTTGAATACTTTAAAACCCTCAATAATAAAGTCGTAGCGCGTTGATATCTTTTATATGAAACATTATTTGTTTCTTCCCTGTTGTATTTCTTACGCGGTTTTTCCAAAATATTTAAATATTTATAATAGCTTTTATATATATTGTACAGGTGTTTCATTAGAAAATGCATTTTGCTATTACTATGCATAGATAATTAGTATATTATTTCGATTAGACAAAAAGAAAAACAGCAAACTGATTATAAAAACACATTTGCACGAGTTAATATTTTCCTTTTAGTATAGTTATTATAACCATCAGTAGTTTTAATCGACTATTGGACGTAAACCTCCCACAGGTGAAAACTTTAAAGGGGATTTCGACGACCCGCTTGGTGTAATGGTCAAGATGTTGCCTATTATACAAGAGGTCGAGGTTCGATTCCCGCACAGGACAAACATTTGTTAAAGGTATCTTTTAAAGTATATTTGTAATACCACTATTGATTCTGGTTTCTGTAACACAAGTGCTTACTTAAGCTACTTAAAACGGAGCTACTTAAAACATCACATACATTGATCTGACTCCGTGTTAAGTAGCTTAAGCACTTGTGTTACAGACATCAGAAAAACAGGGGTATTACAAATGTTTTTAAATACTCGTAAATACGTATATAAACAGTGGCACTTGTATTACTAAATTAAATATACTTAAACAGATACATATAACACCCAGACCGGAAAAAACAGACATGTTCAAGCACACAAAATTTTGTCCTGTGCTGGGATCAAACCCGCGACCTCTTGGTCTAACATTCAACTACTTGACCAAGCGGGTCATTACGTAAATATTTCTGTTTGTCAATATTACAAGTGACAAATGTCAACTTGTTTTTAATAGTCAACAAATTACTTTTTAGATTGGTAAAAGGTGATTAGTTACAGCCAATTAGAAGTAGAAGGTAGTACGCAATGTTGGAGTTAAGCAACGTTCTGTTTAGTTAAGGTTGGATGGGTGATCGGAATCTCCTGCTCCTTGATTCGTATTTTTCATTACTGAGGGTTGTGATAATTGCATGAAATGAAACACTAACCTCTCTCAATTTTAATGGAGGGGTTTGCCATTTCCTTCTCCATTTTACGCACTTACTCGTAGTGTGTATTTCCTCACGATGTTTTCCTTCACCTTACAGCTGGTATGAAATTACGCTCATAGATTTTTGATACTCCTGAGGTGCATGCCTGACCGGATTCGAATCGCCGACCTCACGCATGTGAAGCGGTGCTCTTACCACTAGGCTACCGAGCTGATCGGAAATTAGACGTTGATATTATGTGGATTTTTTTCATCATATGACAAGTCTCATATACATACATAATATGTATATTCAGTCACTCAAGGTACTCAAATAAATAGACGCAACAAAATAGTCAATAATATAAGTGTAAAGAAAGTTTCCATATTGTTAACAACATTGTATTCGTTCAAAAAGTCAAAGCATTCAACATGTCATAAATTATTTTAAAAATTCAAACCAGTACTTCCTGAGATTTGCAACAAACATCAAATTCATTAATTTATCTTTATTAAACTTTTTAGTTAAACGGGGTTTCACGTTTAACCTACTGAAATTATTAAAATGACCTTGTGAAAATTTAAAACAAAAAATAAATTTTTAGAGACTTTGAAATTCAATAATACAACATCTTACAGTTAAAACCGAACTTAAAGTAAGCAAAAAACAATTACATATTACAACACAGTTAAACATTTCCATAAAGTTATGTATGCCTTGCGCAATACTTAGTTTTGAATTAATTATAACTTAACAACTTATTTATACTTAAACTTATGTTCACTCTGCGGAACGGGACGGAAGATAAAATTAGAATAACGTTTTTATTTTTGTATCTTTCACGTTTTTTGGAAGGTCTTGTGTCATTTTTGTGAAAAAAGCCCCGGGATTCGAACGCTTGACCTTCGGTTTTGCAGTCAGGTCTCTAACCACTGGACCAGACTATATACAATATCCTGACAAAACTTGGTGTATCATCATCCTAGCACCTCTCCCGGTTGCATACTCAGCCATTGCCTTGGAGCCCAGGGTACGCTGCCACTATGATCCTGAATTGACAAGCCTGGTTATTACAATGGAGCGACTACTGTCTGACCTCCGTAACCCACACAAGGGAAGCCAGACCATTTGGATAATAGTGGGGACCAACATCTTAACATGCCTTCGGAAGCACGAAGGAGCTCGAGATGACATTTTTCGGTCACCCATCCGATGACTGGCCTCTGCGAAAGTTGCTTAACTTGGCAATGCGCTAACCACTGCGCCATCGAGCTCCTCATGGAGCTACATCACAATGAGGCAATACAAGTTCCCACACTTGAAGCTATTAATGACTTTAATTAATGATGTTGATAAACTTGTTCAAATAATGACATTTGTTAATGATACTCGTATTTGTTATTTGGATTGCGACAATTTTTTGCATTAATTTGGTAAGAATTCCAATAGTTGTTACTTGTACTAGCGGCCGCCCGCGACTCCGTCCGCATTGGAATTCGGTTTCCGCACTTATGTGTTATCTATACTTATAATAAATCTGTAGAGAGGTCAATTCTGTACATTAAATATTTTTCCAAAATAACTATCAGGGGGTGTTTAGTGATCGATACTAATACCAAAAATGCAATCAGTAAAATTTTTGTCTGTCTGTCTGTCTGTCTGTCTGTCTGTCTGTCTGTCTGTCTGTCTGTATGTTCCTTATAGAAACAAAAACTACTGGACGGATTTTGACGAAACTTGGTACCATTATTCTTCATACTCCTGGGCATATTATAGGATACTTTTCATCACGCTACAATCAACAGGAGTAGCGTAGTGAAGGGAAATGTGGGGAAAACGGGAGAATTTACTCCATTTCTTAAGCTTCAATCACGTGTGCAGCCTTAATGGTTAAAGTCACATAGAAATCATGTATGACGGAAATATTCTACATAAAATTGCCTAAAAAATATTCCCCAACAGCATATGTCTATCTGTTATGGTTGACTCACAATAACACGTGCAACTCAAGATCCAAATTGGTTTGAACGCGCTAAGCTAAGGAACTACTGGTTCGAATTGACAAAACATTTTGTGTTGGATAGTCCACTTACCACTTACCATTTGTCGAGGTAGGCTTTAAGCTATTGTATGTATATTCCTTTATTTTATCATTGTAAATTGTGCTAGCGAACTATTTAGTTCTAAAATGTGTCGATAGATGGCGCACATCGCTAGAGGCGCGGCCGTGGATCTGAATCGCGGTGAACAGATGATTTCTCAAATGTATAAGGTCTCCAGATTATTATTAAGCGTTTTTCGTCACTTAATTTGACTATTATTTATATCCTGAGTAATTAGTTCCATAAAAGTGTGCAAGTTGAGTTGACTGCATGCATATAGACCGTTGTTTTATTCAGCTATTTTTAATAAGACTGTGTGCGGAAATCGTAACCCACGCGGACGGAGTCGCTGGCGGCCGCTAGTACTACATATAACTTAAAGCCTTCCTCGATCGTCAAATGGACTATCCAACACAAAAAGATTTTTACAATTCTAACCAGTACCTCCTGGGATCAGCGCATTCAAACAAACAAACAAGCTCCTGATGAACTATTTTCATATTTAAATGAATAATTTATTTTTAAAAATCCTATGTGTTCTTAGGTGTTCGTGACTACATAATCTTGAAAATTAAAATGAAAAAACTTTTTGTAAACTGCTTATCAAGACTATCTTTTTCTGAAGTTTTTATACAAGGCTCAAATGCTGAAAGATCCTTTAATGAGTTCTATAACATGTATAAATTGTTTTATGACCTGTGTTTCCCTATCGTAAAATTTAAAGCCACTTCTAAGAGTAGTAATTCCATATGGTTAACAAAAGGCATAACAAAGAGTTGTGATACGAAACGAAAACTGTATTTTAAATATCGTAAAAATGTAACCAAGTACAGTAATTATTATAAAAAATATTCTTATGTATTAAAACAGTGTATTAGAGTATCACAAAGAAATAATAATCTAAAGTATATATGTAAAATGGAAAATAAATGTAAAGCTGTCTGGAATATTATAAATAATTACACGTCTGAATGTGATCGTGGTGCAATTGATAAAATATGTACAGAACATGACGAATTTAATGATCCTCAAATTATTTCGGAACTTTTTAATAAGTATTTTGTAAACAGTATTATTGAAAATTGTTCGACTGGTTTAAATGAACACAATATTGGAGAAAATGTAGAATCTGTAGAAAATACTATATTGCTCTATCCTGTTACTAAGGAAGAACTATTAAAAATTGTAAAATCACTTAAAAATTCTAAGGCAGTAGGATATGATGAAATAAGTACCGATATAATCAAATTGAGTGTTGACACTGTAATTGAACCATTTACCTTTGTTATAAATCAGTTACTTATGGAAGGTCATTTTCCTAGCATTTTGAAAAAATCTGTAGTTAAGCCTCTTTACAAAAAGGGCGAAAGAACATTATTAAATAATTATAGACCAATAACACTTATTCCTATATTTTCGAAAATTCTCGAACGTGTTATGTACAACAGACTGATACGGTTTCTTGAGAAGTATAATGTAATAAGAGAGGAACAAAACGGCTTTAGGAAATGTAAATCTACTTCACTAGCTGCATTCAAATTGATTAAAACAATTACCAGCAACCTAAATAATAACATTCCAGTTACTGTACTGTTCTTAGACATGACCAAGGCCTTTGACTATGTATCCCATGAACGCTTGCTTGATAAATTGTATAAATATGGAATACGTGGTCCAAGTTATAAGTGGTTAAAAAGCTATCTATGTGGAAGGGAACAATGTACAGAAATCCAGAAATACTGTCCTAAAAGTAAATCCATAGAAAAATACAGATCTTCTTTCATAGAAAATAAATTTGGTGTGCCCCAAGGCAGTATCCTTGGCCCTCTTTTGTTTCTCCTATATATTAACGATTTGCCTAAAAGTATACCTCAAGATTGTCTTCTCTTTGCAGATGACATTACAATTGTCTTTACAGGTAATAGAAATGTAAACATTAAACCACATGTAGATGATATTAATATGACCCTTACTAAAGCTATTGATTGGTTAAACTCTAATAACTTAAAAATCAACATATTAAAAACTAAATTTATGCAGTTTGGTACATATAAGAGGAAAACCCAGAACCTTAATATAACGTATAACGGACAGCCTGTAGAGGAAGTCAAATGTATCAAATTTTTAGGCATTACCTTAGACAGCTTTTGTGACTGGAAAAAACAAATATCCGATGTATGTTCAAGACTAAATAGATTTGTATTTGCCCTAAATCGAATTAGTCGTTTGGTTTCAATAGAGGCAGCCATCACAGCATACAATGGCTATGTTAATTCTCTACTAAGATACGGAGTTCTCATTTGGGGAAATTCAGTCCACAGAGATAGGGCATTTATAATGCAGAAAAAATGTATTCGTGCTATTTTTCACTTAAAACAAACAGATTCGTGTCGTCCTTTTTTTCGTAAATATAATTTGCTTACATTACCTTGCTTGTATATTTTTGATATTTGTCTCTTTGTGTATAAAAATAAATCATTATTTCAAAAAAATTCTCAAGTAAATAAGCGGGATCTTCGCTCCATGTATAAAAATAAACTTTATAGACCTGCAGCAAATTTAACCTTAGTTTCTAATAATACTTTTATGATGTGCATCAAAATATATAACTTTTTACCTGACCACTTCAAAGAATACAAACTTACAAAGTTTAAAAAAAATGTTAAAGCCTGGTTAATTGTAAAATCTTTCTACAGCATACAAGAATATTTTAATTATAAATAAATAGTGTGTAAATTTCATTAGGTACCATTATGTTATAGTTTTAGTATCCTATGTGTATACACTTGTAAAAGTAGGAATAAGAGTCCTTATTGTAATATTATAACATCTACTTTTGTAAATCACCTTATTTCATACACAATAAATTACTTTACTTTACTTTACTAATTTGGAATTAAGTAAAAATGCTTTGAAATGTCGCTTTATCTTGTAATAACTGCCGTTAAGCTATACAATAACACTGTGCGGAAACCGAAACCCATCCGGACGAAGTCGTTAGCGGCCACTAGTCAATAAAAAATGAAAAATGTTATACGACAAAGAAACCTTCCTTTATACTTATGTACAAATCTTCGACAAACAAAAAAATTTTTTCTTCGTTTTTTTTTTTATTTTACTTAACTTTATTTATTTAAATAGTATCTGCACATTTCTAAAACAGTAATTAGTCACCTATTCACCTGCCCAATCGATACTCTTAACCAATATCATCCCTTAAATAAACAACTCACGTCCATAGAAAACAGAATCGTTTTACAAACGCGACTCGCGTCGACTCGCTACAGTTTTGCGTAACAGTGAAAGTGCGACGCGCTTTTCGGTAAATCAGCGGTTTAAAGCATAGATTCAAAGCGTTAGAAATGCCCTGGGAGCAGAAAACTGTGGCATATTTCTTGTAAAACATGAGGTACTTTTAGTGGGATAAGATGCGACTGTTGCTTCTTTTTTTGGTGATGATTTTAGAGCGGTTGGAAGTGGTAAGGGCATTTTTAATGACTTAAATCAACGGCTTAAGGATTTAAATGCAATTAGATGGCTTAACCCTGTGTTGGATTAGATTGTTGCATAATAATTAGAAATAGTTAGAAAAGAGGAGTTATTGGTTTTTAGGATGTTTTATAATGAAGGTTTTGGCGAAAGAAGTAGCCGCTAGATGGTCGGATAGGTCGGATCTAACTTGAAATAAATAAATTAATTCTTTGGACTTAACAGTCCAATTGCCTAGCTCCAAACTAAGCTCGAACTATGTATACATGGATCAATGTTTTAAAATGAATGTTTTAACGAATAAAAAAATCTGCTAAAATAAGATAGGTTGGATCTTAAATAAATTTCTTTTCTATCTATCTTTCTATAATCTTTATGTATAAAAAATGCCACGTATCATTATGTATAAAAATAAGATTAGATTTTCTTGGACAAACACACCAATTGCCTGGCCCCAAACTAAGCTCAAAGTGCTAAGGAAAGGATAGACATAGTTAAACACTTATAATTTACAAATATACCTCAATATGTACATATTGAGTACATAAAACACCCAGACCAGGACAAGCAGACATAAACAGTTGTCCAGTGTAGGGATAGAATAGAACCCGCGACCTCGTCTAATAGTCAACTTCTTGATCAAAGCACCAATCATTTACCAATATTGTCATGGATATGGTCATTTTCGTTAGTTCGGCTTCTGAATGCCCATTGTTCAAACTAGCAACACAAATCAAATGCCATCGTTTAATTTGACACCCATAACATAACACTTCGATTGTCAAGTGGCTTAAGTAACGGACCGTGTTCTGGAGGTCATGGGTTCGATACCAAAAAAAACGTGTGTTGATTTTTCCCGAAGACAGCCAGGTCTTGTGATAACTCCCGCATTTGGTAAGGTTGACGATCCCGTGTCGGGTAAATATGTTTTTTTTTTCGAACACAGCTGGGATTTGTAATCACCGATCCTTCTTTGGCTAGCGTGGTATCCTAACGCCTCTCACAGTTGCATCCTCGGCCATTGCCTCGGAGTCAAGGGTACGTTTCAACTATGATCCTGAATTGACCAACCTGGTTATTATAATGGAGGGACTGTCGTCTGGCTTCCGTAACCCTTCTTGGTAGAGAATGCCATGAGGCATTTAGTCCGCCTTTTGTACAAAATCTGTGTCGTGCAATAAAGTTTAAATAAATAAATAAACCCTTACAAGGGAAACCAGACAATTTGGATCATAGTCGGGACCAACGGCTTAACGTGCCTTCGTAAGCACGGAATCATCATTATTATTGAACAATTAGGTGATTCAAGTCTGCAATATCCTAACCGAGACAATGTGTTCCCTGCGGGATTCGAACCACGACCTCCAAGGTTTGAAGCATAGCGCTCTAACCACTACACCACGGAGGCAGTCACAATGTTTTCCACTGTTTATGTTGATTTAAAATATGGGCTGTTGAGAAATCTAACATCCGTTGAGGTATAGTTTTATAATTCTACAATTTTAATATATTTCGTGAGTGAAAGAAGATTGGATGATATTCAAGAATTCAGAATCTAATTCATTATGATTTTTGCATATAATGATACCTTCCTAGCCATTTTTGGACTAGGCGGCCAATCTCTTGATTAGCCAGGTACGCAGGATATTATTATAGTGCTAATTTACTCAGGTCTTCCCATCTTTAACATTGCGATTTTCCTTTACCTACTTACTCTATCTACTACTTACTACTTACTTTTGCGATTCCTACTTTTACCCATATAACACCTTTTTACCTCATTTTAACCGTTTTAACCCTAATTAGCGGCCGCCTGCGACTCCGTCCGGATTTAGATTTCCCCACACACAGTGTTGTACTATAGCCTCCTCGACAAATGGACTATCCAAAACAAAAACCATTCGAACCAGTATCAATCAATCAATCAATCAAATCATTTATTGTGATCACAGGTATTATAAACAATAGAGATGTTAGTATACATTTTATAATAGTTTCACTGTGTTCTACCTTGTAAGTATCTTGAAATAAGTGCGTTCAAACAAACAAAACAAACTCTTCAGCTATTAAGAAGTACCCTCTTTTATAATCCGTTTTTACCCATATTACCCGTAATTTTATACCATGTGACAAGCAAAAATAAATTAATAAATAAATACCCATTTTACCCCTTTCGAACCGCGGTGTGAATCGCCCAAGAGCCTCTTTTCCTACTAAGAGTCACGAGAAACACTATTCTACATACTTGTATGAGTCATAATATTGTAAGCTATACTTTGAGTTTATAAGCTATCAAGAATTATCTAATACCCTCCTGACATATTACACAATTGATACTAAATGATGTTTAGGAACTGTCATTTTGCGTAAGTGTTCCGTCTAAAGTAGGAAATAGGACGATCCAACAAATGACCATTTATTATTTGACATTCAATTTATTTTGACATATGCGGAAATGACATTTGTCAAAAGTAAAGTTTTTAAATGACTAGTTGTAACTTTTTTATATGATGTTGCAAGTAAGGGGGCAGACGAGAAATAGGGTCAACTGATGGTAAGTGATCACCGCTGCCCATGGACATCAACAACTGCACAAGGGTCGCAGATGCGTTGCCAGCTTTTAAGACCCCATACCCTCCCCAACTAAATTCTGGAGACCTTACAATAGTGTTAAAGTATTTCGTAAATAATACTTTGAGCCGGCCTTAAATGTTAACCTTTTGAACTGTGAAAGTAATGTCAATGTATGCAGTTTTTCAAGGCCATGTGTCGATGTGTTTTAAGAATATAATTTGAATAATCAAGTGGCCATAGTTTTGTGCATAGAGCAGAAACATGAATTATTGTAAGAAGACACAACAGTATACGAATTATCGAATGTATCAACTAGTGAGTAAGTGGATGCATTCTTACTATTTTAAGAGAGGTAAAGCTAAGTGGAACTTCCACTGGAATGACCCTCTCATTTGGGGAAGTACCTCCCCCTTACAGAAGACCACAGTAAAGTAGCACTTCGTTACTCTTGTGCTATGTGTCTACCGGAGAATAAGGTCGCCAGAGCTCAGTTCGGGAGGGTATGGGGTTTTTAAAGGCAGGCAACGCAACTACGACCCTTGTGCGGCTGTCGATGTTTATAAACAGCTGTGATCACTTACCATCATGTAACCTTCATGTTCGTTTGTCTACCAATGATATCAAAAAAGCAGAACCTTCATATTCTGTATATATAAGACTTAACTAATTGCTTTGCTACTTAAAGGTTAAGGCACATTGCTAGAACAACAATTATTATTATTGCTTGATAGTTAAATACCAAATTATGAATATTAACTGCAACATATGACTGACAGACCAAAACCTGCTTTGCCTGAGGCAATCTGACTAGACGTTCGATAAACTTTTTGTATGTCTGTCTGTTACCGTTCACCTACTTTTGGCACACGATTGTCGGTGTAATACTAGTTCGATAACCTCTTTAAATTTTTGGCAAACTTATTTGAAATTACCAATCCGCATTTGGCAAGCGTGGTGATTAAGTCAAAACCCATCTTTGTAACGAAAACATGATTTCAAATGATGGAGGCCTTTGCCCTGCAGTGGGACGTTAATAGGCTGATACTGATACTTATTTGAAATTAGCCGATTTTAGCCACAGCGGCCAATCTTACGATCAGCCAGGTACGCAGGATATATTATATTATAATGCACAAGTGTGTCCGCAAGCACAGGTGTACTCCCAATTCCCTCACTCTCATAGTTCGGTGGGACAGCAATCAGACACGCCCGTAGAGAGATCAGGCGCAGGACCAACGGCTTTACGTGCTTTCTGAGACACGGGGGTGTATTACACCGCCAACTTCCACTGTCTGTGTCTGTATCTGTGATACACCAAATCGTGTAATGTCGCCAGAGATCAGTTGGGGAGGGTATGAGGTCTTAAAGGCAGGCAACGCATCCGCTACCTTTATAGAGTTGCTGATGTCCATGGGCGTCGATGATCACTTAGGTACCATCAGGTGAACCTCTTGCCTGTTTTACTTGCCTCTTACATAAAACACGAGTTTTGATATGTATGGTAGGCAAACGAGCAATAGGGAAATAATGTGTAAACTTTAAAATTTTATTAAAATCGGTCACCCATCCCCTTACCGCCAGCAAAAAGTTTGCTTAACTTTGCGATCGCAACAAGCGGCGTCACCGACCTTTCAAATGTATTCAGTAATTAGGTAATATTATTTATAAAGTTGGTGATAGTTATTACGTCGTCTTCCACTCGAGAGCCTTTCTAGAACAATAAAAGAGATAGCCATATGTGTTATTATGTTTATGTAAAATAGCATACATTAATAGCGTTAGATATGCCATCGCCATACTTCCACGTGGTCTAAGGCAGGCCCTGTAATTTGAAGCGACAGTCGCTTCATCTGTAGGTACTTACTATAACATAATAAAGCTGAAGAGTTTGTTTGTTTGTTTGAACGCGCTTATCTCAGATACTACTGGTTCGAATTGAAAAAATATTTTTGCTTACGATAATCCATGAATCGAAAAAGGCTTTAAGTTATAAAATAGCACTAAGTATGTATGTGGAAACCGAATTCCACGCGGACGGAGTCGCGGGCCGCCGCAAGTCTGATGACATTTTTAATGTTGTCCGATACTACCAAAAACATTTCAGTCCCTATGTTTGAAATAAAATATCACGATATTAACCAACAGTGATGAAAACTCCGATTAATAATTAATATCAATAGATTATGCGAATCATTTGACAGTTATGCTATTATTTTTCTTAAACGTGACATAGGAAGCATCTATGGTATTCATGCATCTGGGGGTGAAACTGACAAATAACATAAAAAAAACATGAAAGTCTCAAATCATATCTTTCTAGCAATAAAAGAAAGAAAATGTAATTAAAACTATTACAAATAATATCACATACCGACTAAATTGCTCTTAATGTCAAAACAGAGGTCATTGAAACTATAATCGTGCCATGGAATTGTTTATGGCTTGTTTTATAGACATAAAGATTATTGCTTTGTTGGACTTGTAGTTCCTGTAGCTCTAGCAGGGGTCCAAGGTTCAAAACCCTGGTCAGAAATAATAATGTTCAAGTTTCTGCCACATCACTGTCTAAGTTGTTTTTTTTCAGCAGCCTAATTTATTTATTTATTATTATTATTAGCCTGCCGCAGTTCACAGCTGGACATAAGCCACATCGACTCGATCCTAGGCGACGTTATTTCGGCATTGTGTGCAGTGCCGTAACTAGCCTTTAATGCGCCCAGTGCGAGCTTTCAAAACTGCGCCCCTAGTATCTACCAGTCTGGTCATTTCTGCGCCCCTCCAGGGTCTGCGCCCTATGCCTGGGCACCGTTGGCACCGCCCTAGTTTAGGCACTGATTGTGTGTCATCCTCCATTTCAAATGCATTGCAGGCGTAATCCCGCCGATTTTCGGTCGCGTGTTCAGCAATCACCGCCGCCCATGAACATCCGCGACACCAGAGGTATCGCCGATGCATTGCCTGCCCTTAAGACCCCATACCCTCCCCAACTGAGCTCTGGCGACCTTACTCTCCAGTAAAAACAAACCACAACAGTTACGAAGTGCTAGTGTGTTTCCATACTAACACAGCCAAGAGTTCACTTGAAAGTTAAGTATCACATAAGTGTTTACTGACCATGGTCAATTAAACAAGTGAACGCATGCTTCAGCCGCTACGTGAATGATATATTTCCTCAGGAAAACTGTAAAAAACATCACTTGATTGAGGAAAGGTGTAGGAAGGAAGAGTGTGTACATGAAAACAGAATCACGCAAAGTGTTAGTTAGAACCGACGCCGTTTAAATTCATTTAAGAGCCTTTTAGAACGTTTTTAGTTTGTATTCTTTAATAAATAAATCAATCGTCATTATACATACAAGAAATAAACTGAACATCGTTATTTTTGGGATCTTTAAACGGGGCGTGAGAACCCGCTAGGGGCAAATTTTTGTGTGATGAAAATCGGCATTTGTACTCGAGTCATGGATGTTTATAAAAGTATTTATGTGTATCTTTCCGTTCCTAAGCGTCCATAATACAAGCTTTGAGCTTAATTTGGAGCTAGGCAATTGGTGTGTTAGTCCAAGGCATTTAATTATTGTTAACTGATCTCTGCTGGAATCCTCTTTCGTCTTTAGTTCGTCCGATGTCGTCTTACGGCCAGCATGTTTATAACAAACAACAGTTAAAGTAATTACTCCACCGTCAAACGAGATGCTTTAAGTTTATTTAACGAACTTTTGAATGGGCCACAGATTACACCATTCGGATGAATTACAGCCAATACCTGGCTATAAAAGTTAGTAATATCCGCTACCAGACTAATTGCTTAGCCCAGGAAAGTAAACATAATATAATAATACCAAACGACGGCCATATTCGGCCATGGAGGCCGATCTTACAATCAGCCAGGTACGCAGGATATATTATAGTGCACAAGTGAGTGCGCAAGCACAGGTGCACTCCCTATTCTTTCACTCTTATAATCCGGTGAGAGAGCAATCTGACACTACCGTAGAGAGATCAGGCGCAGAACCAACGGCTTAACGTGCCTTCCGAAGCACGGAGGAGCTCGAGATGAAATTTTACGGTCACCCATCCGACGACTGGCATCTGCGAACGCTGCTTAACTTTAGCAACCGCAGGCCGCTGCGCCATCGAGCTCCTCGATCCTAGCCCAGGAAAGTAATGAATGGACAGATCGCGTGATCCAATCGGAGCGTGTCAAGCGAGCGGAGAAAATCGATAAAATGAATCGAATACTCGTATTGTCAACTCGATTATGCATTCGAATGAAGATTCGGTTTTCTTTTTTAATCGAATGCGGGTTTGTTTTCGCGTGTGAAGTTCGTTGAGTTCAACAGCTTTGGTGATGAAAATATTTCTACATCATTCTGGTGCAGTCAACTCCTGGCCATACGCTTCCCCCAGATTTGGGATAGTGCTATTTGTTTACTTAAGTACTTATCGTCATCATCCTAGCGCCTCTTCCTGTTGCATCCTCGGCCATTGCCTTGGAGCCCAGGGTCTGCTGCGACTATGATCCTTGGCTAGCTTAGTTAAAGACCTTCCCCAGAAGGGGTTCAGGGGGAGGTCTACGTCCAGAAATATAATACAGGAAAACAAAAATTATTATAAGAGCCAGCCTAAACTTCATGCGTGCCAAAAAACATGCTACGCATTGTACGCACAGCAACTTAAAAAAAATACTATTTGTGGCTAAGCTATGCAATCACCGGTATGTACCTATGCATCGACTTGGACGGTTATAAGACTTCGAGGACGACGACCTTGAGGAGCTCGATGGCGCAGTGGTTAGCGCACTCGGCCTGCGGTTGCTAAAGTTAAGCAACGTTCGCAGATGACAGTCATGAGTAAAAAATCATCTCGAGCGCCTTCGTGCTTCGGAAGGCACGTTAAGCCGTTGGTCCCGATCTCTCTACGGTCGTGTCAGATTGCTGTCCCACCGAATTATAAGAGTGAGGGAATAGGGAGTGCACCTGTGCTTGCGCACTCACTTGTGCACTATAATGTATCCTGCGTACCCGGCTGATCGCAAGATCGGCCGCCATGGCCGAATACGGCCGGAGGGTATTATTATTATAAAACCTATCTTCAAACTGGCCAACTATCGTGGTACGCACTACTCCGCGCTGTGGCCGTGCCATGTTAGCGCAGTATCTGTCGTTTTCTCGGCGCGCGCGCAGCCTTGTGTTCATTGTGCTCCACGCAACAGCGTAGGGTGACCACACTGACAGGTTAAAAGACTTAATTTATTATTATACTAGTTATTATCCGCTGCTTTGCTAGCGTTATCAAGATTCTTGTTTCATCCCACGGGGGAGGATTTACACAACAAGCTCTACTCTTCTTCTCGCTTCCCTTTTTATTTATTTACTAGCGGCCGCCAGCGACTCCGTCCGCGTGGGTTACGGTTTTCGCACACAGTGTTACTATAGATAGCTTAAAGCCTACCTCGACAAATGGTAGGTGGACTATCCAACACAAAATATTTTGTCAATTCGAACCAGTAGTTCCTGAGTTTAACGCGTTGGCGCGCAAACCAATTTGGATCATGAGTTACACGTGTTATTGTGAGTCAACCATAAAAGATAGACATATGCTGTCGGAGGATATTTTTTAGGAAATTTTATGTAAAATATTTTCGTCATACATGATTTCTATGTGACTTTAACCATTAAGGCTGCACACGCGACTGAAGCTTAAGAAATGGAGAAAATTCTCCCGTTTTCCCCACATTTCCCTTCACTACGCTACTCCTGTTGATTGTAGCGTGATGAAAAGTATCCTATAATATGCCCAGGAGTATTTAGAATAATGTACCAAGTTTCGTCAAAATCCGTCCAGTAGTTTTTATTTCTATAAGGAACATACAGACAGACAGACAGACAGACAGACAAAAATTTTACTGATTACATTTTTGGCATCAGTATCGATCACTAATCACCCCCTGATAGTTATTTTGAAAATATATTTAATGTACAGAATTGACCTCTCTACAGATTTATTATAAGTATAGATATGAGATTGACATAAAAAAATAAAAAAACAAAAACGTTTATTTATTTATTATTTGTTCGTGAGTTTGATATTTAAATTTATTAATAAATTTATACAACATCACATACATTGATTTGAGTCCATGTTAAGTAGGTAGCTTAACCATTTGTGTAACAGAAATCAGAATCAACAGTGGTATGACAAATATATTTAAATACATTAATATTACACACAGATCAGGACAAATAGACATGTTCAGACACACAAATGTTTGTCCAGTGCGGGTATCGAACCCGCGACCTCTTGGTCTAATTCTAATAGTCAATTTCGTGACCACTACGACCAGCAGATCGTGAAATGCATGTTTCCAAATCTATTTACCCTGTCATATTAAATGACCTTAGGCCTTATAGCCTTAAGTAAATAAAAGTTTAAAATGTTTTAATAATTTAATTCTTTACAACTTATCACATTAAGCACTCCAATCCAATGCCTTGCCTTTCACAATATCCTACAATTCCACCCAATCACGGGGTCACCCTACTCCCCCCCACCAACTTACTCAGTGTAAGACCACACGTCAATATGAAAGTATCACAATTTATGTCGTAACAGTGAAAATAATAGTTTAAATAAACAAGGTTAGTTCAAATCATCACCTATTATAGTATTTTACACTATATTTGATATAGTTTTAGTGTTTAATTTAGATTAAATGTTATGTAATAGGTTATTTTGTGGTTGTGAAGTGAGTTTTAGTGCGAGTGAGACAGGTATAGCTTAGATTAGTTAAGTGGCTATCGGTGCGTTTCTAGCGTTGTATTCATTTAATTAAATCTATACTAACAATAAAGCTGAAGAGTTTGTTTGTATGTTTGTTTGTTTGAACGCGCTTATCTCGGTAACTACTGGTCCGATTTGAAAAAATATTTTAGTGTTGGATAGTCCATTTGACGAGGAAGGCTTTAGGCTATTGGAAATCGAAATCCACGCGGACGGAGTCGCGGGCAGCCGCTAGTTGTTAACTAAGCCTCGACAACAGATACCGAACTGTGGCATTATTTAGTTTTATATGACACGTTTTGAGCAATGGTGGCCTAGTGGTAGGACGGCGCCTCACATGCGTGAGGTCCGTGGTTCAGATCAGGCCCACACCTCTGGATTTTTCAAAAATCTATGTGTGGATTTGTACTATTAGCTCGGCGGTGAGGGAAAACACCGTGAGGAAACCTGCACATTCAGATAGTTTCCGACTTTAGTTCAGTTAGATCTGAATGTGTAACCATGATCCAATCTGTCTGTATGTAACCATTTGTATAGGATTTTCCAAAATCAGTTTGCGACATTGATAGGCTAAAATTTTACTGTACATTGAAAATATTATGAGACGAACGTTAATATTTATTAATTATTCATAATCGTAATAAACAATTACTAGACGCAAATGACTCATCATAACAAAAATCAATTATTCTGTCAGTCTGCTGTTTTTCAGGCCTTTATTTATTGTCAATCTGTCAAATACATTTGTCATTTATTGACACTAATTTTATGTACATAATAAATTAAAAAGTTTTTGCGTTTGCCAATTTAAAAGTTGTTTTTTGCACATACATCTTTGGGTATTTATAGCTGTTATTCTAATAGGTATTTTTATACTAATGTATAGTTATATGAATGAAATAGTTTAAGGTATTAGAACTGAATTCATTGACTTTGAGGTTTTGTGCAAAAAAGAACTGTATTTAAAGGTTGTATTGTGTGAATGCCGCACATTTCTCACACAATATCAATTGAGTCCATACATTTTTGTTATTTTTCTAAATATAATAGAAGAGGTGAATAATTATTTGTTATGCAACTTTGCTTTACAACAACATTGTTGTTTTCCTATACTTATACTAACATAATAAAGCTGAAGAGTTAGTTTTGTTTAAACGCGCTAATCTCAGGAACTAGGTACTGGTTCGAATTGAAACATTATTTTTGTTTTGGTAGTCCATTTATCGAGGAAGGCTTTAGGCTATTTGTCAATTTTAACACTATTTCTGCGGAAACTGGAATCCACCCGGACGAAGTCGCAGGCAACCGTTGGTAGCAGGTACATAAATGCGTAACACAAGTGATTCAAGTTAGCTATACTTAGTCAGTTAATTCCAGAGTCAGATCTACTAAGGTATATAATGTTATCAGATATTAATGTCTTCTTCCTAGCGTTTATACCGTTTCTGTGCGGGGTCCTCTTTGACCATTTTATTTATTTATTATTATTTATTATTTATTTATTTATTAAACACTTACAAATCCTGGTTTGGCGAGTCTGGTTATTACACTCAAGCGTCTGCCATTAGACTTTTGTAACCCATAGAGGGGAACCAGACAGATTGGATCATGGTAACACATTCATATCTCACTGAACTAAAGTCTGAAACTATCTGAATTGTAGGTTTCGTCTCGATGTTCACCCTCACCGCCGAGCTAATGGCACAAATTCACACATAGGTTTCGAAAATCCAGAGGTGTGGGCCAGAATTCGAAACTCGGACCTCACGTATGTGAGGCGCCGTCCGTACGGGTCTTTAGGCGTTTCGCACCGCAAGCGGTTCGAACCGCGGTGTGAATCGCCTAAGAACCTCTTTGGAATGGGTCTTTTCGCACCACGGTGCGAATAGCCCAAAATCATTTTTGAATGGGTCGATTCGAACCGCAATGACTAAAGCAGTTTTCTTTTAAATTCTGACAAATTTAATGAATTTTAATCACACATCTCATAAAGTACAGCCGGCCACAAAAATATAGGCCAATCAAAATAATTTTAATACCACGTGAACATGTTCATCTTAAAAATGGCCCCCACATTCCTAAAAATCAAGGTAAATTTTGACCCTTTGTTCAAAGTGGACTTACCGGTTAAGTAAACAATAGACTAACTGGAAACAAAAGCTTCCAATCAGAAGCACCATTGCACTTGCTTCTGATGATATAAAAATAGTTTTAAATTTAAAATATCGATCAAACTGTGATTTTAAACCATAATTTATTATTTTATAAAAGATACAATTGCCGGATATTGATTAGAAAAATAAGAGTTTAGTTTACAGGTTTTTTCATCATTGTTGACTTTTTTTGTGAATTTTTATGATTACCTTGTTTAAACTACATTACAATGTATATTATTATCTTTCTTTTGCTCGTATGTCATGTTTAAATTTGAAACTTCTGATAATATATATTTTTTAACAATCCACTTTTCTTGTGGTCTGTACTTACACAAATCACCTATCTATTTTATCGTGGTTCGAACCGACCCATTTCAAAAGAATCCTTGAGCGATTCACACCGCTGTAACTACTGCGGTGCGAAAGAACCCATTCAAAATTGGCACTTGGGCGATTCGCACCGCGGTTCGAATCTCTTGCGGTGCGAAACGCCTAAAGACCCGTCCGTACCACTAGGCCAACATCGCTTGTCAGATATTTATGTTTTATACATTTATTAGGTATATTATATTTTTTTATGTCATAGGCGGCAAACGAGCTAGCGGGTCGCCTGATGGTAAGCAATCACCGCCGCCCATGGACACCCGCGACACCAGAGGTATCGTTGATGTGTTGCCGGCCTTAACCCCATACCCTCCCCAACTGAGCTCTGGCAACCAATGGCTGGCAATATTAACTTCAATGTTTATAATTTCGTCAGAAATCAATGTAGTTAGGCAGTTAAAACCAATCAAGAAGTACCAATAGACTATTTCGATAGCAGCCGACATTATGAAAGTGGAAGTCAGTTTCAACGAAATTAAATTGTTGGTAATCTTCGAACGAAATGGTGTGAAATTACCTATCGCAACGGACGGTGTGACGAAGCAGTAATTGAAGCAATGCTTCTAACTTCTAAGTATCTTTAAGTCATTAAATCACACTTTAAATTGTAGCTTTATCCATTGAAAAACATCTACTAAATAGTCTGAACAAACCCTAAAAATTTGGTTTGGATAGGTGAGCCCGTTCTTGAGTTATAAAGTGACAACAAAACAATTCACATATTTTTATACATATTATGTATACCAATTAGATTAGATTTCCTCGGACTAAATCACCAATTGCCTAGCCAAACTAAGCTCGAAGCTTGTACTATGGAAGCTAGGGAACGGATAGACATACTTAAATACTTTTATAAACATCCATGACTCGAGTACAAACGAAAATGTTCATCACAATACACAAACATTTGCCCCTAGCGGGATTCGAACGCGCCTCTTGTGTTTGTAACCACGTTCTCTGATTACTAGACCGTCCAACAGGATTTTAAAAATTGTATACTGTAGTAGTATGCGAGAGTCAAATTATTTATCTCTCATCACCCACGGGTATAATTGGTTACCAAGATTCTTTTTGACTTAGTAACCACGCTTGCCAAATGCGGATCGGTGACCTGGGCGACGTTTCAAAAAACCGACAAAAATTTTCCTCAGCCAGGAATCGAACCATGGTCCTCGTGATCAAAGCCCGCTTCTTATATTTTGTTAAAATTCGGGGTCGTCAACCACGGGGGCAAAACATATCGTTATTTTTAAATCCTTTTCTTTTTTGATTAAAACATGACCACTTTAGAACATAATTTAAATTATAAAATTATTGTTACAGGAACAATTGGTAACTGAAATAAATGCAAGAAACCACAGAACTAGAGTCCCAAAGGGGCTTCATCGGAAACCTTTGTTACTTCATAAAAGACTTTCTTTACTTGTACTTCAAATTTGCACTCTATGCCATAGCTGTATACGTGTTGTTTTACTACTACGATTATTACTTTGGCTAGCAGGTGGTGAGATAATGTGAAGTGATAACGGTGATATAAGTGATAAGTGTCGGGTTTTGATGTGCTGAGGAGAAAAGACTTTGGTCGTCAAACTGACGTCGGAGAAAGTATTTGGTGAGTAACCTTTCATTATCATCATCATCATCAGGCTATCGCAGTCCACTGCTGGACATAGGCCTCTCCTAGGACTCTCCATTTAGCCCGATCCTCGGCGACTCGCATCCTGCTCTTGCCAGCCATCTTTGACCTTTATCTGATTTAAATATTAATTCACATTTATGATTATTCTTTGAACTTTAATGTTATTAACCGTTGACTAAAAATGTACACACTCTTTAAATATTGCGCAAAAATAGGACCAAATTACAAGTAGTCCACTTAGAGCACGGAATCGAACAGCACAATTCCTGGCAGCCGGTACTTGGCTCCAAAAGTATCTACCGAACCCGACAGTTGTAGGTATATATGCTATTCGCGGACAAAAAATAAAAAATAAATTTGAATTCACGAATAGCACATGCGAAAAAAAATTATGTGTGCCGTTCGCAGAAAAGGGATTGTGGTGTTCAATTTCGTGCTGTTCGATTTCGTGCCCTAAGTGACAACCTCCAAAATTTAAACTATCCAGTGGTTTTCCGACCATTGCGGCCGTTCTTACGATCAGCCAGGTACGCAGGATACATTATAGTTCACAAGCGCGTGCGTAAGCACAGGTGCACTCCCTATTCCCTCACTCTCAAAGTTCGGTAGGACAGCAATATAACACGACCGTAGAGAGATCAGGCGCAGGACCAACGGCTTAACGCGTCTTCCGAAGCACGGAGCTCGAGATGAAATTTTTCGGTCACCCGTCCGATTGCTGGCCTCTGCGACAGTTGCTTAACTTTGCAATCGCAGGCCAAGCGCTACTAAACGCAAAACATTTACCATTGTAATACTTTCATGCTTATAAAAGGTTCTTAACCCCTCTCTTGTATTGTAATAGCCACTCAAAGGTACTTGACCGGCTTTTGACCACAACGATTTGTGGCAAGCGTGATCTAACTATTACCAAATAAACGTCAATCATGTTGATTTTGTAATCTTCGATTGGAAGTTTGTAATACCAATTATTATTTACTGTTCAGGAGGTATAAATGTTATTCGGGTTGTAGAAAATAGGTTACATTTAATTAACATACCAATTGCCTAGCCCTAAACTTCACAACTTGTACTTTGGATGCTAGGCATGCTTAAACACTTTTATAAACATCCATGACTCGAGTACAAATGCCGATTTTATCGAACCCGCGACTTTTGGTTTTGTAGCCAGGGTCTCTAACCACTAGACCAACGCAACGGGCCCGTCGTATCATGAATACCTACTTACAAAAGCACGTTAAGCCGTTGGTCCTGCGCCTGATCTCTCTACGGTCGTGTCAGATTGCTGTCCCACCGAACTATGAGAGTGAGGGAATAGGGAGTGCACCTGTGCTTGCGCACTCACTTGTGCACTATAATATATCCTGCGTATCTGGCTGATACATAATAATAATAATATAAACAATAAACTTCAATGCATTTAAAAGTGTAATAATTGAAAATTTTTTGAGTAAACTTGAAAGTTACGTAAGTGTTAACAATAAATTACTGTATAACGTTACTTAAGAGTTATAAATATAAATGTAATTATTGTAACCTTTAAATCAAGTTTTAAATAAAACACAAGAGCATTTAAAGTAGAAGTTAAATACATTTTAGTAAACGTTAGAACAAATATTGCAACGTTTTTAACAGTTGAGTAATGAACTTAAAAAGTTTTGAAAAGATTGCTCGATTTTATGATTACCAATGCGGGATTGAAAAGCGGGGCAAATAAGACCTATTATTATATGTATTAAGGGCTAGAGACTTTAGTAATAAATAAATTTTCACAACACCACATACATACATACATTGATCTGACTCCGAAGTAATTAGCTAAATCACTTGTGGTACAGATATCAGAATCATCAGTGGTATTACCAATTTACTTAAGTAACAACCAGAAATATAATTATGCTTTACCAGTAGTGTATCCATATTACCCAGTATTTATTTATTTATCTTATTTTTTTATGTCCACACTCAGACTAGCTTTAGCTCACTTAGACTATAACTTAAGCGAACACTGGCTAAATATAAACTGCTCTTTCTTTTTGTCATTTTTTGAGGAAACGAATATTGAGATAAATGTTGAGATTCTTTGAGATAGACAAAGAACAATGAATTTAAACTAAATTTCTCTAATATCTCAAGATTTTTCTCACAGTTCAACAAAACTAAATTATATGATTGGCCCATACCAATAAGCAATCGACATTCGAGTATAGACCACACTTAATCTAACTTTTAACAGCTACCAGATAACCATCAAAACGTTTATAACTTACGTAACAGATCTAAATCCATCAAAACGCCCGACAACATAAACCTGTCGCATTATTTTGATTACCATGACATACGTTGGTCACTAAGCTTACTACGCAATGTGAAGTGACGTCGCTTCACAAACAGAGCCAGCGTAAGAGAATGACGAGGGCACATCTAAAGATTTAAGTCTATGAGCTTACGTAACAAATCGTCTGACGAGATGGCTATTTGATAAGTGTTAAAATGGACGACCTCAATATTTTATTGGAAGCTGACCTCCTTAGTACGAGCATATTAAAAGGTGTTTTTTACCTTAATATGTTGTATAAGATAGGTATTTCGACGACCCGCTTGGTGTAATGGTCAAAAAGTTGACTATAATCACGAGACAATCATTTCTGTTCATGAACATATCTGTTTGTCCTAGTCTGGGTGATATATGTATCACTATAGGTATATTTGTAATATCACTGTTGATTCTGATATTTTTAACACACGTATAGACAGAATTTTTTTTGTTATAAGTACGTATAGTAAATTAATTTAAGTGGCATTTTTCGTTGACTATTTAATAGATGATTTATGTGAAGTTTGCACAAAATCTGTCGAGTTGTTCTTCATTTATCATACGTAGCAAAGCATGTACTGGGCCGCTAGTATTTTGTATAAGATACAGTATAACTTTGGTGGTAACGAAATAATAAAATTTTATAAATTTGACACTGAGCTGAGGCGACCACATAATCAGTCATTATTCGCCGCCCGCGACTCCGTCCGCGTGGATTTCGGTTTTCGCACACATATTGTTATACTTTACATTATAGACTTCCTCGAAAAATGGACTATCCATCACAAATCCTTTTTTTTTAATTGAACCAGTTGTTTTGAGATAAGCGCCTTCCAACGAACAAACAAACTCTTCAGCTTGATAATAATGAGTAAAGATTAAAGTCAAGATACCTATTCTAGCGCTACTAACCGAATCGGATAGATCACTTTCGATGACCGATTTCACAAGTCAATTGTTACGATGGACTATTATGTAATAGATTTAAAAGGTCAGAACTAATAGCTCATCAAATCATCACAGTTTAACGTGTTAATTCATTGTTTTAGCAATCCGGTGGTATTTTTATAAAAATTGAAACTACCAGAGTAATTGGATATTTGACTGCATACGATATAAATTATGATATTCTAAAATTAAAGACGAAATCAAAATTAAGCACAAACTTTTATCCCACAATTTCTATTGAGATTTTAACAAATTATTTCAGCTAATTGAAACTAAACGAATATTGATTTGACACTACAGAAATGTGACGTCACAATTAATTATTCCATACAGTGTTTCCTACAAGGTTACATTTTTGACAGTTATTAAAATTAGGTGATTTGTCAGTCAAATACCCAATTACCGGGCCCTGAGGCCATGATTGCGGGGACCTATATTCGATTCCCGAGTCAATCCAAGTTTCGTGTTTTTATAAATAACAAGAGAGAGTGGTTTAAGAGAACCGTGATTTCGAGGACCTAGGTTCGATTCTGTCGAGGAATATTTGTGTTAGTTTTTCTGTCACAACTCTGGTTAGTAATATCATACGGCATTTGGTAAGCGTGATAATTTCTAATACCTACTCGATGTCTTTGTTACGTTTAGTTACTAAAATAAGCCTATAGTCAATGTCCCAAAGCAGGGCAAATACATACGTTCACCTTTTGAAATTGTGTAAAAGTTGCAAAGATGTTTAGTTTTACAAATCACCACAGTTACCATATCCTGATTGGTGACTACAAACTCGACCTGTGTTCGAAAAAAGGACCAAAAATAATCCTGACCCTGGAATCGAACCCAGGCCCTTGAGAACAAAGCCCGTTCTTAAACCACTAAACCAACGAGATATTTACTTACGTATCTTTTTATATTTTGTCATACATGTCGATAATAATCTTCTCTCCTCTGCCCATATAATGACCATATAAACCTGAATTCAAATAAGTCTCGTTCGAATCCAATTTTATTTCAACTCCGCCATTTTAAATGTCAGCGATTCTCTTAAAGGTCACTTGCAGATGGACATATACAAAAACGACATTATGTCAAGTTAAAGTGTATGTTTGTGTCATCGAACAAGGATGCAATAGAGAAAAAATACAAATAAATACAATAGGGTCACCTGATGGTAAGTGATCACCGCTGCCCATGGACATCAACAACCGCACAAGAGTCGCAGATACGTTGCCTGCCTTTAAATCCCATACCCTCCTCAACTGAGCTCTGGCGTCCTTACTCACCAGCTGAAACATAGCACAGCAGTTACGAAGTGCTAATTCGCTGTGGTCTTCTGTAATGTGGAGGTACTTCCCCAGACGAGCGGCTCATTCGAGTGGAAGTTCCACTAAGCTCTACCTCTCTTAGCGTAATTTATCGCTGATTTGTTATAAAGATAGGTAAATCTCTTATATTCCTCTCGGCAATTCATCCTCTATGTTTTGTCCCCAATGCATTCTTCAATCATTGATGAGATTATAATGATGATTATATTTGGTGGACAACCACCCACATGTGAAATCGGATACCAAAACATTGTCTTTCCGGATATAAATGTGGGAGGCAGGCAGCTTTCAATTATATGGAGGTAAAGCATAAATTTTCACACGTCGGAGAAAAAAATGTTCTTGGACTACCTTACAAACCAATTGCCTAGCCCCAAACAAAGCTCGAAGCTTGTACTATAGTAGCTAGGGAACAGGTAGACCTACTTAAATACTTCTATAATCAACCATGGCTAAAGTACTAATGTCGATGTTCATCACACAAGCATTTGCCAACTAGCGGCCGCCCGCGACTCCGTCCGCATGGATTTCGGTTACCGCACACATAGTTTTATACTTTAACTTAAAGCCTTCATCGACAAATGTACTGTGTTTAAGTTTGACTACATATTCAACAAATAGTATTTTTAAATTCGAATCAGTAATTTCTGTGATTAGCGCAGTGTATATGCAATCAATAACTCACTTACCATAGATCAATATTTTAAGCAAAGTAGAACTATTAGGACTAATTAACTGGTGGAAATTTTTCCACAAAACTTATTTGAAAGCAAAAGTCTCTAGACCTGTACCCGGCGACCTTGAGAGCTTGCTCAAGGTCGGGACAAGCCGGACACTTCACTAGAAACTAGTAGTGAACTCGTATATACTTAAAGGAAGGTTCTGGGTTCTATTCCCCGACTTGACGACCCGCTTGGTGTAATGGCCCAGATGTTGCCTATTACAAACGGTCCCGGTTTCGATTCCCGCACAGGACAAACATTGTGTGTATGAACATGTCTGATTGTCCTAGTCTGGGTGTTATATGTATCTATTTAAGTATATTTGTAATACCGCTGTTGATTCTGATGTGTGTAACACAAGTGCTTAAGCTACTTAACACGGAGCCAGATATTTGTATGTATGTGTTGCTATTTATATTTCTTTCACTAGCGGCCGCCCGTGACTCTCCGCAGCCGGTTTCCGCACATATGGGTATAATATTATATCCTAAATCCTTCCTCGTCAAATGGACTATCCAACACAAAAATATTTTTTCAAATCGGACCAGTAGTTCAGCGCAGCAGATATGAGCGCGTTCCAACAAACAAACAAACTCTTCAGCTTTATTATATGTATTAGTATAGATTTTCAAAAGCGATCCTTCCCTGTCGAAACTGTATTGTCTAACACACAACGATTACATTGCATTATAATGCATAAGTAATGACCTAACGTCAAATTATATAACGTCATTGTGTGTGATGTCGAAAGGAGTATGACTCGAAACGTGCATACAAATAAGATATACCGACCGGTTTGGAATAATGGTTGAGAAGTTACACCGAGGTCGCGGGTTCGATCCCCGCATAGGACTGATGCGGACTGCAATAAGTTTTCTGCATTAACATGTCTGTTTCGACGAGACTGGTTTAGTGTTATAAATACATATATGGACCAATAATAATTAATTAAAATAAATAAATAAATGATCACACAACACCACATACATTGATCTGACTCCGTGTTAAGTAGCTTCAGCACTTGTGTTACTGATATCAGAATCGACAGTGGTATTGCAAATGTAATTAAATAGATACGTACAACACACATATTATTTTTTTCAATTCTAACCAGATGTTTCTAAGATTAGCGCGTTCAAACAAACAAACAATTGCTTCAGCTTTATTATATATTAGTACTATATTTATTATAGTAGTATTATATTAGTAACTTGCGATTAAGTTGTCCGCCATTTTTTTAAACTACTATGTAAATTATTACCTACATTTTATTGTTGTGACAACTCGATGGTTTAGTGGTTTAAGAACAGGGCCGTAGTCTTTAGGTCCTGGGTTCGATTCCTGGGTCGAGCAAAATTTGTGTCAATTTTTGTGATCACCAACCAAACAAAACCCATCTTTGTAACAAATACATGATATCAAATGATGCATGTCTTGCCCGATACTTTACTTTACTTCACATTATATTGTAAAATATCATCCACATAATACACTCACAATTTGTCTGCTTATGCAAATTCAATTCATCGTGTTAAGGACACTTACAAACAAACAGACAAATAGGTAAAAAGGTCAACCATTGACTAATAGTTAGCGTGTGTCGTTATGTCTACGTATATAAGATGTGCTAATAAACCTTTAAACATTGAGTCACATACATACATACATACATTCACTTATAAACAGAAAGACATAAAATTTCAAGAATTTTTCATATAATATCATGGCAATTTCATCATTGAAATTTTCATTAAATGGATTTTTTATATGTTCAACAATTTCGTGAAAGAACTATGTTATTTTAAAATTTTAGGGTTCCGTAGTCTACTAGGAACACTTTTAGTTTCTTCATTTCTTCTTTCTGTCCTTCTGTCCTGGCGCGTTCTCCACCGTTTCTGCACCGATTGCCCCGAAAATTGGTGTAAATAAATAAATTAATTCATTAGACTAACACACCTATTGCCTAGCCCCAAACTAAGCTCGACGCTTGTACTATGGATGCTAGGGAACGGATAGACATACTTAAATACTTTTGTAAACATTCATGACTCGAGTACAAAGGCTGTTGTTCCCCACACAAACTTTTGCCCCTAGCGGGATTCGAACCCGCGACCCTTGGTTGTGTAGCCAGGGTCTCTGACCACTAGACCAACGGGCCCGTCAATATATACCTATACAAACACATTTCCTTGGAATTAATTCGGAAAACTTCAGAAAGTTAACTGTATACAATTCATACCACTATCTACAATTTACCCTGTTCTTTAACAGTTAAAGCTTGATTTGGTATGTGGTAATATTGACATAAGACGTTGTGGTATGTTAGAAGTGGCAGCGTTCGTGGAAACGGTTAGGGCCTTGCTTTGTCTTAAGGATAGTGTTGGGACACGCCCGATCATTATTTATTATCGATGAAATTTAAAAATAAGTATACCTAACTCGCGCTAAAAAATTATGCCCACACCTTTTCCGAAAAAAATCTCCTTCTGTTTTTCACTAAAAAAATTGAAGGAGAGGTTTTTTTACGTTTATACATACTCAGCTAAACGTAATATTTAGGTAATCTATATCT
Organism: Nomophila noctuella; assembly: GCA_958496325.1. Classification (NCBI taxonomy): domain Eukaryota; kingdom Metazoa; phylum Arthropoda; class Insecta; order Lepidoptera; family Crambidae; genus Nomophila; species Nomophila noctuella. The sequence continues at coordinate 6,701,504 of OY292508.1, forward strand.
ATAAAACTCAAAGGTGACTGACTGACATAGTGATCTATCAACGCACAGCCCAAACCACTGGACGGATCGGGCTGAAATTTGGTATGCAGGTAGATGTTATGACGTAGGCATCCGCTAAGAAAGGATTTTGATTAATTTAACCCCCAAGGGGGTAAAATAGGGGATGAACGGTAGTATAAAACTTTGTCAATTTTAAACCGATCGGCTTGAGACTTTGCATTCATAAAGCTACTATAACGTAGGCATCGCTTAATTAATAATATTGATAAATTCTAACCTCCAAGGGGGTAAAATAGGGGATGAACTTTAGTATGAAACTTTGTCATTTTTTAACCGATCGGGCTGAGACTGCATTCATAAAGATAATACATATGACGTAGGCATCCCCTTTTAAATATTATTTGAAAAATCCACCCCTAACGGGAAAAATAGGTGGTAGAGAAACCGAAATCCACGCGGACGAAGTCGCGGGCGCCCGCTAGTATGAACATAAGAAGATTAAATGTATTAATTTATTCCGTAATTACATTAAAACTATGATATTTAAATTTTGAACAAATTCACTAAATTAGACTAGAAAATTATAATAATTATATTAGCACATTTAATGTAATTTAAATTGAATTCAAAATCAGATTAAGTTGGAATTTATTTAAATTCTTGACATTTCATTTATATGTTTCACAGGTACATTTTACGGTCATAAAATAACTTACAAGTAATCTTTTTTTATAAGAAATAAGATAATGTATGTTAATCACTACATAGTATAAAACAAAGTCGCTTTTTCTGTCATGTTGTATGTTGTATGTCCCTATGAACGCTTAAATCTTTAAAACTACGCAACGGATTTTGATGCGGTTTTTTTTTAATAGATAGAGTAACTCATGAGGAAGGTTTTTATGTATAATATCATCCATTAAATAGTGAACAAGTACCACGGGCGAAGCCGGGGCGGGCCGCTAGTTTATTATATATAAAAAGAACAGCAGATTTCAATTTGACATTGTTGTAATGAGAAACTGTTAACAATTTGTAAATATAGCTTTTACGACTATCATCATATTTTATTTGACGCGACAAGCTTAATTTTTCAAACTCTAAATTGGCAATCTTGGTGATAAAACCAGTAGTTAAGTTTATATTTTTATAATACATAATATAAGGTTGTAATGATTATTTCAACCTACTGCTCATTGATGACTAAGTTGTGTTACATAAGAACTTTGATTCCCACCTTTACTTTAAACTCCTTTTGGTACATATGACTACAATTAAGCTTAGACTACATACACGAATTCTAGCTTACATCGCTCAATTAACACTTTCAATCAATTTATCGATATGATACCAGCACATCACTATTCCGTACTCACGGAACAATGCATTGATGTGGTGATATGGCGTTCGTTTCCTATAATTGTTGGTTTACGAATATATTACTTTTTATATAGGTAGTTACTACTCTTATGTACCAAAAATGTTTTGTCTTAAATGACGCGTCGGCCCGTTGATCTAGTGGTCAGAGACCCTGACTACAAAACCAAGGGTCGTGGGTTCGAACCCCACTAGGGGCAAATGTTTGCGTCATGAACATTAGCATTTTAACTCCAGTCATGGATGTTTCTAAAAAGTATTTAAGTATAAGACTTTAAACTTTCGCGTTGCATTACTCACAAATAATATTAAAACGGGACTAAACGCGATATTATTATAGTTAAGTACTCTCGTACTTACTGCTAACGTTATAATAATATCGCGTTTAGTCCCGTTTTAATATTATTTGTGAGTATTTAAGTATGTCTATCCGTTCCCTAACTTCCATAGCGCAAGCTTCGAGGTTAGTTTGGGGCTGGGCAATTGGTGTGTTAGTCCAATGAGTTTATTTATTTCAATCAAAACCCCTACTTAACAATCACAGCCAAAACAATCGCCACTCTCGTCACACAATAATCATCAATCATCATCATCATCCTAGCGCCTCTCCCGGTTGCATCCTCGGCCATTGCCTTGGAGCCCAGGGTACGCTGCGACTATGATCCTGAATTGACATGCCTGGTTATTACAACGGAGCGACTGTCGTCTGACCTCCGTAACCACAAGGGAAACCAGACCAGTTGGATCATAGTCGGGACCAAGGCTTAACGTGCCTTCCGAAGCAGGGAATCATCATTCTTATCGGACAATCAGGTGATTCGAGCCTGCAATGTCCTAACCAAACTGGGAAAACCAACACAAAGTGAAAGTGTTCCCCGCGGGATTCGAACCCACGACCTCCGAGGTCGTAGTTATTGAGCACAGCGCTCTAACCACTACACCACGGAGGCAAGAGACACAATAATCATCAATATTCCAACTAAATCATATTGTACAGTTATATGCGCAGGCGCAGGTCGTTCACCTTGCCAGCGTCCTTGCTTGCTTTTACCTAGATCGCGCAGTGAAGGGTGAAGGGACTGAGTTTCTTCTATAGTTGTTGAATTGAATTGTTTATTGTCAACTAGGTACAGTTTCTTTATCGTTAACTTAATGTTTACTTGGACAAAAACTCAGATTAATGAATATCAATAGATGCAACAAATAATTTGACAGTTATGCTATCCTTTTTCAACTTATTTTGAATCACTTGTCACATGTGAGAAAAAGAACCAATCAATCAAAATAAACTTAATTGAAATTGATATTTTTGCGGCTGGGGCGGCCGCTAGTTAAAACTTTATCAAATGGTCAATTTCAAAAGGCTTTTTTATGTTATATGGAGGATTGCAATGACCAGCATAAACATAGCACAACAGTTACGAATGCTCCTTCACTGTGGTCTTCTGTAAGGTTTAGGTACTTCCCCAGACGAACAGCGCATTCGAGAGGAAGTTCCACTGAGCTCTAACTCTCTCAATTCTACTAATACTAGAACTCAATTATGTATAATCATAAGTAAAAAAAAAAACGCTGACTTGCAAACTCAGACGACCCAGGATAGATTGTCCTGGCGACGCATGACGAGGAGGGCCGACCCCAAATAAATGGGATAAGGCCAGGCAGAAGAAGAAGATAAGTAAAAAAAAAAAGTACCAACTTATGAAGTAGCTTCACCAAAACCATAGTAAAGTTTATATCACATGGTCAATTTCAAAAGGCTCTATCAATTTGTTGACCACGTAACTCCTTACGCAATGTGTACTCAATTTCGGACCCACTTTTCAAACCAAGATACCCATTGTCAGTTTTATAATAACAAGTGTTAACAATAAGGTTTTATAACTAACAACCTCTTTTTATTTCGGCCTTTTTTGTGTGGCTCTAATTTTACTTTTATTTGTGAACTGACACGAAAATTGGCTGTAATAGAAACGCTTTTTGATGCGTGATCACTGATTATGTTGGAAGGTACGCTTTATTATCTTATTAAAATAATTGAATGCAATATACGAGTACATATTTTGTGATTATAAATGACAGAAACATTCTTCAATGATAATAGTAAGTATCTAATTCTGCTAGTGACTGAATACTGAAAAGAAGAAGTTCTTTTAAAGGTTTAATTGAAGTTAGATGCCTTGGATCATTTTATTTATAATCAAACTAGCGGCCCGCCCCGGCTTCGCCCGTGGTACTTGTCCACTATTTAATGGATGATATTATACATAAAAACCTTCCTCATGAGTTACTCTATCTATTAAAAAAAACCGAATCAAAATCCGTTGCGTAGTTTTAAAGATTTAAGCGTTCATAGGGACATACAACACACATAGGGACAGAAAAAGCGACTTTGTTTTATACTATGTAGTGATGATATTTTTAATGTGCAACTTAGAGTTCAATTGCAATATTCTATCATGTATGATGTGTATTTCTTTTACGTCAAAGTCATAAATATTGTTTTATATCATAGATTATCTATGATTTTTCAATAAGGGAATGTGATTGACACCTCCACTCTTTTGGCTTTCTTTTATAAACTGTTCCAACGAATTCATAATATGGAAATTGTTTATAAATAGCACTTTATGACGTCAATATTTTATTGGAATCAACAGAATATTTATTTCATTAGTTTTTTATGTTACCTATTATAACAAATTTTATAAATAACAACAAAAAACCGAGTCAACTTTTGTGAAAATTAATTATTGTCCTAAAGATTATGATGAAGTTATAACATCACTATTACTCGTAAAACTATTTGGCACCCTCAATGCTAAAATGGCTACAAAAACCTCTTCAAACCATCCACAAACTCAACAATCGTACAGAACACCGTCCCCTAACGAGTAGTGAAAGTGCGCGGCGGAGCGTAGCGGGTTCGAGTCCAGTGAAGCGTGCGTGTGTTGTGATCTCCACTGTGATGCAATTACACACTTTATAACCTACTTCTAGATAATACAAGAATTTGAGTCTTTACAAGTCTCGTCCTGTTCTTGTGTTTTGGGCAACACTACTCACAACTTAACAAACATACGAGCCGTTTGATGTAATGGTCGAGAAGTCGGCTATTACACCAATGGTCGCAGGTTCGATTCCCGTACGGTACAAACATTTGTGTGCATAAACATGTCTGTTTAATCGGTCTGGGTGTTTCTATGTTTAATATGTAATAACCCATAGCACAAGCTTATGCTTAGTTTGGGGCTAGATGGCGCTGTGTGAATAATGTCCAGTGATATTTATTATTATTAATTATACATTGACAGGCCCGTTGGAGTAGTGGTCAGAGACCCTGACTACAAAACTAAGGGGTTCGACCCCGCTAGGGGCAAAATTATTTGTTTGTGAGATGAACATCGAAAATTTTGTTCTGGAGTCATGGATGTTAATAAAAGTATTTAAGTACTAGCCTTCCGCCTGCGGTTTCACCCGCGCGTAATTTCTTTTTCCCTTACGTTTCCGGGATCGAAAGTACCCTTTGTTCAACGTGGATAGTGTAGCTAGCCAACGGTGAAAGAATTAGTCAAATCAAACCAGTAGTTTTTGAGTTTATTCAAACATACAAAATACAAATCTTTCCTCCTTATAATATTAGTGCAGATGCAGATGTAGATTATACATTATATTTATTAGTGTAGATGTATAGATGTAGAAGTGTAGATATTTATTTTTCCACAAATTTCTCCATATACTTAAAAAAATGTGTATAACCCCCCATCCGGTAAAATCCTATGTCTCCAAAAGACTGCCAAACCAACTTCACCACTCAAAAACATTGTCAACTTACATTTATTGGGTCAATTAACAGTAAAGGTGTAAATATATGCAAATAACTTAACATATATAGCTTAAGTGACCCATCGCCCACCATGTAAGTGAAGTGGGTTAGGTAACTGGCCCATGGTCCTTTTACGATGGGCCAGACCTTGGTGGACTAATGGCTTCCTCGATGAAAGTGACCTTGGGGCCTATTTAGACCATGTCACTTGACGATGGCGCCATCAAAATATGTTGTGGTGACCATGAACTTTATTATGGTCCAACACAATCTTTACTAATACTAGCGTCCGCCCGCGACTCCGTCCGCGTGGATTTCGATTTCCAATATCTTATGTGTTATTCTGATGTATAAGCTTTATTGTGGTAAAGTTTCATTCAAATCCATTCAGTAGTTTTTACGTGAAAGAGTAACAAACATCCATACATCCATACATCCACACATCCATACATCCATACATCCACACATACAAACTTTCGCCTTTATAATAGTAGTAGGATGATAATAAAGCTGAAGAGTTCTTCTGTTTGTTTGTTTGATTCGTTTGGTCCGATTTGAAAAATATTTTGTGTTGGATAGTCCATTTGACGAGGAAGGCTTTTAGAAGTTTAGACTATAGAAGGTGTATACCTATTTACGCACAGATTCGCGCGACAAATTATAAAATATCTCTATTTTTTTTTTGTTTTAACAATTAGATACATATGTCATAATTGGCATTGTACATACTTATTTTTAAGGTAATGGGCTGAGTTTATTAATTTTGCCTTTTTAAGCATGAAATAAAAAAACAACATTTAATTACAGTTTGATCTATCTGTTGAAATGTTCAAAAAGTGCAATGTACCAATACAATATCCTGTTTCTTAACACCGAACACTCCATATAACTTCAGACAAAGTTCTTAACGTACAGTTGTAAATATTCAAAGCGTTAATAAAACTGATTCAGTGAATGTCTCCATTCTAAAACGTGACTGGTCGTGTCAAAACGGCATTAACTATAGCCAATATACGATGATATACATATATATGTTGTATGTACTATGTTTATTGTTTTCCTGGTGGTATGGTTGCCAAACTTATTCTGACGAGAAAGAGTTCGGTATATGTCATGGCATACATTTTAATTCGTTTTAAAGAGAGGTAGAGCTTAGTGGAGCTTCCAAGTTGCTATGCCCTTACAGGGCGTCACATAGGCACTTATCATGTACTCAACACCTATGTTACCTGTGACATGCAATAAACTATTTGATATTTGATATTTTAGTGGAGCTTCCACTCGAATGAGCCGCTCGTCCGGGGAAGTACCTCCACCTTACAGAAGACCACAGTGAAGTAGCACATCGTAACTGTTGTGCTATGTTTCTGCTGGTGGGTAAGGTCGCCAGAGCTCAGTTTGCGAGGCTATGGGGTCTTAAACGCAGGCAACGCATCTCCGACCCTTGTGCAGTTGTTGATATCATAAAACATTTTTTTAAAACGAGCTTGAAGTTCCAAAGCGTTTTCAATGCAATCTAACCATAAAGTTCTCAGTACCATCGTTTTTATCCTACTACTATTATAAAGGCGAAAGTTTGTATGTATGGATGTATGGATGTGTGGATGTATGGATGTATGGATGTTTGTTACTCTTTCACGTAAAAACTACTGAATGGATTTGAATGAAACTTTACCACAATATATTGGAAATCGAAATCCACGCGGACGGAGTCGTGGGCGGCCGCTAGTAATCGTAATATTTGTCTTTACATCCTGGATTATGAAATGTTTTGTGTAGTGCCAACCAAGAATAGTACTACCCCATACCTTCCCGTGGGTGTCGTAAGAAGCGACTAAGGCACATTGCGGGGGATGGGCAGCAGCGTTTCCCTGTGTTTTATCGTTCACCATACTGCGGTCACCAACCTTTTGACCTGTGTGGTGAAACATCACTTCATAACTTCAACAGTTATTTACGCAAGAGGTCGTGGGTTCGATCCCCGCACAGGACAAACATTTTCGTGCATAAACATGTCTGTTTGTCCTGGTCTGGGTGTTATATGTATCTATTTAAGTATATTTGTAATACCACTGTTGATTCTGATGTCTGTAACACAAGTGCTTAAGCTACTTAACACGGGGTCAGATCAATGTATGTGATGTTGTGAAAATATTTATTTATTATTATTTCTGTAAAGTTTTAAATCTATTCAGTTTTTTTATCAGTCAACCTTAATCGAATGTCTGTATCCGCGTATTTTAATATTTTTATTGTCTACATATTGATGAATTTATGGCGTGTCGAAACCGATATAGAAATATTGAGCAATTCCAAGGTTTAAGTAAATGAGCTACCAACCTTGTCGTATATCCATATCCATCCATATACCACGATTTGGTTCTGTATGTGTATAGTATAGCAACGACTTTTAGTTTAGTAGATGTCCAAAGCCAAGACGTTGGGTCCGCTCACCAATTAAAGCAAAGAAAGGTAGAGCTTAGAACTTCCACTCGAATGAGCCGCTTGTCTGGGCAAGTACCTCCACCTTACACAAGAGTACAAGACCACGGTAAAGTAGTTCATCGTAACAGTTGTGCCAGGTTTCTGCTGGTGAGTAAGGTCGCCAGAGCTCAGTTGGTGAGGATATTAAAGCAAACAACGCATCTGCGACCTTGGACGGTTGTTGATGTCCATGGGCATATGGCAGGATGATCACTTTCCATCAGGTGACCTTCTTGTTCGTTTGCCGCCCTATCACATAATAATAACATATAAAAGTTTAGTCTATCGTGTTTTATTCTGTTCTACGAATTTTCCCATGCACGTGAAATTACTCTAGACTCTGGGATTGTAACTGAGTTCTCCCAGCAGAAAAACTAAGGCACATTTTTTTACCGTTTAATTCTAGTAGCTAACTTAGATAATTTTTACTTGGTTGGTAATCACACTTAGATAATACTTAGGTCAACTTAAAGCTAATCTAAGCAAACATTCCATCTTATTACCAAGCAAATCGAATGTCGCAACGACCTCGATCGGAAAGGCTTGGAGACGCGTCTCTTTGCGACACTCAAGGATCTTACTATCCTACGCGTCACTAGCAGGTGACATCTATACTAATCTATACTATATAATCCTCCGATCGATTTCGGCCATGGCGACCACTTCGACCCCTAGTCAGATCTGCGCTGATGCGCTTTAAGATGGCTTGCATAGCCGATCTTTGCGGCAAATTCCCGTGCACACAGCTGGCACGTCAATTTGCCGTTCAATAATCTATACTAATATGTACATAAAGCTGAAGAGTTTGTTTGTTTGTTGGAACGCGCTAATCTCAGGAACTACTGGACCGATTTGAAAAATAATTTTCGTGTTGGATAGTCCATTTGACGAGGAAGGCTTTAGGCTATAGTATAACCGAAATCCACGTGGACGGAGTCACGCGCGGCTGCTAGTATGAATATAAAAACATGATTACATTATTATTATGTCTGGCAGACGCATTGCAATTTAGATTATTTGCCAGTATATTGGCAGACTTGTCTTTGTTGGCCTTTTGACCAACCCTATTTGAGATGAAGAAATATATTACAGAAAATGGCTGTATGGGCTCAGATCCCTTTGCCTGACATATGCAAAAGAACAAAAAAAATCGTTATGGCGGACCCTGGACTCCGATGCAATGGCCGAGGATGCGAACAGGATAATCGCTAGGATGATGATGATGATGATTCGTCATGTCTGTCTGTTTGTCTTATTATGTTTTTTTTCCAAAACTATAAACAATATATTTTTGAAACTTGGTAAGTAGATGATTGTATTATGTGAACCTCATGAAGACTTTCACACGAAAATGGGAAAAAAATGGGTCACTATGTCGAAATCACGTCGCGTCAAACTTCGGTCGAGTGTTTTCAGCCTGGTGTGTTTCTACACTTACGTGCAGGGAAAAGAAACGAAATTGCCATATTCAGTAGAATTTGTTGAGGATTTCATATTCCTGTCATGTCGTAAGGTTATTTACCTCAGGCAGGTCAATAAAACGTGCATTTCTTTGTTACCCATGATTCATATTGAATAAACATTCCTTTGGAAGCTATAATATTTGTATACTATAGGCGTTTTATAACCAACTTAGATTTGAAATCTCTTTTAGAGAAGTTATTTAACCACTAGATCATCGCGTTCTCTTTCTTTATTATTCAGCACAGAAGTATTTCAAACTAGGTATAACTATTTCAGATCCCTTTTTTCGCATTAAAAGTTAGCCTTTGTTCTTTGTGAGGGTCAAATTCATCAAAATCGGTTGAAAGGTTAAAGCGGGAAAGCGTAACTTTTGCATTCATAATAGACAGACAGAATTACTTTAGAATTCATAATAATATTAGTAGTGATGATCGAAACGCCTTGAATTACATCTATGTATTTAATAGGAAAGCTGCTAATTTCCTAAGTATTTCTGAATTGTCATCAGCATTATACAACGCACAAAACAAAGGACACAAATTAATTTGAGTGAAATTGATTAAAATTACAATTAAGCCTGAATGCGAAACGTAATGCTGTAATTCCAGAAGTCGTTTTGTAATCATCTCTAATTACAAGCTGTTTGTTTCCATTGTGACAGGACAAACGACATTCTTGTGACATGTTTGACGTTAATTAAATACCGAAGTTCTGACGTTTGCTCGTTGACATTTGTTAAATTCCAAAGTTCTGACGTTTATGCGATTAATGACTATATAACAAGAATTCAGTTGCCTACATATTAATGTTAAATAGCGTCAAATAAAAATAGTATCTAAACCAATCTAAACAACTAAACTTTAGTATATCTTAACCAAGAGATTCATTATTAAAATCCGCGTCATATTTAGGCCAAATTCAATGAAGATTTGAATGTACAATCTTTGACTTCCGTAATTTACCGTACCTAGAAGCTTGGTTGAAATAAATTATATTTTATTTTATGATTGCTTTTTAACAGTTCTTAATCATTCAAAAAATTCAATAAATAACTTGATAGTAAAATAAGTAAGTATTGTATTGAAAGTAATAAAATTATCTGTTCTATAGAATGGAATCATTTTATTTCAAGAAAATGCATATTACACACTAATAACTGATAACTGTCACAATATTTAGATATTTTGCTTTTCTAGTTTATCATTTCTCCACAAATGTATTTATTCATGTATGTATAGTATAGTTATTTAATAAATGTATAGTAATATATGTATGTATATGTATAGTTATTTAATTTTGATCAGCACTACCTACTTCACTTTCTGATTTGCCCTAAGGTTGGCTGGTAGAGAATGCCATGAGGCATTAAGTCCGCCTTTTGTACAATATTTTGTGTAGTACAATAAAGATTAAATTAATAAATAAATAAACGTTCTACTTTAGGGACACACAATTTCTACATCACATTAACCGATTTCAATAAGTACGTATGACAATGGAAACCGGTAAACTTACACAACGCGATATTAAGACAGATATTTACAAACCGGTCGGCCGAAACCGGGCTGAAAAACTAGTCTAGCGAGCCCAATGCGACAATAATTGCAATGTCGCAATTTGTCCAATGAAATTATTATTGGACACCTTCTTGATGCAATATGGTTGGTTCAGAAATACCAATGGAGACTAGGCTATTTCTGTATGTTTCGTAAAAGTAGCTATTTCTTATGTTTAATTTGCTTTTTTATATGGAAGGTTAGTAACTGTTATTTTAATAACTGGGCTAGGTATAGAAAATGTGTTTTTAACCCTTCAAATTACATAAAAGGGTGCACCATTGACGAGCTGTTTGACGAGCCGTTTGGTGTAATGCTCGAGAAGTCGGCTATTACACTAAAGGTCGCGGGTTCGATCCCCTCACGGTTCAAACAAATTTTTGTGTTCATGAACATGTCTGTTTGTATCGGTCTGGGTGTTTCTATGTGTAATATGTATGTATTTACAAAAAAGAGTATATAAGTTATGTTTATCCGTTGTCTGGTACCCATATCACAAGCTGTGTGAATAATGTCCAAAGATATTTATTTATATGTCCAGAGAGATTTATTATATATCTAGGATACCTGGGCATCGGCCGCCATATTCGAAAACGGCCGAAAGGGTATTATTATTATCCTTTCCGAATTAATTTCAATTTCGTACACAATAAGTTAACGAGTTAAATGTCAGCAAAAAGTGTTACTATTTCTATAGTTTATGTTTTATTGGTTAAGTTGGCGATCTTTTTATTATTAATTTTAATTGGTTGTTTGTTTGTTTGTTTCAGGTCACTGTAACACCATGAAGCGAAAGCATCGATGGCTGGGATTCAGTGTGTTGTGTAAGTTCAGTTTTTATTATTAAAAAGGTATATAGTTTAGTGGAACTTCCTCTCGAATGACCGCATGTCTTACAGATGACCACAGTGAAGTAGCACTTCGTAACTGTTGTGCTATGTTTCTGCTGGTGAGTAAGGTCGCCAGAGCTCAGTTGGAAGGGTATGGGGTCTTAAAGGCAGGCAACGCATTTGCGACCCTTGTAGTGTTGTTGATGTCTATGGGCGGTGATCACTAACCATCAGGAGACCTTCTTGCTCTTTTGCAAACCTCTTACATAAATAAACTTTTTCTTGCGCATCATAATTTAAATACCATGTTTAATATCAAGTTTATAACATTTAGGTGTTGCGTTGGCATCTAGATGTCGACTCATCTTCAATGCTCGTGAAATGTCAAGGATTGGTGCATAAATACTAAGCTAAGACCTAGGTGAGAAAGAAAAAATGCTTATCTATAGAACCTATAGATAGACATTGTATCTATATATATACTAATATATATAAAGCTGAAGAGTTTGTTTGAACGCGCTAATCTCAGGAAGTACTGGTCCGATTTGAAAAAATATTTTTGTGTTGGATAATCCATTTGACGAGGAAGGCTTTAGGCTATAGTATAACCGAAATCCACGCGGACTTAGTCGCGCGCGGCCGCTATTTATATAATGCAGCTGGATTCTGGCTATATCGACCTATATGTAAACACTACATAGTCAAAAACAAAGTAGCTTTCTACTGTCTGCCCATATGCATTTTAAAAAAAATCGCAAAATATAAAAATAAAAAAAAATATTGGCAATCAGAATGGGGTGCTTTCCATTGCTTTTTCAATTTATCTCATTAACTCGTACTTTTCAAGTTTCCTCACGATGTTTTCCTTTACTGTGTAGGTGTGATTTCCGCACTGATTTTTTACTAGAGGCCGCCCGCGACTCCGTCAGCGTGGATTTCGGTTTTCGCACACATACTCGTAGTGTTAAACTATAGCTTAAAGCCTCCCTAGACAAATGGACTATCGGTAACAAAAAATGTAATTTGAGCCAATAGTTTCTGAGATTAGCGCGTTAAAACAAAAAAACAAACAAACTCTTCAGCTTAATTATATTAGTTTATGTTGATAGTCCAGAAATGTGTACTAACCTGGTTTGAAGCAACTACTTCACAAATATGAAGTGGCAATCTTTACCACTGAGCTACCAAGCTCTTACTAGAATGCTAAGGCTATGATGAAATATATAAGAATCTAAACAATGTGATTGATATTTGAAAAAGGATTAAAATAACCACATTACCTTGACATATTTACATTTAAATCGACGTTAACAATCCTCCCAAATGGTAAGATTAGCATAAATACATAAATTCTAAATTTTAGCGTTTCCTGGTTTATAAAACTAGATTGGTTTTGGTGATTCATTGAAATAACTTTTGTCCTTATGTCCTAGACATGGAAATTTTATCCATTTTACCTTGAATTATATTGCCACTTAAACCAAAGCTTTGCAAAATCTGTACTTTATTAATTAAAAAGTAAAGTATCAGCCTTTTAATGTCCCACTACAGGGCAAAGGCTTCCATCGTTTGAAATCATGTTTTTATAACAAAGATTGATTTTGGCTTAATCACCACGCTTGCCAAATGTGAATTGGTGATGGCAAACCCGGGCTATGTTTGGAAAAAGTGACATGATTTTTGTTTAATCAGAATCGATCCCAGGACCTCGAGACCACGGTCTGGTTCTTAAACCACTATTCCATCGAAGTGTTACTGTTACAATATGACTTTATGTATGTTACATATTTGCAATAATAGCTGGATTTGAACCCGTGACCCTCGGATTTGTGGACAAGTACACTTGCCACTACATCAACAGCTAAAAATACAACTTTGCTTATTTTATGTAGTTCATGGTATGAGTAAATATGTATTCAGTATATAAAGACGAAGTCGTAATGTCAACTCGTAAATTAAAAACAGGTTTTAAGACTATTAAAACTCTGTATGACCTAACATGACTTATACAAAAATGACTAAAAAGTTATATCCTCAATATTGTATTTTCCTTCTTTTTTATTCGTCCATATTTCTTAGAACTCCTTGACCAATAAGGATAATGTTTTTGTCCAAATATGTACAATGTGCATACCTCTAACTAATATTAAATATAGAATTACATTAGTATGCGCATATTCATCAATCATTTAACAAGAACGAAAATATTACAAGTTTCTAGCTCAGTTAAGAGATTAAACCAGACCATTTGGATCATCGTCGGACCACAACGGCTTAACGTGCCTTCCGAAGCAAGGAATCATCATTCTTATCGGACAATGAGGCAGAGTAACGAGTACTGAGTTTTACTCGGTTCAATTTTGTTCAACCGAGTACTTGGCCTGTGTCTTGGCTGAGTAACTCAGTGTAATCAAATTCCCATATGCGCGCCTCTACGAGTACGAAGAAATAGGACAATCGCGCTCCAAAAGCCCTATTGCTGTGGAATAAGATGGCCATTCAAAATATAAATTGTTGGAATAAAAACAAGAGTCCATTCGAGTGATGGGTAGGGCACCAAACAAGGTACTCTGCTAGAGCTGGCACATTTATTAAATATGTTTCTTGTGCTCCTGCAAGCACCGTACTTACATACTGAAACGAAAATTTGTTACCGTAACCGTAACCGTAACGAAAATTAGTTGTACCGTAGCGAAAATTTGTTTTCGGAGGCTGGTAACTTCAACGAAAGGAAACGAACGTATTGCGGGATTACTCGGCACTCGAACCGAGTTATTCGGCCGAGTACAAGTATCCATAAACTACTCGGCGTTAGAGTGCCGAGTACACGTCGAATCTCTTATAAAAATTTAAACAAAAAAAACATTGTGCTGATCCTTCCACCTCTGCTTCCAGGCTGTCTCCTCTTCGCCTCTCTGCCAGGGTTGGACGCCGCTCGTGCCACCTCCCTTATCTTCGCGAAGACCACCACCACCACAGCAGCTCCTGAGGAACCGTCAGGGCCTGAAGATGGACCACAGGTATGGAAAATCTTATAGAGCCCACTCACTATGGTCTTTGGAGAACTATGCTTGGTAGAATCGTTGAAACTTCATCATCAACAGCCTATCGCAGTCCACTGCTGAACATAGGCCTCTCCTAGGGCTCCTCCACTCAGCCCGGTCCTCGGCGACTCGGTCGACTTAATCATAATTCACAATTAATATGAGTATATTTTTTTTTTGATATATACGTCATTACGAAGCCAGATTTGTAAATTAAACCAACTAGACTACTCCGTGAACTCCGTCATCTATCACAAGGTTGATGTTCCGGACGACGCCCCTGTTCCAGACGACGCCCTCTAAAAACTAGAAATTTAATTGTATAACTTTATAGCAATAATATAGAATAGACTTATAATAAATAAAGATAAGCATAAGCATTATAAATAAGAAATAGCTAAGATAATTATGTAATAGATAGACATGTTATTAGTAAATAGACAAAGTTGTAATGTATAATACATCGAAAGTTTAATAGATACATATGTAATTCCAATTAGAATCTAATTAGAATATAGTTTAAATAGAAAGTAAGATAAATTATTGTAAAATGATAAATAAACTATTTGAAATAAAGGTCTTTCAAAGAGAGAGAAAGCGAGGAGAAAAAAGGAGAGCGATAGGAAAAATAGGCAAAATAGGCGAAAAAATGCTCAACAAATAGGCCGCTAGTTGCGGACCCATAGCGATTGTATAAATATGAGCGTAAAATTAGTTAGGCCACCACTACTGATCCAGCCACATTAGAAGCAAAAAGCTCTTACTCGCTCTCTGAAGATCGACAACAACACACAAAAAAGTCTTTAATTCAAGATAACCTCAAGCATTGAAGCCGGCATATAGCTACAAGCGGGTCTGGCAATCCAGCGAATAGGTGCATCTCGCACAGTTAAATAAACAGCTTGTGATGTAAAAATTAATCTATAATTACTTAATAGAAACCTAGTGTGTTGTCCTATATTTGATGGTGAGTAAGGTCGCCAGAACTCAGTTGGGGATGGTATGGGCTCTTAAAGGCAGCCAACGCATCCGCGTGGCTTGTGCAGTTGTTGATGTCCATAAGATCTTATACCCTCTCCAACTGAACTCTGGCAACCTTACTCACCAGCAGAAACATAGCACAACAGTTACGACGTGCTACTTCACTGTGGTCTTCTGTAAGGTGGAGGTAGTTCCCCAGACGAGCGGCTCATTCTAGTCGAAGTTTCACAAACATCTACCCCTCCAAGTGTAATAAAAACAACATTGTAAGTAGATTTATATCAGGAACTACCTCATTAAACTACGTAACGATCGAACGCATATTTCGCGTATGAGGAAATGAAAATAAAAGTAAATCACCTTGAGTTATCGACTTACGTCCTACATACATAATACGTACATTGCTACACTTCCGAAGTGAAGTAAAACAAGGATCAATCGGAATGGTAATTAATTAACAACATTGATTGGTTATTCAACAGAAATACAGTTAACTATGTTTTCTTTACTTATATTGAAAAGAGGAAAAGTTTCTTTGTTTGGTTGTAATGAATAGGCTCAAACACTACTGGACCGATTTAAAAAAATCTTTTAACATTTGAAAGCTACATTACCCCGAGATAGATAGGCAATATTTAGTAAAAAAAAAAATGTGTGTAAATGTCATGTTAAGTGCCCGTGCGAAGCCGGGACGAGCCGCTAGTATCTTATATAGTAGAGACGGAATGTAAATGAGCAATATAACGGTTCGGCCCACTACCCCCTCCATAACCTTGTGAGTTTATTCGAGCCTATATGGGGGGAGGAACCTCTTTTGCTTTCTTTGACGCAAAACTCATTCACTCACAAAGTCAAAGGAAAATAGTAACACGTTTTCCATAAGATTCGTCTGTTTTAGCTAAACTAGAATAAAGCAATATCCTTATTAACTCCATTTCTTTAATGAACAAAATATTATTTATTGATGTAGGGGCTTCAGAGATGCACTTATACATTCTACCATTATTTTCTATGGATAAGAAGCGGCAAGAAACTCAATAATTTTCTCCATTGAAATCGCCAAATTTTTTACAATATATTTCAACACAATTTATTTCAGTCAATTCATACAGCATACCTACTAAACATTTTGTACATTTAGGTTTTACAGCTGATATATTGTAGTTATTTCTATTGAATCAATAGCCAATTTTGTATCTTTTTTACTGGCTCCCAATGTTTTCATTGTCTTTCTCACAGTCTGATAATAAACATACCTCTTTCTCCCTTCCAGACTGAACCAACAGCAGAAGGAGTCGAATCCACCAACACTACCAGCAAACTGACAGGAATACCCCAAATAGACTACATCTACGACCCGAACCTGCCCCGGGAACTGAACGGGTACAATCTGTCCGGATACCCCTTCTACGAGTCTGTTCCTCCGCCGGAGCTGATTGACTTTAAATGCGACGGGCTTCATGATGGGTTTTATGCGTCTGTTCCTCATAAGTGCCAGGTTTGTTATCACCATCATCATCAACAACATTACCAATGTCATTGCCTTCATCATTCTTATAATCACCGCCAATTTCAACATCATTATCAGCAATGTCATCACTATTATCACAAATACCATCACTGTCATCATCATCATGATCAGCAATGTCATTATCATCATTATCAACAATATAATCATTATTTTCATCTCCAATGTTATTGCCGTTGTCATTCTTATTGTCACCACCAATATAATCATCATTCATACAAGAAATGTCATCATCCAATCTCACCAATATGCCACCGGAGTTGATCGACTTCGACACGAAGGGCTCTACGCTTATGTTCCTCATAAGTTTCTGGTTAGTCATCGTCATTATCATCATCATCACAACCACCATCATCATCGTTTTCAGTTTTGGCTTGGTCTACGAGTTTTTGTTTATATTATTTTTCTCTTTGGTTTGTTTTGTCAAAAGTTTGTAGATAGAGTATTACTTCCTTTTCTTTATATCCAGGAGTATCAATGGCATCGATACAAGTTGCGTCCTCGTTTAGGAGTTGGGGATCTATTATAGATCCCCATGAAAAATCGGCCCTCTCACAGTTTCATTAGAAGAAAGGGTCCCTAATATATACGACACGAACCGAATACGCAAACGTCCTTACTCTGCAGCCTGATACCCCAATTTTCCAGAAATGGCCAGAAATATGTGACGGCCGCTGATCTACATGATCTATGATTTGTTAAAAAACTTGTTCTCTTTGTTTAAAATCTTAATTTTATCATTATGCTATCTTTCTCTTTTCCAGGTGTACCACCACTGCCTGTTCGGCACTCGGTACGACTTCCTCTGCGCGAACTACACAGCGTTCGACCAGAAGACTTTCATCTGCCATTTCGTCTCCGAAGTGGACTGCAAGAACTCGCCGAATTATTATAATAGGTACGCTTATTCATCATTGTGGTATAAAATTCGCAGAGATACTATTGAGGACCTTATCATTAAAGAGAGCAATAAATTACTAAGCAATGAAACTTAGAAGTGAAGTCAATAGAATTTAAAGATGATTTAATTGTATTGACTTCTAAGCTTCAATGAATGTCGTGCTTCGGAAGGCACGTTAAGCCGTTGGTCCCGCGCCTGATCTCTCTACGGTCGTGTCGGATGGCTGTCCCACCGAACTATGAGAGTGAGGGAATAGAGAGTGCACCTGTGCTTGTGCACTCACTTGTGCACTATAATATATCCGTACCTGACTGATCGTAAGATCGGCCGTCATGGTCGAAAAACGGCCGGAAGGGTATCATTATTTAAGTTAAAAAATATTTATTAAAAAAGAGTTTCTATCTCTGTTCTGACAGAGATAGAAACTCTTTTTTAATTCCTAAACATAAAAATCAGTAAGTTGAAAATAAGATTTTATTATTGCTGAGTATTTGTAGTGCCTTCTGTTCAGTTTTTGTAGTGTTTATTTGTTGTGTATTTTACGATGTTTCTTATGTTATGTTTTACTTACTTACATAGTTTACAATATTGCGGTACCCTAGCAGGGTTCATGTTTGGACTGATATAATTAGCTTTAAGACCTACTGTACAACATGAGTGCAATAAATAAATAAATAAATATTATTTTCCAACCTCAAATCCGTAAAACATTCAATTACCATGAGAGGTTTCAATAGGGATCCCGGCCAGTCCCGAAATTTTGGGTATTCAAATAAATGAATCCCGGGATTTTCGGGATTGGTACGATTTCAATCAACTCTTTTTTTTCATGCACGATGAGCATCTGAGTATCTGGTATTTTGGACAGAGTAGACTTACACAATTATTCAGGCTTAGTCAAGCCCATACACAAAACTCAAAAGCGACTGCCGTCAGTCTGAGAAGAAGAAGATCAAATTAACTTAATCCTTAATTCACTAGGTGAAATTGATTAACGTAACATTACACTTTGAATACAATCCATACTCAAATTGGATCCCGGGATTAACTTTTGAAAATTCCGAAATCCCGGGATCAGAAAAATTTACCGGGATTTAAACCTCTAACCATACTATCTTCCAGGAACGAAGCTCTCTACAAGCAAGACTCGACGACCACGCCAGCCCCCCCTTCGACCACGACGACCACGACCACGACGACCACCCGTCCCCCCCGCCCGCCGCGCCGGCGACCACACCACAGATACGATTATTACGATGAGGATTATTATTATGGGAGGGATTATGATGATTATGAAGATAGGTGAGGGAATGAATCTATGTGTTTTTTAACTACCTGCTTGGTATAGTGTTCAAGAAGTTGACTATTAGACCAAGAAATCACAGGTTCGATCCCCACACTGGGCAAACATTTGTGTAAAATAAAATGAAATAATGAAATGCAATGAAATAATTTATTCAGCAATTTGATTCACTTAGTAAATTCTTTTGCACGTTAAAACTTTTTTAGCCTTAACAGCGCCTCGACATGAATGGCCTGCTGAAAAGAGACAGTTATTTATGCTTTTTAAAAAATAGGCATAGCTGTGCATGAACAAGTCTGTTTGTTCTGGTCTGGGTGTTTTATGTATCTTTTTAAGTATATTTGTATAAATAGAAGGTATTTTAGTATGCCTATCCATTCTCTAGAATCCATAGTACAATGTTCGAGCTTAGTTTGGGTACAGACAACATTAGAAAAGTTTGGAGCTAGACAATTGGTGTGTTTGCCCAAGGTTCTTTTTCCTGATCTCTCTAAGGTCCTGTCAGATTGGTGTCCCACCGTAATATTGATAGAGTGAAACCTGTACTATCGCAATTATTGACAATAGTCAAAGTATCAACCTATTAATATCCCGCTGCAGTGCAGATGCCTCCATTTGAAATCATGTCTTCGTAACGATTTGGCGGGTGCGTTTCCTCATAAGCTGAGCTGCGCGGAGCTGAGTAGAGACGTGTAAAAATTGACCAATCAGAATCGGAGCGGAGATGAAATGTGTATTTTGAGCAATGTGATTAGTAAATTTTACACGTCTCTGCTCAGCTCAGCTTATGTGGAAACGCCCCCTTATCACCACGCTGAGAAACTGAATAAAGCTGATGATGTAATTGAATGATAAATCATTATCATTTCAGGGGCAGAGGCAGACCAAGACAAGGAGCTCGTGGACAAGGAAGACCAGGGAAAAGAAGACCTGCAGATGACTATGAAGATGACAGGTTGGTAAATCTTAGAATATAATGTTTTAAAATTAGAAACAAAGAAAAATTCATCAGATCTCAGATGGCTCAGACGGGATTCGAACCCTATCGAATTTTATTGTATTGTTAAAGGTATAATTTCTGTGTGGCAATCACAAATACTCCATTCCAAACCTGTGCCAATGGGAATGTTTGGGCTAACGATGGTGATGGTAAATCCTAAATTGAAAAAACCTTCCAAACATTACAAATTTTGATAGTAACTTAAATAAATTTCCAGATGTTAACAAAAAAAGACAATTAATATTAAAACATCCAACTCTTAAACCTTCCAGATACGAGCGCCGTCCCCGCCCGAGAGACGAACCAGAAGAAGACTACGAAGAACGTCGACCTTACGACAGAAGACCGGGCAAAAGACCATACGACCAGAGAAGACCATATGACGAAGACGAAGACCGTAGACCTGGTCTGAGGAGAAGACCACGACCCCGTGATGAAGATGAGGATCGATTTAGAGATGATGAGGAAAGACCTAGGCCTGCTCAGAGAGATCAGAAGCCTAAAAGACCAAGAGATGAGTACAGGCCTAGGGAAGAGAAGAGGCCGAGGGACGAGACAAGGCCACGAGACGATGTGAGGCCCCGTGATGATGAAATAAGGCCTAGGGATGAAATAAGGCCAAGAGACGAAGTAAGGCCCAGAGATGAAGTAAGGCCCAGAGATGAAATTAGGCCCAGAGACGAAGTTAGGCCACGTGATGAAATTCGGCCGAGGGATGAAGTGAGACCACGTGATGAAATAAGACCAAGGGATGAAATCAGGCCCAGAGATGAAATAAGGCCCAGAGATGAAATAAGGCCTCGTGATGAAGTGAGGCCTAGAGACGAAGTCAGACCAAGAGATGAGAAACGGTCTCGTGATGAGTCCAGAAACCGAGATGAGTCCCGCCCTAGAGATAGTATTAGACCACGAGACAGACCTTTGAAAGATGAGTCTACTCTTGTGGACTCTAAACGAGAAAGGCATAGAGATGAAAGGTTTCCTACCGAAGGCCGGAGGCATAAAGAGGGTTTCAGAAACAGAGATGAAAGGCCCTATCCAAGACCAGAGAGGAACTATGATGATGAAAAGCCCGAAGAAAAACGGGAGATACCAAGCGCTCCTGATAACCAAGGTTTAGTCAAGCCCAATGGCCATGGCATATTTAGCAAGCCTAGAGCCCCACCTAAGATTAAAAGACCTGTCCCTGCTAACGAAAAAGGAAAATATGAATATATAACTATGGCTACAACAAAAGCTCCCCCAAAAGTTGATGATGAGGAATATTACGATGACTATGAAGATGAGACGAGCAGACCATCGTCTTCTGGAAAGACCAGTATTGTCCAGCAAAGGCCAAAGCCTGAACCTGTTGAGAAAGAAAAATTTAAACCTTCCAGACCTCATGTAGCTGCATACAAAGAAAGGCCAACGAAAAAGCCAAGCTATGATGATGATTATTACTACGACGCTCAATATACTAATAATAAAAGAAGACCACAGAGACTTAGACAGAAGGAGACAAAAAAAGACATAGACGATTATTACTATGATGATTACGAGGACAAGAAAGAAAAGAAGCCTCTAAAAGAAGAAGATATCACTGCAAAGATAAAAGATATTCGGCCAAACGTCAAAGTAGTTAAGCGTCCTTTTTTACCCTCTAGGGGTGGCAGTCCGTACTTACCACGAGGACTACACCCAGTTGCCGGCAGAGACATGTCGGTACCTCCCAGCACCACCCCTAAACCCACCACCACGACTTCTACTACAACGACACCGGCTCCCACAACTACACGACTGACTACGACACGACAAACCACTACCTTCACTACAGAACCTACTGCACATGAAGAAGAATATGAGTATTATGACGAAGAAGATATTGATTATGATGCTAAGCATAAGAAAGAGCAATCTACTACACGTCCTGAAGTTAAAACTCATATAGCTGACGTTAAAACTTATGCTCCTGAACCTGATAATTACGATAGTGACAAATACGATGATGAAGTAGAAACGCATGAACCAGAAATTGAAACTAGCCACCCGGAAGTTGAAACGCACACACCCGAAGTTAAGACTCACTTGCCAGAGCCAGAAACTTCAGCGCCAGAAATCAAGACTCATACGCCAGAAGTGAAAACGCACCAGCCCGAAGTACTGACACGCACGCCAGAAATAAGAACGCATACGCCAGAAATCAGAACTCATACGCCAGAAATCCGGACTCATACACCAGAAGTTCGCACCAACACGCCAGAAATTCGAACTCACACCCCAGAAATACGGACGCACACCCCAGAAATTCGTACCCACACTCCAGAAATACGGACGCACACCCCAGAAATACGTACCTACACCCCAGAAATACGCACAAACACCCCAGAAATTCGTACCAATACCCCAGAAATTCGTACACACACGCCAGAAAGAACTCAAGAAGTAAAAAGACCAGAATTCAAAGCGAAACAGCCCGAATCTGAACCAACTGACGACCGAGCTAAAAAACTTGCCACGCAAGTTTTAAGAGTTTACAATGACAACTACCATGCCATAAGGGGCAAATTAGAATCGACCCTATCTCCTGGAGATTATATAAAGCCTTACCTAGCCACTGCTAAGCCTTTAGAAAACGGGCCAGCTTACCAAGTAACTGACTCTCCTTTTAAACCTAGAATTGAACCTAAACCAGACATATCACAACCATATACAGCCACAGGAAAACCTTTAAAGATCCCAGAAAATATTTCTATCAAACAGAACCTAGCTGATTCTATAGAAAACGATTATGATGTAAGGCTAAACGAAGCCATTACTCCTAATTTGCCTAACGTCAATATAAGAATCCCAAGTGGCTTCGTAGTACCAAATGATAGGGATTATACTTTTGCTAGATTCAGACATAATTACCATTCTGATCCACAGTTCGCTGCGTCAGATATATCTAATTTTCAAGTTAGGAAGAGACCTCAATTATCAGGAGTAAGTCTAAGGACCCCTAATTCGTTTTACTTACAACCACAAAGGGTAGTGAGTTATCAAGACGAAGGGGTACCAAGGTATCCAAGGCAACTGATGTATAGACAACTGGTAGGGGATTTCTTTTGAAAAAATGTGATGATGGTAACCTTTTAGGGTATTGGTTACATGAAAACCTGTAAGACTATATTTTTTTAATAAAACTTGTGTATAGAAATTTATATTTAATTTGAAAATGTCAAGATGTATAGATTTAATCAAATTATATTGCTCAAGTATGCCAAACTGTAATGGTCCAGATTCAATACCCGGTCTGGTCAAAGTACTCGTACATACATTTATACAATAATTGATCGCATTGGATTACAAAATACTTGCAATTCCTACGAGTATACTATAATTAATATTTTGAAAATCAAATTACTGAAATTTAAAAGAAAAACAAAACGGGAAAGTACATTTTAATACAATTTCATGTTAAAAATGTGTATAAATTATTAATAATAAATATTTTATATTTTACGGCAAAGTATAATTTTCTTTAACATCGATATATAACAGATAAGATAGCTCTTTAAATAAGAATAATTTGTGATAGATTTGAAATTATTCTGTCATTCTACTTCGCAATATATCTTACAGGTTTTCGTAAAAAAACTAGGTACTAATATTAAGTACATTAATTATAGTCATTCGAAAACGGAATTTATTTGTAAATTAATATTTAAATGTCCAAAATTGTTAGACAAAGAAAATTGTAAATTATACAGATGACTATTTATGTAAGAGTGGCCACAAAAAAATATATAAAATTAAAATTTTTAGTTAATATATTCATAATTTAAATTATACAACAGCACTTAAAATTCAATGTTTTTGTAAATGCCTACGAATTGATAAAACTATCATGTTAATTCTTTTAAATGCCATTTTAAAATTAAACTTATTGAATACTTTTATACTTTTTAATTTAAAATGTCACGTCATTTTAGAACAAGGTACTGAAGTTTTTTTTTCTTGTTTTTTTGTTAATATAACTTCTAGCTCACTGCCACATATTTATAAGATTTTTTATTGTAAGTAAAAATACTCTAAGTTACCCATTGTTTTAAGCGTCGTATTTTTCCATAGTAACTACCTTTCTTGGTGTTCTATCGAACAAAAATGTATCAAAATAATGAAATGAAGTTGTACTTCACATCAATAATTGTTTTAAAAAAGTGGATCTAATTATTTTAGTTTATTTTTGGAAAAATATTTTTTTTATATTTTATGAGATCAAATTTCTTTTAAGTATAAATATATTTAATTGAAAGTTAGTACTGAATCATGAAGAAGAGATTGAATCAAAAATTAATATTATATAGGTACATATTTTTGATATAAATTAATTATTAGTACTTACCCTTTTGGTATCAAACATTTAATTATGTAAATATTTATTGTTTTTTGTTCGAAGTTACACCAGGAGTGAACTGTAAATTGTTATAGGTACATAATGGACAATACTTTTGATACTACGTAAAAATGTATGTATATTGTAAGGAGAGTTTTCTAAATACAAGGTAAATACAAAATTGATGATGGAATTTTTATTTTTGTCTTGAACTCTTCAATATCCAATTTAATTGTAGCCTATAGTTTAGGAATTCGATAACTAGGTGGTTAGCGCGCTCGGTCTGTGATTGCAAAGTTAACTTTCGCAGAGCCCAGCCATCGGATGGGTGATCGAAAAATTTAAACTCGAGCTCCTCCGTGCTTCTACGGTCTCTCTGCGGTCGTGTCAAATCGAACTATGCGAGTGAGGGAATAGGGAGTGCTCCTGTCCTTGCGCACTTACTTTTGTGTACAATAATATAATATCCTGCGTACTTGGCTGATCGTAAAATCGGCCACCATTGTCGAAAAATGGCGGGAAAGGTATTATTATATTTATTATTAAAATTTACTTGTTAGTCCATGCGAATGGTCGATTGAACCATAATTGAAAACGCTATGACTAGTTCTAGTAGTTATGAGAAACATTTCCTTTTGGAAAAATCACCGAGGTGTTAGTTTTTTTTTAAACTATGAATATCATGCAATCTAAATTAGCCGTCGACAAGGGATTTATCAAATAAAAACTTTTTTTAACTATTATTACTATTTATTATAAAATGACTACTTACAAAAACCATTCTCATACCGCATAATATTAAATTAACTGACATATAATTGCATATTTTTTCACAAGTTAACCACCATTATTATGTATAGTTAAATAAAGATTAAATTGACACAATAACTTTCAATTTACAGAACAGAGGAAATATAAAAATTAATATAAGACAAAGAAAAAAAAACATTGATTAAATTTATACACATTTTCCATTAATTAACTTCAAAAATGTTGAACATTATATATTTAAAAATGAGTAAATGCAGTTGTATAGTTATAACTTTGAAGAATTAGTTATTGCGTCAATGAATATTTTTCGCCAACAATAAAAATAACAAATATACATTATTTAATTACTACCTATTATATTGAAAACAGTTTTATTTACAGAAAATATATATGGCTGAATAGTTAATCGAATAGTTGTAAAATTAAAAGCCAGTCTGGAAAAGGAATGACATTTTGTTTTGTTCACATTTTATGATTTATTAATTTTATTAATTTTATTGTCATTAAATTATCATGCAATAATATTAGTAAATAAAATGAAAGTACATATGTAGTAGTTGTGAATGGATTATTTTATTAAACAAATCTTTGGTTTTAAAAATGGCTGACTTCTTTGCGTTGTTTTAAAATAGGTTGATATTCAGTTTTAAATTATCATTTTTTTAGTTTTTTTTTTTCAAAAATAGATCAAACCATATCAGTTGAATAACGGAATTTGGAATGTATAGCTTTAACGAAATACAATAATAAAGTGAAAACATTCGATTTATGATAGAATAATAATATTATTTGTCACACTATTTCCATTAAACCATTTTGTATTAAGTACTTACTTAAACTATTATAGTATCACGTTATAGGTGAAAACTATTATGTAAATTGATAATATGTAGTATCACATTTCTATTTCTAATTTTTTGAACTCTTTACGGAAGTTTTCGAGATGTTTTTTTGTTACAATCCAGGCAATTTTTTTTCAGAATATGTGGCAATATTTTGTTTTTTAATTGATGTGATCAATGACACAATGTGAAGCTACCATCGCTTCACTTTATAGAGCCAACATAATAATATCTAATGAATTTAAACTATGTTTGAAAACAACCATAGTCAGGAAGACACTTATTTAAAATCGAGATCGGCGGCACAAAAACGAATTTTTTTGAAAATCTAAGTGTATAAACACACTATGCGGAAAAAACGCGACTGAAGTTGCTTGACACCTGCAATGTATTTTTTAAATAGTTGATGAGATGACACACTGTTCCGAAATAACGTCGCGTAATATTGTATATTAAATTAACTTCGGTCGCGTTTTTTCCGCTTTCTGTGTTTCTACTCTGCCTGGTTTTTCTTCTTAAGATTCTTCTGGCTCAGAAAATTCATAGCTTAGAATTCTCAAGCTAAATTTGGATTTGGAGCATGGCAATTGGCGTATTGATGTCGTGCCATTCTAAGTCTTCAGCCATTCTCTAATTTCTTGCCATTTTCAAACTCCTGACACACTCAATTTTCCCGACGTACTCATTTCTCCTGCCGTACTCATTTCTCCTGCCGCACTCAAAACTCCTGCCAGACTCAAAACTCCTGCCACACTCCAACTCCGGCTTCATAACCTTGAATTTTCAAACTTCTCCCTCAAAGACCTGTACTTCAAACTCCAAGTATCTGAAGAGAACGGTGCATCAGTCTCTGTCTTCGCCATATTCCCTATTTCGAAGTTCTTCGCCAACTCAGGGTTTGGCTTGGATTCTTCCACTTTCTGGACTTCCACTGGCTCGGCTGGCTGGGCTCCGTGGACAATTCGGTTGAGGGGGAACTGGATGTAGTAGAAGAAGTAGGAGGAAGACCAGATCATGAGCTGGTAGAGGCAGACCTGCCACCAGGTGAGGATGCCGAAGATGTTGTACAGCCAGCGGTTTGCGAAGAAGTAGATTGAGTAGTATCTGTAAACAGAATGGTAACGTTTAAGCCTTCTTCAATTTGGTATGCCACATAGATATATACTATGATTATTTTTATAAAAATATTTTGTTCACCCTTACCGCACAAACAAAGTTACTTATTATCTATTTTATAGAATAATTATAATGAATTTAAATGTGTGGAAATATTATCCTCTGATATATAGAAAAAATCTGAAGATCGATGGTTTTAGTTCAGTTCGATCAGAACTTGTAACTGTTAATTTGAATAAAATGCAGTATAACTGTTTATTACAATAATTATTTTTTCATCTGAGTTACCATTACCGCTCATTCGGACGCCATTACTAATACAACAACCCGAAGTCCTTTAAGTAGTGCGTTACCAACATGACAACTTCTATCGATTTAATGTAGCCAACCTATATGTTTGTGAACATGGCCATACTAATAACAGTAACCATGATCCAATCTGTCTAGTTCCTCTCATTGGGTTGCGAATGTCTGATGACCTTCACCTTCACCGCTTCACTGTAATAACCAGACTCACCAAAATCCTGGATCATGTTCAAAGTGGACCCTGCACGGAAACAGGAGAAATAACGTACTAGATGTTCGATAAACCAGAGGTGCGTGCCTGACCGGATTTGAAAAGCCTACCACACGCATGTGAAACGGCGCTCTTACCACTAGGCTACAGAACTTTGAGCAATCTGTCATATGCTTATCAGGAGTATCTTATATATCAACAAAAAAAAAACGCTACTCACACAACAGCATAAGCCACCGCCACAATCGACGTCAGAGTCAACTCCAACTTCAGATTGACTGGATGCCTTCGAGCCTGGAGAACAGTCTCCACCAGAACTATGATGGTGATGTTCGTGTGGACACAGTGGTTGAACCACCACGGCAGAATCTCGTCGTAGACCTTCGGGAAGACCAGCTCCCGGTCGTAGATGTACAGGCTCCAGAACATTGAGGAGACGAACTGGAAGAGAGGGAATTTTTCATTAAAATTTATTAATTTTACTTTTTGAAATCAGTTTTTGACTTTGTGGAGTATAAGTATAATAATATCGATACCTTAAATCTCAAATGGCGTAAGCGCCAAATTGGTCAAAATGACTTTTGAATGCAGTTTTATTCAGTTTTTTTTTCTCTATCGATCTGTATATTTAAAATCCTGAAATTCGCAAAAAAATGGTCATTACGACCCGATGTTTTTTATAGATTTGAACACTTTTTATAAGATAAAGAGGTCGTAAGCAGCTACAAATTTAATGCATGAACAACGTCGGGACGTAACGAGATATTTTAATACATCAATATGGCGTATCACACATAGCTAACTTTATTTGGTGGTTACGCCCTTAGAAATTATTGTAAAGTGAAAAAAAAGTAAAAACACACGGGGGTAAGGGACATCATTTTTCGGTTTCGGCGTTTACACCACACACAATTTTTATTATTGAAAGGCGTTTACATCCTATAAAAAACACGATTTTTTTGAGATTAAGGTCGTATCTCCCATAAATTCATAAAAAAAATACAAAATAAGGGGTATTTTCTACATCTTTTATTGAATTTGGTACATTAAACGGGTAAGAGGATTTTAGGAAACAAAATAAAATCTAAAAAAAGCCAAGGCCGAGAGAATAAGAAGGCCTAATTCGATTAAGCAGTGTAGTGGTAGAAAAACGACCCTTATTCTTAGCAACAATGATTTCTACTTATATTAATATAATATTTACGTAATATTCAACTTTAAAATTCAATTAAAGTCCTAATGGAGTTAGAAAAGATTTCAAAAATTGTATTAATTTAAGAATCAATAGCTACGTTCAAAAAGTAAGAGATTTTAGAAAGCCTTAATTTAAAATAATCAGTAAAAAAAATTAAATTGAAACTATCAAAAACAATCAAACATAAAAAAACAGTATTTTTCTGTGTCTGTATCTCCGTCCTCTATATCAGTGCCTGGTAATACATCTGGCACATCTTCTGCTGTTGGTAATCGCGGGCGATATTCTTCATGATATGTTTTTGGGATAATGCCGTCTGTGCACAATTTTAATAATAATTTAGGAAATCAGAGTGAGCTGATACGATGACATTATAAGGTCGTGGTGTCTTTCTTGCTGATTAAAAGTATGTCGGCCATTGCGATGGGAGGTAAGAGCCCATCGCAATTGTCGTGGCGTAGCTACTTGATTCATTGATTCTTAAATTAATACAATTTTTGTAATCTTTTCTAACTCCATTAGGACTTTAATTGAACTTTAAAGTTGATTATTACGTAAATATTATATTAATATAAGTAGAGTTGCTAAGAATAAGGGTCGTTTTTCTACAACTACACTGTTTAATCGAATTAGGCCTTCTTATTATCTCGGCCTTGGCTTTTTTTAGATTTTATTTTGTTTCCTAAAATCCTCTTACCCGTTTAATGTACCTAATTCAATAAAAGAAGTAGAAAATCCCCCTTATTTTGTATTTTTTTATGAATTTAATGGGAGATACGACCTTAATCTCAAAAAAATCGTGTTTTTTATAGGGTGTAAACGCCTTTTTGTCATATTTTCAGAAGTCGTAACCGACTTCTATTTTTTAAAATATAAGATTTAGGTGCAATTAGTTCTAACTGAAGCCTTCATCTCAAAATTCTAAGAAATTTGATGTATAAAACATTTTTATAGTATTCAAATATATAAAGTTATGATTTAAACAAATTTTTTTTTTTTGTTTTTTTGCTCTCCTGAAAAGTTGTGTTTTGGTGGTTACGCCATTTGAGATTTAAGGTATCGATATGAGCCTTTTAATGACCCACTGCAGGGCAAAGGCCTCCATTATTTGCAATCGTATTTTTGTTACAAAGACGGGTTTCAGCTTAATCATCACGTTTGCCAAATGCGGGTTGGTGATCACCAAACCCGGGCTGCGTTCAGTAAAATCGACACAAATTTTGTGCCAGCCTGGGAATCGAATCCAAGACCTGAAGATCACGGCCGGTACTGCCTCCACTGTGCTAAATGTAATAAAAGACCAGGTCGTCTAAAATTGGCAGCTAAAAGCACTACCTTTTCATCTCCTGGACCAAGTACATATTTCTTAAACCCTTTGTCAGGCGAATGCTCGGTTTATGTGAGTGCTTTCTGTGAACATATTATTATATATATCTCGGCGACCAATATTTCATTCAACTGACGTATCTCTGAATCCCCTATGGTTTCTTTAGCAACCGCTTAGAGGAAAAGACCGTTCTTGTTTGACGAGTGCCTGGCAAATATCAGATCATTCGTTGAGGCCACGTCTAGCAGGAGCCTCAACAGGCTGATGATAATGAGTGACTTATAATGCCCAGGAGAGAGAGAGAGAGAGACGAAGAGAGATGATGATGACCACTTACCAGCGTATAAGGGAATACGAGCGACTGGAAGATGACATCTCTCCAGTAGGCTATTTTCTTCGCGCGCGGCGACTCCTGCGCATCCCGCCACTCGTATACGTCGTGTATGAAGGCCAGGAGCAGGAATACAACTTGGAACGTCTGGAACAAACAGGAACATATGTTAGGTTACTACTAATGTTATTAGGGCAATGACTTATTTTTGCTAATTCATTGCACATACATGGAATACATTTAAGAAAAACTTTAACTTATTTACATGCACCCTGTTGGGGTATGGCAACATGAAGTTTTATATTAAACTTAGAACTATATAAATATTGTATATAACAAACCTTTTTTTATATAAAACAATCAAATTAAATTCTATTCATAACTAACCTATTAAAATTTATCGTAAATAAATCTTGCAAGGTATATATTTTAGTTAAAGTTATAAACTAGGGCAGGAAATGGTTTACTTAATGGTAAGTGATTGCTGGTGTTTTTAACTGGATTGTTACCAAACAAATTGTGTCGTAGAGGATAATAGGAATGTTAAAATATACACCAACTTGTAGGCAGTAAAATTAGGACAAAATTTTACATATATTGTATCTGGTATTCCATCAAAAACGACTTCATTAATGTTAAGTTCTTGTGTGTTTATTAATTTGTCCATACATTTTGTAACAAATATTTAGTCAGCAAAAAAATAATATGCCCTAAAATATACCTACAATTAAAAGTCGTTGGTTTTGAGTTTTATAAAAAAAATATATTTCATGATCGTACAAAAAATGGTTTAGTAACATAGTTAACTTTAAAAAAATTACTCAGGGAATACGATTATTTATATTTTATTTCATTTAAACGCTGAACTACCACACATTGTCTGAACTCCGATCCTAATTAAAGTTAATTGCTCAATCATGCCACATGTCTCTGATTGGCCGAGTCTCCAGAATGCACCTTTGTTCGGAGGTTATCAAGTGCCCCTACTATGTCATATAACTTCACGTGATATTATGTAGACAATCATGCTTAGTTCATAGTCTGACATGATCCATTAGAACTATTATTATAAAGGGCAGTTCCAGGCGTTTTTCGACCATGGCGGCCGATCTTACAATCAGCATGTACGCAGGATATATTATAGTTTTATACTGCACAAGTGCGTGCGCAAGCACAGTTGCACTCCCTATTCCCTCACTCTCATAATTCGGTGGGACAGCAATCTGACACGACCGTAGAGAGATCAGGCGCAGGACCAACGGCTTAACGTGCCTTCCGAAGCACGGAGGAGCTCGAGATGAAATTTTTCGGTCACCCATCCGATGACTGGCATCTGCGAACATTGCTTAACTTTAGCAACCGCATGCCGAGTGCGCTAACCACTGCGCCATCGAGCTCCTCTGATCCATTAGAACTGTTATTATAAAGGGCAGTTCTAGTCGTTTTTCGACCATGGCGGCCGATCTTACAATCAGCATGTACGCAGGATATATTATAGTTTTATAGTGCACAACTGCGTGCGTAAGCTCAGGTACTCAAACGTAACATAGGGAGCATCTATGGGACAGGGGGTACACGACAGGATTTACGTAATGGCGACTTGATATTGCTAAAGTTGGCTGGATTCGTCACCCGTTTGCGGTCATGACAGAGAATATAACGTCTAGTT
Source organism: Nomophila noctuella (assembly GCA_958496325.1). Taxonomy (NCBI): domain Eukaryota; kingdom Metazoa; phylum Arthropoda; class Insecta; order Lepidoptera; family Crambidae; genus Nomophila; species Nomophila noctuella. Next base: position 6,733,923 of record OY292508.1, read on the forward strand.
TGAGTATCAAGCAGCAGGAGTCATAAAAAAAAAAGTAGTCATAATTAGAAATGCCGTAAATGAAACTCTTTAAGCTGGTATTATTTTCTAGTGATGGAAACTGGTGAGGGGCGGGGATGAAATTAATAAGTTAGGGCTACGGGCCCTGGGCCCGTAGCCAAACTGCCACTTTGACGAATTCGCCATATGCTTTCGTCGCGACTTATATTGCCATCCCGCACACGAACTATTTATGTGAGCGGGATTGAGATAATAATCGCTACGAAAGCGTCTTTCGAATTCGTCAAAGTGGCATCTTGGTTAGCCTACCAGGGGTTTGAGAAACCCTAAGCTACAGAATAACACTATGTGTGAGCAAACCAAAATTCACGCGGACGGAGTCGCGGGCGGCCGCTTTTAATTTCGGTGGGACAGTTATCACGTGCCCTTAAATAGGTTAAGGGACTTTCACAATGTAAATTCAACAAATACACTATGCGACAAAAAAAGAGCAATGTTGGCCTAGTGGTACGGACCGCGCCTCACATAATATGTACGTGAGGTCCGTGGTTCGAATTTGCGGCGGTGAGCGAAAACACCGTGAGGAAACATAAAAATCCAGATAGTTCCTGACTTTGGTTCAGTCAGATAGGTAGATTGATAAATCATTTATTTGCTTCAAACAACACTCAGTAATCAGTCAGTCAGATCTGAATGTGTAACCATGATGATGTGTTACGAATGTCTGATGGCAGTCGCTTCACTGTAATAACCAAACTCGCCAAATCCTGGATCATGGTCAAAGCGGACCCCGCACAGAAACGGGATAAACGCCAGGAAGAAAGAAGATATAAAAGAGTCCTTTAATATCACGTGCCCTTTAATAGGTTAAGGGACTATCACAATGTAAATTCAACACATACACTAGCGGAACTACCAGTGATTGATAACTAACCACGTGCCGTACTTTAGTCGAGCCAATGACCTTTAAGATAACGTAATTAGGGTCCGGTTTGACTTGGAATCCCCGATGGATTGGTGGTAAGAGGGCAGCGCGAGGACGGGTGTTCAATTCCCAACAAGGGCAAAAAGTGGAATAATTAATTTGATTTTTTTTAATGTCTTGGTCAAATGTAATAATCCATTGTTATATTTTAGTGTTCAATATTTTTGTGTTCGATAGTAATTTTTTCGAGGAAGGCTTACAATAAAATATGTGTGCGGAAACGGAAATCCACGCAGGCGGAGTCGCGGGTGGCCGCTAGTTATACAATATCCTACTACTATTATAAAGGCGAAAGTTTGTCTGTGTGGATGTGTGGATGTATGGATGTATGGATGTATGGATGTATGGATGTTTGTTACTCTTTCACGTAAAAACTACTGAATGGATTTGAATGAAACTTTACCACAATATAGCTTATACATCAGAATAACACATAGGATATTGGAAATCGAAATCCACGCGGACGGAGTCGCGGGCGGCCGCTAGTTTTTAATAATATCGTCTATCGTCATCGTCAGCATGGTTCTCCATTGGACAAAAACCTTTAAATATTTGGCTTATTCCACAAATCCCCTTAGATGATCACCTGTGCAGAGGATTTGTAGATTTTTTGTCTAGAAATCCCCTTTCGTAGGTGATACATACAATTATTATTATTCTACTTACTATCACTATAAGAGAAGCAATACACTATGCGAGATTTACGCGGCTGAATTTACCTTCCGTCATGTTCATAATATGACACACTTTTAAATAGGAGATGTCACACTATGCCGAAATTACGTCGCGTTTTGTATCGAAAATACATTGCCGCAATGTTCAGTTGCGGTATTTCGGCATAGTGTGTTCCCACACCAATAGGAAACCCGATAAAAATGTACTTGAGAACTAGACAGTTAATCCAATAATCTGTGATAGTTAAAATATTGGGTCAGACTAACTTAACAATTTGATCTTGGATATTACAAATAACTTATCTATAATAATTAAACATATTGATAAGTATCAAGGTCTATCTCGTCCCTTATAGATAAGGGAAGCTTAATTAAATATATTACTATGAATTTAACTGCCTCCGTGGAGTAGTGGTTAGGACGCTGTGCTCAAATCTCAGAGGACGTGGGTACGAATCCCGCGGGGAAAACTTTCAGTTTGTGTCGGTTTTCCGTTTGGATAGGAAATTTCAGGCTTGAATCACCAGATTGTCCGATAAGAATGTTGATTCCGTGCTTCGGAAGGCACTTTAAGCCGTTGGTCCCGACAATGATCCAAATTGGAAAGGTTTGCGGAAGTCAGACGACAGTCGCTCCAATGATAACCAGGCTAGTCAATTCAGGATCATAGTCGTAGCGTACCCTGGGCTCCGAGGCAATGGCCGAGGATGCAACCGGAATAAGCGCTAGGATGATGACTATGTATTGAACTATGTAATAGTTTAAGTTGGTTTAAATTAGTTTATAGATATTGTGAGCAGACACGTATACATAACATAGGTACTTTATTTAAACGGTCGCTTGTGTTGTTTTTTAAATGTATTTATTCTTTAATACTAAGATTAATCTGTTGTATTTTATCCCCTTAGCAAATAGTTGGTGTACTATCGAACAAATTAATTACTAGCAATGAAAATAAATAAATAAATATTTCACAACATCACATAGTTACATTGATCTGACTCCGTTTTATGCACTTGTGTTACAAAGATCAGAATCAACAGTGGTATTACAAATATACTTAATAGATACATATAACACTAAAACCAGGACAAACAGACATATTCATGAACACAAATGTTCGTCATGTTCTATAATAGGCAACATCTTGACCATTACACCCAGCGGGTCGTCGAATTATCCCACAACATCACATACTGATCTGATTCCGATAGGAACTTACTCACAAAATTTAAAGGTACTCACAAAATTCCATCCAGTTAGAAACCCAGCTCTGAATGTATACAGCTTTCTTATTTCGTCCACAGGATGATCGACTAAATCCAGACTTATTTCATAAGCCTGCATTCCTGCGTAGGCATGATGAAGAAACGAAAACATATGTAACACCGTTCTCCAATACAATCTTGCATCGTTTCGATCGAAAACCTTCTCATTTTCAGTTATGAGAAAGCATAAAAGGTTGTAGAAAATATTCGATTCCTTCCAAAGAACGGCATCCATTTTGGTTTTAATTAATTCCCGATTTTAAACTAAATGCAAATAATTTTTAATTATCAACACGAATTAATATATCTGTTTTTTAAATAATGTAAGCACTATCACTTATACTTTTAATTTAACTATAATATAACTTAATATTAATATAATTTTAAATTATTGTTATGAACTTAAAACTAACTAGACGCCCGTATTAAATAGTAAAAGGGCGACTGATCTGAACATTATTTTATTATTTAAAAGGACGGTAGAATGAAGTTTTGTGAGTTGCCATAATGTAAAATATGTTACCCCGATTGATAAATTATTATTTACTTGGTTTTGTTTTCGGGATTGTCCATTTATTAAAAACTGTAATAATTAGATAAATAATTTTCGTGCAAAAGTGTTTGAATGGAGAAGAGTATTCAATTTGCAGAGGTAATTTTTTGAGATGTTTTTTTCTACGTAACGTGGCTTGGACACTTATATACCTACGAGTCTTTTAAACACAAAAGTAAGACTTCTTATGTAAACTTCTTTTCAATGAAGCAAGCCTTTCTCTAGCTTGAAAATGTTATTTTCAAACTTATCATTCGTCTCTTCAATCAGATTCAATCTGTATCAGGGTCTTTAATATAATTCACAAGCTGCTGCATACGACTCCTTTCCTCTCTCGATATATATTGTTTTCTGTATCTCCTATCCTAACGTATATCCATCTATCTTCTATCCATCGGAAAATAATATTAAATAAATATATAATTAAAATATAGGAAATAAACAATTCATAATTTACCCTAAACTCTGGGTAATTACCCCATTGTAACTGGCCATACTGCCCATATTATCAGTGCGATGTTACCCGCGGGTCGACTGATCAATCGTAAATATTAGTTGCAATGCTCTCAGACGGACGGCCAGACAAAATAATTAATTAATCAAGCACTAATTAGTTAATTGAGAAGCACGATGGCGCAGTAGTGAAAATGATCGGTCTGATAAATGAGGTTAAGCAACTTTGCAAAGACCGGTCATCGGATGGGTGACCGGAAAATTTTCATCTCGAGCTCCTCCGTGCTTCGGATAGTACGTTAAGCCGTTGGGCCTGCGCCTGATCTCTCTACGGTCGTGTCAGATTGCTGTCCCACCGAACTATGAGGGAGAGGGAATAGGGAGTGCACCTGTGTTTGCACACGACATGTACAAACACAGGGAAGTACCTTCACATTACAGAAGACCACAGCGAAATAGCAAATTCTAACTGTTGTGCTTTAATTCTGCTGGTGAGTAAGGTCGCCAGCGCTCAGTAGGGGAGGGTTTGGGGTCTTAAAGGCAGGCAACGCATCTGCGACCCTTTTGCGGTTGTTGATGTCCATGGGCAGCGATGATCACTTACCATCAGGTGACCCTCTTGTTCGTTTGCTTCCCCATAACATTTAAAAAAACCTGCTTATCTGGCTGGTCGTATTGACGGCTGCCGTGGCTAAAAAACATAATTACATAAGGTAACGGGGCAAACTTCAATCTAGATATATATTTACATCATCGTATGTGATTAAAATATGCATAGGTAATATTATTATTTTCCTTCCTAGTCATATCAGAACTATGTTATTGTATCTTGTAATCTTCTATCTTGTTTGAATAGTGGTTTACTAAACAACTTTGACATTCCAGGCTAATAATTATAAAAAAATACAATCATAGCAATACAAAATTGATCTGATTTTAATTGATCCTCAGTTTTTTTAATTTCAACATATCCATATTCCTATTTGGTGTAATGGTTAGCACGCTCGGCCTACGATTGCAAAGTTAAGCAACTTTCGCACAGGTCAGTCATAGGATGGGTGACCGAAAAAATCATCTTGAGCTTCTCCGTGCTTCGGATGGCACGTTCAACCTTTGGTCCTGCGCCTGATAGTAAATAAAATTATGTACAATGATACTAGCAGCCGCACTTGACTTCGGCCGCGTGGATTTCAGATCCCTTTTATTCGCAATGAAATCTATCCTATGTCCTTTGTCAGGTTCTGAAGATTGACTGTGCCAAATATCATCAAAATCAATCGATGGTTTAAGCGGGAAAGAGTGTTGACAGTCGGTTTACTTTTAACATATTAGTAGGGGTAAAATTATTCTTATTAAGTACTTACAAAATTCCAATTTGTAGCAAAAAATGCTCCATGATTACAAGATTCAACTATCCTCTTTGGTCCATTCTGGATTGCATTTGAACACACTTGACTGCCAGTTACAACCGACCACACATGATGTGATATGAACAAAACATGACTGAACGCTTTTAAGTATATCATACACCTTTTTAATCTGTCTATATTCGTCACTGATCCAGATTCTAAGTCAACACAGTCCGTTTTAGGAACGCCACTTATATTATACGTAAATAACATTGTTGTGTTTGGAATGGATAGTTCAGAATTGGAATGGATAGTCACTAAACTTTGAATGGATAGTTCGAAATTTGGAATCCACAGGTCATGTCACTTAAATACATGGGATTCGAAATTTGAAATCGCATCGAGGAGAATAGACTGTTCCTAGTTTGAATCAATAGTCATTACACACTTTAAATGGATAGTTCAACAATTGATACTAATTTTATCACTTAAGGTTGCACTTAAACAGTTTTTTAAGATAATTACATGTTTTAAAATTTATTTCTTGTTTTGATTTTATATGATTTCCTTATACTAACGCGTTCTTTCGCGATCAAAATCACAATGATACAAGACATCTATAGCATTTCGGTTTTATTTTCCTGGACCCAAGCCTGTTTTGCATCGTAAATTTTTATATGACGTGTCTTCGGGTATTTTGTCGAAATCCCCCAAGTTGGATAAACCGAATGTTTCGATTTGAAAAATTGCAATCAAATTCAAAAGGCCATAAAGTTAACAGACTTAATATAATTGCCTCAAACTCGAAGTGTTTAAGTTCGTTGCCCGGCGAAGTTAAAAGAGATTTTTGGCGACCCGTTAAGTGTAGTGGTCGAGAAGTTGACTATTAGACCAAGAGGTAGCGAGTTCGATCCCCGCACAGGACAAACATTTGCGCAAGAACATGTCTGTTTGTCCTGGTATTAGTGTTATATAATACATAATAATGTAAACTATTTAAGTATATTTGTAATATCCACTGCTGACTCTCATGTCTGTATCACAAGTGCTTAAGCTACTTAACACGGAATCAGACCAATGTATATGATAAAAGTAAAAAAAAAAGTAAAGTATCAGCCTATTAATGTCCCACTGCAGGGCAAAGGCCTCCATCATTTGAAATCATGTTTTCGTTACAAAGATGGGTTTTGGCTTAATCACCACGCTTGCCAAATGCGGGTTGGCGATCACAAACCCGGGCTGTGTTCAGAAAAATCAACACAAATTTTGCCCGACCCGGGAATCGAACCCAGGACCTCGAGATCACGGTCCGGTACTTAAACCACTAGACCATCGAGGCGTTTATGATGTTGTGAGATATTTATTTATTTATTATTATTCAAAAGTTATTGTTTACTAACAAATGCTAATTAGCAAAATGACGGAATTCGGTGACCCTAACCTGTTTGATCATGACGTAAGTTGAAATCCAAACCACGTATATAAAATCAATGCGATATTTAAATATGATTGGATAAAAGTATGTATTATATGTATTATACGATAAATATTAATATTACTGTTATGCTATGTTTCTGCTGGTAAGTTGCCAGACCAGAGCAATTGTGGTGGATGTGGGGTTTTTAAAGGCAGGCAACGCATCTGCGACCCTTGTGCGGTTGTTGATGTCTAAAGGCAGCGGTGATCACTTACCATCCGGTGACCCATGTTTGACTGACTCCCTATCACATAAAAAAATATATTGGCAAAAAGAAATGTGAATTGCGTTTTTTGGGAGGCGTAATTTCAGTGTGTTCCTCCATTAAGTCAAAAACTTTGACTTAGGCTCGTATTAATTAATCGCACTCAACTCTGAGCTCGATCTTGAGCGCGATCTTGAGGTGCTGTTTTGTATGAGAATGACATATCTAGTTCGCAAAGTTGAGTGCGATTTATTAATACGAGCCTTAGACTTACCGTCTGAGTTCGGAATTTTCGATCGAGGAAAACCGGGAAGTAACATTATATGGCAACCTAACCATTGATCATTGAGGAAATTGTAATGTTGCAAAAAAAAATCCCAGATAACAATTCCATTTCTGCAGTTATGATCTAAGGATTTTCCAATATGAAACAATTATCAAATTATTTTGTTTTATCGTTTGCCATATTACGGTCACCAACCTTGGTTAGATGTATCAGCCTATTAATGTCCCACTGCAGGGCAAAGGCCTCCATCATTTGAAATCATGTGTTCGTTACAAAGATAGGTTTTGGCTAAAGCACCACACTTGCCAAATACGTTGGTGATCACAAACCCGGGCTGTTTTCAGAAAAAACGACACAACTTTTGCCCGCCCCAGGAATCGAACCTAGGACCTCTAGAAAATGAGGCGTTAACTCTTAACATCTGAGGAAGGCCTATGTCCAGCAGTGGACTGTTTTGATGAACTAACAAGTATTATATAAATAAATAAATAAATTCCTTGGACTAACACACCAATTGCCTAGCCCCAAACTACGCTCGAAGCTTGTACTATGGAAGCCAGGCAACGAATGGACATACCTACTTAAATACATTAATAAACATCCATGACTCGAATGCAAATGCAGATGTTCATCACACAAACATTTGCACCTAGCGGTATTCGAACCCGCGGCCCTTGGTTTTGTAGCCAGGCTAGCTGACCGCAAGTCCAACCAAAGGGCCCGTCAAATTTAAATTGAAAAAATTAAAATGATTGATTCATAAACGACTATTCAAATTATTATATAATCTTCTTATACGGTACATACCTACGCAATAGCATTTGCATAAATTAAATAAAAATAACTAGTTTTCAAATTGATTCCGATGACGTGCATCAAGAATCAAAGCACGTCAATGCAAACATTTCTTTATTTATTCGTCAAAAAAAACTAGAATTAATAAACAATAACAATTTAGGTACTTGTATATTATTGAATAACTACATTAATAATAAAAAGTAGTTCCACCAACGGGTAGGCCTGGAAAGCAACCCTAATAGTAGAAAACAATACTTGCCCGGATTAAAAGAGGCGCTGGGTTCGATTCCCGCCAGAGCCACTTGAGATCAGTTTATTTTTAGAAAATATTTTTTTAAATAAAGCGACCATTCGTATTGAAAGTATACTATACTGTAAGCGCCATCTAGTTTTTACTTAAATATTTGTTTTTAATGTATACAAAATACTGCCATCTTGCGTCAATATTATGAACTTAAGCAATCTTGCGTTGTTTCCGTCGAAAGATCTATTCTTGAATGTGAAGTGATGTTTCAATCTTATCAGAGATGGCGCTATATTTGAAAAAGCATTTATGTTAATTTTATTAATGACTTGTTTTTATTAATTTATTATTTACAATATTTATTGTTTTAACGACATGCACTACATAATGTTCCTATCCAAAACACATGTATTTTTTGTATTAGCGCTGTATATTTTCTCCATTCTGCCCAAAGCCACTTACGTCAAAATAGCTTTACTATTTTTTTTAACATAAGGTAGAATGTTTTGCATTTTTCTTTACACCACATTCTTTATTTATTCAATTAGTTTTATTACGCTTTTTAAATAATCAGACAACTTCCTTACTCAGGTCACCCAACAAACATTCGTTCAAACTCACACATACATACTTACATGCACCTAACCTGATTTGGAACCTGCGACCTCTATTCCATCCTACTTCCCATCCATTATAACCTCAAATCTATAATGAGCGATCATCCGAGATGTCTTGATAAAAGAAAAGGTTCATAATTATGGTCACTTGTAAAAGCTGTACTTTAATCTTTAGAAATCGCTAAGTATGTAGGTACTAGTCCTTCGTCGTTCCTTGTGCGACTTTCCGAAGCCACACTTAATTAAAACTCAATGAGGAAACTACGAACAATTTTGACTATCGTCAATAAGTATTATTTCATGGTAACACGCAGTGGATCGATGATCTTAATCGCTCAGGCATTTATATTACTTTTCATATTAAAAGTTAAGCCGAAAAGCCATCACCAAAAACGAATGACAGCATTTTCATCTTCATCCTAGTGCCTCTCCTGATTTCATTCTCGGGCATTGCTTCGGAGCCCAGGGTACGCTGCGACTATGATCCTGAATTGACCAGCTTGGTAGTTACAATGGAGCGACTGTCGTCTGACCTCTTAACCAGACCATTTGAATCATAGTCGGGACCAACGGCTCAAAGTGCCTTCGGAAGCACGGAACCATCATTCTTAGACAATCAGGTAATTCAAGCTTGCAATGTCCTAACCAAACTGGGAAAATCAACACATGCAAAGTGCTGTTTCACTGCATAAACGATGCTACACTGTGCCACAATAACCTGCTTCGCTACCAGTTTACAACTTGCACCTTTTAGGTTCAAATGCATTTGTAAAAGGTCAAGATTGGAACCTAAATGCACTCGAATGAGCCGCTCGTCTGGAGAAGTACCTCAACCTTACAGAAGACAACAGTAAAGTAGCACTTCGTTACTGTTGTGCTATGTCTCTGCTGGTGAGTAAGGTCGCCAGAGCTAATTTGGGGAGGGTATGGTGTCTTTAAGGCAGGCAACGCATCTGCGATCCTTGTGCGATTGTTGATGTCCATGGGCAGCGGTGATCACTTGCCATCAGTCGTTTGCCTCCCTAACTAATAAAAAATTGGCCAAGTGCGAGTCGGACTCCCGCACTGAGGGTTCCGTGCAAATTCTATTTTTGCCGTATTAAAAAAACTACTGAATAGATTTCGTCCGAACCAATTTTCGTTGGTAGTTTTTATGGTAATGTACATTATAAATTTATTTCAGATTTATCATCCTCTTACTTTAGAAGTTAGAGGGGGGGGGACACACTTTTTTCCACTTTGGAAGAGTCTATCACGCAAAGTATTCACTTAAGAAAAAAATGAGCTTAGAAACCTCAATATATTTTTTAAAGACCTATCCATAGATACCCCACACGTATATGTTCAATGAAAAAAAATATTTTCAGTTTCAGTTCTAACTATGGGGACCCCCCATTTTTTTATTTTTTTTTCCTATTTTCGTGTGAAAACCTTGTTGCGGTTCACAGAATACATCTACTCACCAAGTTTCAATAGTATAGTATTTATAGTTTCGGAACAAAGTGGCTGTGACAGACTGGCGGACAGACAGACAGACAGACAGACAGACAGACAGACATGACGAATCTATAAGGGTTCCGTTGTTTTGCCATTTTGGCTACGGAACCCTAAAAACATGCATTCTCACTGCTTAAGTGAACTTCACTGTGCCATATTGACCTGGTTCGCTACCAGTTTAAAACTGGCACCTTTTAGGGTCAAATGCATTCGTAAAAGGTCAAGATTGGAACCTAAATGACGGATAGGCTACTGACGATAACACTAATTTTAGTATGGGTAATTACGAGAATTCAAAACCGTTATAAATACCGTTCACTTAACGTAGGGCGTCAAAGAGTAATTTCAAGTATATGTTGCTAGTCAATAAGCGTAAATTTATTTTATTTTAATAGCACTATCTACCTACTATTTACTTTCCCTACTTGGATACCTTATGACCAGTCAACCTGAGGGAGGTTGACTGGTCATAAGGTATTAAGTCCGACTTTTGTACAATTATTTTTTATGTAGTGCAATAGTTACAAGTTTAAAAAAATACATTTCATGTGTAAAAGTGGCACCAAAAATTAACAATTCTGATCATTTTATAACCTTGTGCCAACCTTTACGATTCACCAGTTATGCAGAATATATTAAACTGCACGAGTGAATGCGCAAGCACGGGTGCACTCACTATAACCCTACTCTCACAGTTTGGTGGGACAGCAATCTGACACGGCCGTAGAGAGATCAGACGCAGGACCAAGGGCTTAACGTACCTTCCGAAGCGCGGAGGAGAGTGAGGGGTTAGGGAGTGCACCTGTGCTTGCGCACTAACTTGTGCACTATAATATATACAACCCCGTGTACCTGAAAGCGGCCGGAAGAATATTAGGTATTTTATGTTTATTATCTGTTAATTTTCATCAATCCGGGCAAGCCTTGGCAACAGATGAATTTTTCTTTGTTTATAATTTTAAAAATAAAGGTAAAAATATGATAATCCTTAAAGTAAATATAAGAAATATATATTTTCGTAGTTGAAACCCTGGCTTTGATTATAAAATACGCAAGTACTTATATTAGAACAAGCTCTCAACATTTATGGTGGGAAATTATCCCTCATTATGCATAAGTAATTAGTATTACGAAACACTTGCATTAGACTACAATGCAGGCAATTGCATTGTTTTTATACGTAATGGTAATGCAATTTTATAAAGCAGTTACTATTAGGAAGTGAAACAATGGGTTTAAATGACTTTAAGGTTAAATATATACTTAGAAATCCGGTTTAAATAAAAATAAATGACTTGAACTTACACACCAATTGCCTAACCCCATACTAAACTCGATTTTTTTCTATATCTAGGGATCGTATAGAGTCTATACTATAGACATATTTCAATATTTATTATACACATCCATGACTCGAGTACAAATGCCGATGTTCATCACACAAACATTTGCCCCCAGTGGACTTCAAACCCGCGTCCCTTTCGTCACCAGGGTCTCTAACTACTAGACCAACGGGCCTGTCCGTCCGTGTTTAGTATTATGGCTAAGACGTTGACTGTTGCACCAAGAGTTTGCAGGTTCTACACCCGGGCAGGACAAACATTTGTCTGCATGAAAATCTCCTACAGGCCTAGATGTTTACAAAAATAATGTAGCTATTTTAGTAACAGCTCGGTAGCCTAGTGGTAAGAGCGCCGCTTCACATGCGTGAGGTCGCCTGTTCAAATCCGGTTAGGCTCGCACTGGATTATCAAAAATCTATGTGCGTTATTTCATACCAGCTGTACGGTGAAGGAAAACATCATGAGGAAACCTGCACACGAGAGAAAGTGTGTGAAATGGAGAAGGCAATGGCAAACCACTCCATTACATTGCCAAGCGAGTTGTTGTGTGTTTCATTTCATACAATGATCACGAGCACGACCCTCAGTAATGAGGAATACGACTCAAGTGGGAAATAACTATACTTTATTAAGTAACAACAGTTAATTATGTTAATCATGCTTAATCTACTTATCACGGAATCAGATAAATATATGCTGTGATGTTGTAAAATATTTACTAACCATATTTTATTCAGTACTTGCGGCCGCCCGCGACTTTGTCCGCGTGAATTTCAAATCCCTTATTTTCTAGCCTATGTTGTTTGTCAGGGTCTAAAGATTGTCTATGCCAAATTTCATCAAAATCGTTTGAGAGGTTTAAGCGGGAAATCGTAACAGACAGACAGACCGACAGAGTTACTTTATAATTTAAGTGGGTAGTAGAGATATAAAACGTGACAATAAGTAACGATCGATTAGATGTAGGTAATGGTTAACAAGCTGACTATTAGACCATAAATAAATAAATAAATAAATAAGGTCGTAGCTTCGATTCCCACGTACAATCATTTTGTGAGCATTATTATTTTAGTTTATACTGATCTGTTTAAGTATATTTGTAACATCACTGTTGATTCTGATATCTTTAACACGAGAGCTTAATCTAACTTTAACTTATCACTGAATCAGATTTATAGTTGGTATGTGATGTTTTGAGTTATTTATCAATCATACTAGTATGTTAAAATAATAAATGTGAAAGTATGTTTGTCTTGATGCTTGTCCGTCAGTTACGCTGAAACTACCGAACTTAATTTGATGAAATTTAGTGGGTATACAGACAGGGTATGGGACTTAGGTGATCAAAGCACTACCGCAAAAAAAAGCAGGTGATGGAATACTTTCTATCCGTACTACATAATCGATAAAACAGGAATCTTGATAATGCAGGCAAAGTCGTGTTTAAATAAATAAATAAATAAATATTTCACAACATCACATACATTGATCTGACCCCGTGTTAAGTAGCTTAAGCACTTGTGTTACAGACATCAGAATCAACAGTGGTATTACAAATATACTTAAATAGATACATATAACACCCAGACCAGGACAAACAGACATGTTCATGCACACAAATGTTTGTCCTGTGTTAAAATAAGTTTTATACATATAAATGTATACCGATACAATACGTGACAATTAGTAATAACATATAAAGTATGTAATGCACATTCATTTGACGTCAAAAATGCAAGTCAGCGAAAAGTGCATAATGTTTATGCACTTTTCAACTTCACCTTGAATACTGGTCACGCAAGATCCTAAGACTGTTATTAATTAGAATGCATCTAGGAAATCTCCACTTGAACTTTTATTAGTAGCATATCTTCTAAACGTATAATTGTCTTGTCACTGTGTACCTACCGGTCTAGGATATTACTACGCCATCTTTTCCCGTGGGTAAAAAAAGATAATGGCCTAGTGGTACGGACCGCGCCTCACATACGTGAGGTCCGTGGTTCAAATCCAGGCCCACACCTACGGATTTCTCGAAATATATGTGTGGATTTGTGCCATTAGCTCGGCGGTGAGGGAAAACACCGTGAGGAAACCTGCACATTCAGTGATTTCTGACTTAAGTTCAGTTATATCTGACTGTGTTACCATGTAACCATGATCCAATCTGTCTGGTCTAGTCTATGGGTTACGAAGGTCTGATGGCAGTCGCTTCACTGTAATAACCATACTCGACAAATCCTGGATCATGGTCAAAGCGGACCCCGTACAGAAACGGGATAAACGCTAGGAAGAAGTTTTCTCCCAAACATATGAGTGACTTGCTGACTTGTCACTGTGTTGGTACCGATCTAGAATAATACTAACCCCATAGATATAAATAATTCGACAGATACTAGTTAAAGCCCGTGACTTTGTCCACGTTATCAAGATTTCTGCTTCATCAAATGGGATTTAATCGGGATAAAAGTATCCTATCGCCTAAGTCAGCCAATACCCTGCCAGTAATTTCATAAAAACGCGATCAGCAGATTCAGCGTGATTGACGGACAAACATCCAAACTTTCCTCTAACTAAATTGGCACAAAATTTGAAGCCACTGTCGCTTCTTAACGCACTGACAGCTTGTTAAAACGTACAACGTACGTTTCTAAGACATTATATTCATTTATATTTATTTATCTTCCCGTGGGTGTCGTAAAAAGCGGCTAAGAGACATTTCGGGGGATGGGCAATTGTTATTCCCTGTATTCCATCGTTCATTCATCCTACTACTATTATAAAGGCGAAAGTTTGTATGTGTGGATGTATGGATGTATGGATGTATGGATGTATGGATGTTTGTTACTCTTTCACGTCAAAACTACTGAATGGATTTGAATGAAACTTTACCACAATATAGCTTATACATCAGAATAACACATAGGATATTGAAAATCGAAATCCACGCGGACGGAGTCGCGGGCGGCCGCTAGTCAAAAATAAATTCCTTGGACTAACACACCAATTGTCTAGCCTCAAACTAAGCTTGTAGCTTGTACTATGAAAGCTAGGGAACGGATAAAAATACTTATATACTTTTATAAACATCCATGACTCGTGTACAAATGCTGATGTTCATCACACAAACTTTTGCCCCTAGCGAGATTCAAACCCGACCCTTGGCTCGTCATTTTAATACTGATTAAACGGGACTAAACGCAGTATTATTCATTAAATTACACTTCAAATTTACTTACTGCTTGACGTTTCGGTTGCGTTCAAAAACCGTGGTAGATATAAAATCAAAATCTCAAAAATCCAATAATAAATCCTATAAATACTTACAAAATTCCAATTGGTTCCATATCCGAATGCGAAATTGCCGGCAAAACGTATCTCCTCATTATCCGAATGTGTGGCGTTATAAAATATGTAACAGCCATACAAATTTATAACTCCATGGTGACATAAACATATAACATGAAATATTGTTCTCAACACAAATATACACTTATTAACTTTTGGTTTTTGGTTTAAACCTCCTTCTATGTCTTGCGATTCCATTTTAAAATATTAACAAATAAATATCACAGGCACTATCACAACATTAATTAAATTTCAGATTGATTGATTATTAAAGCATTATTTTGTTAAAATATAATTTTAATTTTGGATATAATCGTTTTAATTAAAATTGAGACACTTTTAATTCAAAATTAAAATTCGAACCCAAATGCACTAAGCACTGATTTAAAAATAGTTTAAGTTATTTTGTAGGTATTCTAAAATTATTTAAATATCCTTATTAGTTTGTTTTGAAGTTGATGGCCCAAAATAAACGGTTATTTAAATTTCGACCTTAAACACTTGAAATTAAAATTAATCTTTGTTGCGCACTTAAACACGTTGACACGACGCAAACTAGATTCAATACTAAATCGTTTCAATGTTAAATGCACAAGTATGTATAAAAGAATGGACGCCGGAGCTAATTTAAAAACCGGTTTTTGCCTTAAATTTTAATAATCAATCGGTAATTTAACGTCATTATTATTGCATTTTAATGTTAATTGCATGTCCCTTGATTTTTTCTATTTAATAAGGTATTTTTCATACCTATTTGTAACTTGTTATTTGATGGAAAATTTTGTTACCTGTTACCTCAAAGAATACGGAGTGTCTAAATTTTTTGTTGTTTTATTTGAGTGGTGTTTGACTCAAATGTGAAGCTGATAATAAATTTTAGCCTGTTACTAAATTAAGTCGCAATTTATTTTTATACATTTAGCCCGGCAAATCAATTTTAATTTTCTTATCTAAACAAACCACTAAAGTATTAAATTATAAACTAAAATGGATATTAACATCGTCAGTTACTAACAACAATGGTTAATCATAATATACAGAAGACCTGCATAGTGAAGTAGCACTTCGTAACTGTTATGCTGAGTAAGGTCGCCAGAGCTCAGTTGGGGAGGGTATGGGGTCTTATAGGCAGGCAACGCATCTGAGATTCTTGTAAGGTTGTTGATGTCCATGGGCGGCGGTGATCATCTACCATCACCATCAAGTGACACTCTTGTGTGTTTGCCGCCGTATCACATAAAATCACACGGCGGACTTGGTCTATGAATGTATTTATTTTATATTATAGCTGCAACGCCTTTATTAACCAGTAAATGAAAGGTGGAACTCGTATTTTAACAAGATTTGCTTCAGGGGTCCCAAGGTTAGACCTTAACCGTGTAACTAGAGATTTCTCCGTTAAGATATCCTCAGTAACAGGCGAGTAATAAGTCGTTGTAAACATCCTAATTCGAAAGCTTATTGAGGTGTTTAAGCTATAAGACCAGTCCTCGGATCTGAATAGATATGATAGATAGATAGATAAATTATTTATTCACAAAAACATCAAAAAGTACATAAAGGATGAACATTGAACAATCATCAACGAAACATAAAGAAAAAAGAAATAAAATTAAATAAAAAATGACGTTTGGCAAGTAAGCTATGGCTCAGTGATACATATGTCCACCCGATAAGCGAACCACTGATTTTTAGCCACTGCCTGAGTGGCAGGTGCCCGAGGATATAACGTTTATTATAACGAATAAATAAATAAACGAACATTCTTGGTGGCATAATTTAAGACACACTTTGATAATACCAAAATCTGCCCTTAAGAATGCTTAAGAGGTGATATAAAGAATGCGATGCAATTTTTCATAAAAATGTGCGAAACGAATACCTACGATTGCACCACACTCGTAAATACTGAAATAAAATCGACGGAAGGCAACAGTAATATTAATTAATAATGTTTTTAACATTTTCTATTATCTATACTAATAAAATAAAGCTAAGGTCTTTGTTTGTTTGTTTTGTTTGTTTGAACGCGCAAATCTCTGGAACTGCAGGTTTAAATTGAAATAATATTTTTGTGTTGGATAGTCTATTTTTCTAGAAAGGCTTTAAGTCATAATGATGTCACTATGAGTGAGGAAGCCGAAATCCGCGCGGACGGAGTCCCGGGTTGCTGCTAGTAATACATATTTATGTATAGCTACATAGTTTAATAATTCATGTATCATTGTTATTATTTCATGTTTATTTCCGTCTTTACACTAATATGTATAATTAGTTATACATCTTAATTTTTGAGTATGTCTTTCGTTTTTCTCAGCGATGAAAGAGTACTAAACTGTAAGAATTTCATCTATTTATTGGTGTCTTGTTTTTATTATTAACAACGTATAGATAACTAATTTAGCTGCCATGCCATCAAAAGTCATATTTCGTTTAATTTTTTCATAATTATTTACTTAAATATTAAATACGAATATAAATCGAAAATAGGTAATTTTAACTCCATTAGAATTTTCAATAAACACGTTACGTCACACAATTGTCATTTACTATTGTCAAAATGAATGACTGACAGTTCCGTCAAATGCCACAATAATGGAATCAGAAGATTTTCCATTGTCAAATGTTTATTACAGTAATGTTAATGTTACATTTGGCAATTTAAAGGATCGTTAAGCGTTATTACGTATTTCAAAAAGTAAAGTATCAGCCTGTTAATGTCCCACTGCAGGGCAAAGGCCTTTATCATTTTCAATTATGTTTTCATTGAAGATGTGTTTTTAGGTTAATCACCACACGCTTGCCAAATGCGGATTGGTGATCACTATTGCGATCCCGGGCTGTGTTCAGAATAAACCGACACAAAGTTGCCCGACCTAGGAATCGAACTCAGGACCTAAAGACTCCGGCCCAGCACTTAAAGCCACTAACACACCATCGAGGTGTTATTATTTAAGTGATACGGATTTCTAAACGGTCTAACGGGTCCTAAATCATTGCTTAGCCCATATTGTGACGGATTCGAAATTTCCAGTAATCCTCACTCCTTCAACTCCAATTTATTTATTATGCGCCGGAATTATAAGGCAAACTTGTAATACCTATACCTAAAAAGCGACTAAAACTGCATTAGTTCTTCAATCTAACCAAGGTTAGGTATATGCCTTCTAAAAATAGCATCAAAAAACTTGTGTTACAAGCTTGGAATCGACCTGAGATACGGTGACTGTGCACCATCAGGCGGGCAAAAAGAAGGCTAAATCTATACTAATATATAAAGCTGAAGAGTTTGTATGTTTGTTTGAACGCGCTAATCTCAGGAACTACTGGTCCGGTTTGAAAAAATATTTTTGTGTTGGAGTCCATTTGACGCGGAAGACTTTAGGCTATTGGAAATCTAAATCCAAGCGGACGGACGGAGTCGAAGGCGGCCGCTAGTCGCCTTCTAAAATGCAGAGTATCTAGTCTAAAATTGCAAACCGGATTATTGTTGATAAGTTGAAACATTATACCTGGTGGGAAGTGAACCAAGTACTGTAAGGTCATAGTCCGGCATATGATCTGTTAAACCAGTTACCTAATTGATTAAATGTACGTTATGCGATTCATATAATATACTTATTGGAAAACAATTAAATGTAATTAATACGTTATACTACTTTTGTTGTAAAGTATGAAATTGTATTCTGTAGTTGTGCCATCTCGATAAATAAATAAATAATTAAGTTGATTTAATTCGTTAACGAAAATAATAATAAAAATTGGCCAAGTGCGAGTCGGACTCCCGCACTGAGGGTTCCGTACAAATTCTATTTTTGACGTATTAAAAAAACTACTGAATAGATTTCGTTGGTAGTTTTTATGGTAATGTACATTATGTAATTATTTCAATTTTATCATCCTCTTATTTTAGAAGTTAGAGGGGGAGGACACACTTTTTTCCACATTGGAAGGGTCTGTCACGCAAAGTCTTCACTTTAGAAAAAAGTGATATTAGAAACCTTAACATAATTTTTAAAGACCTATCCATAGATACCCCACACATATATGTTCAATGAAAAAAAATATTTCGAGTTTCAGTTCTGACTATGGGGAACCCCGCTTTTTTTTAATTTTTTTTCTATTTTCATGTGAAAACCTTGTTGCGGTTCACAGAATACATCCCCTCACCAAGTTTCAACAGTATAGTACTTATAGTTTCGGAAAAAAGTGGCTGTGACAGACTGGCGGACAGACAGACAAACATGACGAAAGGGTTCCTAGTAGACTACGGAACCCTGAAAACGATTGGCGGTGCTAGTGTGCGGTCTGTACGCCCTTAAAGATGTACGTCATATCTGCCATCATAACAACAATTAATCTATAATTTATAGGAAACACTACTCGTATTGGGAATTCCTACCTTTTATTATGAAGAATCGTGCGTCGTTTGTATTATAAATTACAATTAATTATAATTCGTGGTATAGTCACGTGTATTTCAATGTGTTAGTAAGGGCAAACCTGTTTATTTTATTATTTTTTAGTTTAGTCAATAAGTATACTCGCCTGTCTA
This sequence comes from Nomophila noctuella, assembly GCA_958496325.1. NCBI lineage: Eukaryota > Metazoa > Arthropoda > Insecta > Lepidoptera > Crambidae > Nomophila > Nomophila noctuella. Next base: position 6,753,575 of record OY292508.1, read on the forward strand.
TATTGAATTAAGGGCCCGTTGATCTGTTGGTCACTGGTCAGAGACCTTGGCTACAAAACCAAGAGTCACGGGTTTGAATCTCGCTAGGGGCAAATTTTTGTGCGATGAACATCGGCATTTGTACTCGAGCCATGGATATTAGTAAAAGTATTTAAGTATGTCTTTCCGTTCCCTAGCTTACATAGTACCTACTTCGAGCTTAGCTCGGGGCTAGACAACTGGTGTGCTAGTCCAAATGAATAATGTATTAAATTTAAAAATGAAACACAAAATGTGATCTTGAGGTTGCGGTTTCAATACAAGCACAGTTCAATTAATATTTGTCTTATCAAATAGGTCTGGATCTTTATAATCCAGTAATATTTGACTGAAAACTCAAACCACTAACTTTTGTTAATGTCAAGAACTCAATACTGTAGGGAAAACTGTATGAAATACTAAGCTATGACGTGTCAACTTAGTATTGTCAAATCGACACTTTTTTAGTTTCGAAAAACTGTAAAAAATTGTTAAAACGCAATTTTATTTGTTTTTGGCATAATGATTTGTGCTTATTCTGCAATGTAAAGTCTCATAATATTTTAAATACAGTCAAATACCCAATTTAATCTATTTAAGAAGACAAATTTATTTATTTATTTTATTTGGATTACCAACATAAGCATGAGTACAAAATAACTTGTCATTATATCGCTTATTACCTAAATCTAACTGAACTTATAATAACAGGTAATCTAAGCATGCAAATAACAAAAAAAAAGGTACTCACAAAGTTCCATATGGTGCCATAACCTAAAATATATTTCGCGGGTTCCCTCAACTCTGGATTAGGGTGTATCAAAGCTTCATACAGCAACTTAAGGCCATATAACGCAACTAGCATGTGGTGGATAGCCCATACACCATGGTGGACCGTCCCAATCACGAGTTTAAAACACTTATTTCTCTTTGGCGCCGGTTGGTTTCTGAGAAAACTGGATTCTACATCTTCGACGTCCATTTTGTTTTTTATAAAAAGGTTACGTTCGTTATTTCAACTTTTTGGTCTGTTAAAAAGAAATTAAAAAAAAAATGGATTTACGATCGCTAACTTCGAATTTGAAATTCGAAAACTTTCGGACCGCGCGTTGCACTTCGTAATAATTGAATTTTAGTTAAATAATATTAAAAGTCATAATTTAATACATTTTGATCGAATTTACATTTTTGATTAATGTTTGACGTCGTTCCAAATCAAACCTACCACATGTACTAAAACGAGGTTGGCCAAAAATAAAATCTGAGGTCGTCAAATTGAATTGGTTTGATTTAAAACCGGAATTTTATACAAGTCAAGGAATTCATTTTGTTCGAACGCCATTATAATATGTTGATTTTTTCTTAAATATAAGCCCTGTATATTGACTGCTCAAAGGTATCCTTCCTGTTTTTTTTTTGCGCAGGTAAACACTTTAATCTAAAAAATATCATCTCGATCTCATGATTGCTTCAAAATGCACGTTGATCCGTTGGCTCTGTTTGAACGAGCAGTTGTTAATAAACACCAATCTGCACTGGACCCAATATCCAATCCATCCATAGTGACAGGTGACAGGCCCATTGGTCCTGTGGTCAGAGACCCTAGCTACAAAACAAAGGGCCGCGAGTTCAAATCCCGCTAGAGGCAAATATTTGTGTGATGAACATCGGCATTTGTCTCGAGTCATGGATGTTTATAAAAGTACATAATATTTAAGTATGTCTATCCGTTCCCCATCATCCATAGTACAAGCTTCGTGCTTTGTTTGGGGCATTTGATGTGTGTCCAAGGAATTTTTAATTTAATTTAATAGTTAAGGCCCGTTCTCCAGCAGGGGTTAATGAACTGATGATGATGATAAATCTTAACGCCAGCACAAAAACGCCAGAAACAAGCAAGACATTGGCCTGTCACTACGGAGATTGCAAATTGCGCTTTTATTTTAAACCAGACATTTAAATGAACCGGTTATCACGAAGGTAGGTAGAACAAAAACCCGATACAGATTTATTTTTAGTTCTTTCACAGCATAATCATGACTTGGTTGAAGAACATCGACATCCATTACCATGCAAAAAAAATCTGGTTTCCCTTGTAGTCACTCCAATATAAACAAGTAGCATTTTGGCAAAACCGCGGATCCCCTAAGTATTAAATAGCGTAACCCTTACAAAAGAAACCAGACCATTTGGATCATAAACGGGACCAGCGTCTCAACATGCCTTCCGAAGCATCATTATTGTCGAACAAGTGGCACATTGGCTAGCCCCCCAGGCTGGTCAAATCAGGATCATAGTCGCAGTGTATCTTTGGCTCCACGGCACGGATAAGTGCATCCGGGTCAAAGTTATAGGATAAAGATTTATCATCAGCCGGTTGCTGTTCACTGCTCGACGTAGTCGTTCCCCAAGTGGAAGATTACTACAGTCGCCACTCTCAACAGGTTTGTCAAAGATCGTAAGTATGGTGAACGATAAACGACAGGGGAACGCTGCTGCCCATCCCCCGAAATCACCAACGGGACGACATCGTAATACGTAAAAAACACAATGAACAAAATTCAATTAAATAGCAAGTATTAATGGCGCAACTTTAAATAAAAACTCATGTTAAAAAAAACATTGGTCTAACACACAAATTGCCCCAAAACTTAGCACGAACTTGTATGGATGCTAGGGACCGGATATACATACTTGAATACTTTTATAAACATCCATCACTCGAGTACAAATGTCGATGTTCATCATACAAACATTTGCCCCTAGCGGGATACGAACCCGCAACCCTCGGTTTTTTAGCCAAACACTCTGACCACTAGACTACCGGGCCCGTCAATTCATTTCAATTAGATTCAACTTCCTTTCAAAACAAAACAAACGCCGTCGAAACCCTAATTAAAAAGTATTTCGTACCATTATAGTCTCGATCTTTCTAGTACATTACGGAAGTATTGCATTCACAGTCTAGTTATTATGTTCAATGTTCATGCATGGAGTATTGATGTTTTTGCGTCACCCTATTACAAAGTAAAGAAAAATAACGATCTACGTAGTTACACGGGTTAATCATTCAGCCATGATCTTGAAGTCAAGTGTTTGGTTATCAAGATAGCTGAATTATTTCTTGACCCCAGAACTCTTAAGGTTACCTACATCATAATAGTAATAAAAGTTGAGGTAAGCAACCACCGAGCAAAAAGCGGTATCATCTCTCGACACCCTGAACCGACTACAACAATGTTCAACAACAGGGTACGCTGCGACTATAATCCTGAATTAACCAGCCTGGTTATTACAATGGAGCGACTGTCGTCTGACCCTAGCGGGATTCGAACCCACGACCCTTGGTTTTGTAGCCATGGTATCTAGTCACTAGAACAACGGGCCTGTCAAATATAAACGAATATATATTTTAAAAAAAAAAGAGGAGCTCTTATATTATGCACAATCAATGTGCTTATAGCTAGATGAAAATCTAATTGTATAAAAATGAAAAATGACTCGTAAGATTAATAATATGCAGATTTATTTTATTTTACAATTTCTATAGAGCTGATATGTAGTATGTGTGTGTGTGTGTGTGTGTCGTATGTATAAAATGCTTATTAAAACAAATTAATGTTAGCTTGTAAGATGATTTAAGAATAAGAATAAGAATAAGAATATATTTATTTGTTCAAAACACGGGTTTACATTACATATTTTAGCTTGTAAAGTATGGTGTTAGATAAGTGTTTACACTGTGTAATTATGTAATTGGGTCTTGCCGTTTAATTATCTGTCAAATAAATAAATATAATAGACAAATGACGAGGGTGATAATGAAGATGTCCAAAAGTTATAAAGAAAACTTACCAGAATAAAACGGTAGAGAAACAGTGATGCAAACAAACTACGATCCTTGACGGGGTCAAATTCATCCTCTTCTAGTTCAATAGTATCAAATATACAAGTATTGTAATACTTCAAAAACGCAAAACATGTCATATGCCATACTAATAGAAGCCAAGTCTTTTCCGGAGATGTTTTACAAATACCTTGATCATAACATGACTTTCTGGCCATTTTGAAAGCAAGAGACAACCTCTTTCCAAAAAAATCGATTCGAATTTCAAATATTATGAGTTAAAAAAGTCGAACTCGATAATTAAATTCTAATTTTAAATTTTAGAAGATCGCACTCTTTTAATTATTCAGGAAGCACTTTTGTTTTAATTTATTAAAAGACGCACTTTTTTTTTATTAAAATGCACTTTTGAAATATTAAATAGGTGACACTGGTTTGTGTTATGCGAAATAAATGAAATATGAATTAAAAAAACGCTTTAAAAACAGTTTGTACTTACCTCGACCTTTATGTTATGACGTAGATAATACAAGATATTGACAATGGTTCATTTACATAGAATTTCGAAATATTGTATTTTATTTCGTTTCTTTTAAGTAAACCTTGGTTTGAGATAGGGGAGGTAGGGGAGGGAAGGGCAGTTGGGAGACATGGGCACCCCCTTTTTATTCTGATTTGATCATAGATTTTATTTTTTTCTTGATTTTGTAGTTTACTTTACCGACTGGTTACACTGTTCATCCATAGGCTATCTGTCTTTTCTGTAAATTGTCGAGCACAAACACGTTTGAAGTTTTACGATCGTAAAATTAAATATTTTGCTGCGATTTCGGATTGTAATAAAGAGAAAACTAATTAAAGGTATGTGTATTTTCTATTATTTATCTATGGTTTATTTACTAATCTATGAATTAAACTGAAATTCAAGCCTAAATATGTAGATTCAAAAATATACCGGTAACCTACGTCGAAAATGTATACGGAGGGAGCAATGGGCATTTGGCGCGCGGGTGGTTTGGGCATGCCCAATGCTCCCTCCTACTATGTTCAGTATAGGAGGAGTAGAGCTAATATTTTAGGTTTACTTTAAATTACAGAAAGATGCTGTTTACATTCAAAAAGAAAGAATTGCGACGGGAAATTCCTAAATATTTAATATTACGAGCCATAGAAGAAGTATCATATGGTGCAAAAATAAAAACTACTGCTGATAAATATGAAATCCCTAGATCTAGTTTTAAGATACTGTTTAAGATGTTTTTTATTTGTTAACTTTTATTATTTGTTTCGATTATTGATATAGTTTAATAAATAGTTAATTTGATAACTAATTTTTTAATTCCGTTATGGATATAAAGTGATTTATATGCCGGGCCCAAGCCTCCCTCAGGGTATGCCCAAGCCTCCCTACCAAAGGGAGCATTGGGCACTTTTGACTTAGTTTACAAAATGTCTCGTTATGTTGAAACTGATTGTGATTTTAAAGAAATCTCTTTAGTTATATCTAGCCAAACATGTAGTGCAATAAGAATTGGCAATAAAAGTTGATTATATCAATAAATCTGTTTTTTATGTAATAAATAGTGAAAAAGTGCCCATCCCTCCCCTACCTCCCCTAGAATAGATTTTAGTAAAAATTGCTAAAACATGTTTTGCAAGTTTATAGAGAGAAAGTTATTTTTTCATATATTTTTAACTTACTCCGAAATAACTCAGATAAAAATTACAGGGCAACGGCCTTCATAATTCATATCATGTTATTGTTGTAAGGATTGAATTTGACTTAATCCCAATTGCGGGTTGGTGTCCCCGGGCTGTGTTCGGAAATTTCGACACTAATTTTGCCCGACCCTGGAATCAAATCCAAGACCTCGAGACCATGGCCTGGTACATTAACCACCTCGATGGTCTAGAATAATCCATGACTACTGCAAAAAAACAAGATGGGGCTCACCATTCATTTTGACATTACAAATAAATTTCAATCATATTTTTCCCTAATACAATTTAAAATACAACCTTGTTAATTTAGAGGTCTAGCAAAGGTGTCTTGTATAATATTTTAACCTCTACCGTAAGATTCGATACAACAACTATTATTAATGACTAGCGGCCCGTCACGCGGTTTCAGCCGCGTCCCGGGGGAACTACTTCCCGTACCGGGATAAAATATAGCCTATGTTACTCTGGGTGAATGTAGCTTTCCAACAGTGAAAGAATTTTTCGAATCTGCCAAGTAGTTTCGGAGCCTATTCAATTCATACAAACAAACAAACAAACAAAAAATCAAACCTTTCCTCTTTATAATATTTGTATAGATGTATAGTAGTAATTTGACATCAAAATATTATTACTGTCAGTCAATTAATTGCTTCTAGTCTTCAACAATTGTAATGTTACTAGCCAAAGAGCATTGCCTGAAATTGTCTTTTTTTTTCTCGCGCCCACCAACCAAACATTGTAAGTAATATATATTTTTGGGCTCAAATCAAACGATATTTGATAAGGTAGGATAGCTGGGCTTATAGAGATAGCATAGTCGAGACCAACGGCTCAGCGTGCCATCCGAAGCACGGAATCATCATTCATATCAGAAAATCGGGTGATTCAAGCCTGCAATGTCCTAATCAAATCGAAATCTAACAAAATGTGAAGGTGCTCCACGCGGGATTAATTGGGAGTTTCTGACCTGTATATATGCAAGGTTATATAGCTTATATAATACATGATAAGGGCATCAACCTAATAACTCTGAAAAACCTTGATAGCTATCGAGACCTCATTCAAATACATTGACCAGTTTGGTCAATCGAAAACGGTTAACTGAGTTCGTATTGCGTTATTTTATCTCATAATTTAAGCTACATTTTCAAGGTATGTATCTTAGGATGGGCTACCATTTTAATGTAAGGAATAATAATAAAATAATAATAAAAACTTTATTGGCAAAAAAACACAGCTGAAATAAATATCCAGAATGTATGTATTATGGTGTTATTTAAAAGCCTGAAGCCTTTCTCGACAAATCGACTATCAAACACAAAAATATTTTTCCAAATTGAACCAGTAGTTCCTAAGATTATCCCCCGTTCAAACAAATAACAAACTCTTTTATTCGGAAAGCGAATTCCACAGGGACGAAGTCACAACACAACATGTTTTAAAGTTACCTTCAAAAATACGGAACAGTGATTATTTATGCACATAAAAAGGTGTTTGTTTGCTGCAAGGCCAAGACTGGTTTAAACAAGATTTTTTTCAGATGAACGTACAGATATAAATATACTATAATGACTGCAATTTGGCATAGGTATGACCCTTATTAAGCATTTGGGCATTATAAAACCATAATCCATCGTCAAGTTTTTAAGGTTTGATAAGTATTTTCCTAGTTGGCTCTTTTCATATTATGTCAAACTAGCCTTTCGTCACGGTTTCACACGCGCGTAATTTCTTTTTTTTTAAATATCCCCCCACTTCCCCCCACATTTCCGGGATCAAAAGTACCCTATGTTCACCGGGGATAGTGTAGCTAGCCAACAGAGAATAAATTATTTCAAATCGGCCCAGTAGTTTTTGAGTTTATTCGTAACATACAAAAATACAAATCTTTCCTCTTTATAATATTGGTGAAGATAGTGTAGATGTAGATAAGTGTAGAAGTGAAGATAAATGTAAATTAGTGAAGATTAGAGTAGAAGTGTAAATGTAAGATGTAGATGTAGATGGGCTTACAATTTAGTTTATTACAAAAAAATGTGAAGTTATGGCATAGGCCTCCCCCGATGGGGGTTTATGCCCATAGTCACCACCCTGGGCATGAAGTCCTCATATGACCCAATATGATCGTATATCGTTAAAAAGGTATTTTTAAATACAATAAAACTGGCCTTGAAACCATGTGGATCAAACACCCCAGTCTCGAGATATATTAATACAAAGTTAAAATTAGAGCGTCCCCCCCCCTTAACTTTTGAAATATTATTACAATAATTCTGAAAAAAATGTCCTGTATACCTCCAAGTAAGTACTTTCAACGAAAACTATAGCGAACTCTGTATCATACATAGTTATTTTTATACAACTCGACCAACTTATGACGGGCAGTTGCCCTTACTAAATGGTATCTTAAGCGGTCGGGCCATCTTTTAGCTACGGAACCCTTTCATGGGCGTGTCCGACACGCTCTTGGTCGGTTTTTTATTTAATATATTCAGTGTTATAACTCAAAGTTGTAGACAAGATTGTAACATTGAACTGTAAACGTCATTTTTGGCATTGATGAAGGTTAATTATTAATATAATCTGCAGTCATTTATTTTATTACATCAGAAGTTGAGTGCATTTAATTTTGGCACATCCTTGAATTTAATTTAAGAAAACTTCCGTAATATTATATACTGATTAGTATTATTTCACTGTGACTTGCTTGGTACATTAGAGGTTTTATGGTTCAAATTCTACTTGGTAAAAAATATATGTGGTTCTTAATCATTGCGTAAATCCTAATAAGATCCCATTGTAGACCCAATATGATTAGATGATCCTGATTTGACCAGGCTGGTTATCACAGTGAAGTGATTGCATTCATTTCAAATTTTGCAAAAACCCCCAGGTGGGGTTTGAACCCGCGACCCTCTGTTTTGTAGCCATGATCTCTGACCACTAGACCACGGGCCCGACAACAGTTAAGACAGATTTAACAGATAAACTGGTTATATAATAACTGGCAATTTTCTAAGTATACTTGAAGGTCGGTTAAGTAGCAAAGTCCACCAGTCATGGTAATGTCAGTTAAATGAATGGCACATTTTTAAATGGCATTATGAGTTGACTAGCTATGACTACGGTTTTGCAGTCTTTTTCGTTGCTACCATCATACTTTTTTATTCTAAATTATAAATGTGAAAGTTCGTTTGTATGGATGTTTGTCCGTCAATCAGGCTGAAACTACTGGGCGGATTTGGGTGAAATTTGGTATACAGGCAGGGTATGGGCTGACTTAGGTGATAATTTTTATCCCGATTAAATGCTCCCATGGGATAAAGCAGCAAACTTTTTAACGTGGGCGTAAAAACTAGTATGTAACAATTGTGATCATTGTATAAAATACAGCGATTTTCTGCCAATCATTAAATACTGGTTTGCCATTGCCTTCTCCATTACACACTTGAGCCTATGCGAAAGTTTATAATTACGCATTTTCGATACACTTTCACACAAAAACGATTACTTTTATTCGATAAAAGGTTACAATTAGCTACGTCAGAATCATAGGTAAAGACAATTGAAATTCCATAATAATACCAATAATATTTGTATCCAAGATCCAAGTTTAAATAAATTAATAATTAAGAACAAATGGTACAAAAAGTCTTAGCGATGTTGGCTTTGGCCCCACGCATGCTTCAAAGGATTGGGTCCCTGTGGACCCGTGATCTCTAAAGATTACCTAAATATAATAATAACCTCTTTTATTACTCTTTTACTACTGTTACATAATGACCAACGGACCGGGATTCGAACCTAGGTAAACAATTCACTACTTACCATATTCCACATGGACAGCTGAGGGCACCAGAAGAAATCTTCGTACGCTTCCTTCACATCATCATCTTCATCTTCCACATCTTTCGCCGCACATATATACAAAACTATGTATTGTAACAAATTGAAAAGATGGTGGCCTGTCCTGTTACATAGTTTTGCGTTGAAACATTTCTTTTTACTGTTCTCTTTATCTTTTTCTTTTTCTAAATCTGCCTTTTGACAAGGCATTTGGCAGCACGTCATATCAATTTGTACAGTTATTGTTGTTTTTTTAAATTTACTATTTTTATAATCAGAGAGATTAAGAAAATTTTGCTATATGATTGTTTTTTCTTAGCTAAAGGCTCACTTTGGGTTACTTCACTAACTTAGTAAGTAAGTAAGTCAGTAAGTGACACGAGTAGTACAAGTGATAACGACAGAATGATCAGAGTTTTACAAACTACAAAATTACAATGACACGGCTAATTATTCTAGGAGTCCGCACGAAATGTTTGAATCTCGCGATGATATTTCAAACAATGGTTATGCCACGTCATTTTAATGATGAAATATGTTTTGACAAAAATGCACACCGATTTGTGTAGTTAGAATAAGAATAATACCGTATTCGGCCATGGCGGCCGATCTTACGATCAACCAGGTACGCAGGATATCCTACTACTATTATAAAGGCGAAAGTTTGTATGTATGGATGTATGGATGTTTGTTACTCTTTCACGTAAAAACTACTGATTGGATTTGAATGAAACTTTACCACAATACAGCTTATACATCAGAATAACACATAGGATATTGGAAATCGAAATCCACGCGGACGGAGTCGCGGGCGGCCGCTAGTATTATAGTGCACAAGGGAGTGCGCAAGCACAGGTGCACTCCCTATTCCCTCAGTCTCATAGTTCGGTGAGACAGCAATCTGACACGACCGTAGAGAGATCAGGACAAACGAATTAACGTGCCTTCCGAAGCGCGGAGGAGCTCATGATGAAAATGTTCAGTCACCCATCCGATGACCGCCCTCTGCGAAAGTTGCTTAACTTGAACAATCGCTGACCGAGCGCGTTAACCACTGCGCCATCGAGCCCGAGATTTGTACAGTGTATTGGGCCTAGAATAGTACTAATAGTACTACCTTCTAGCATCTCTTCCCGTGGGTGTCGCAAGAAGCAGCTAAGTGTCATTTCGGGGTATGGGCAGCAGCGTTCCCCTGTGTTTTATCGTCATTAAAATTCGTTTTTAAAATACAAGACGACATTTAAAGTAGTACAATAGACGGCACCTGTTATCCATTCAGAACAAGAAAATAGTTCTTCGAGGTGTCTTCTATAAAAATCATTCATACTACAAAACACATTATGATATAAGCTTCTACTTAGTACTACTATATTTAGCAAAGTTGTTAATAGTCCAGTAATTTTAGCAATTTTGATCCACGATCTGCGGAATAATTCCTAGTGAGCTGAATTTTTGTATACACCTTAATTATGCTATTGTAATGATGATGTGAAAAATCGACATTGATATCGTGCCGGCTAAAAAAGTTATAGGGGTCCAAACGTCACGAAAATCAGTTTTTCGCAAATATCTCGCGATCTATTGCTCAGAGGTCAATATTGGTTTCATAAAAGTTGTTCGTCGTAAAATTGTCTACAAAAAAGGTCTCTTGCATTTTTCTGTACAATTAACCGTTTTTGAAATAGAGACTAGAACGCACTCACATATGGTATTGTATACCGTACGGCGCATACCAAGGCATAAACCCTATTGTTTGTTTTTTTCCCCTTTTCGTTTGTGTGTTTTTTGTTAGTATGATGATCTACATATAGAAATATAAAGGACTTGTAATACTAGTACAGTCAGGAAAATAGGAATATCAACTAAAAAAAACTAAGTGGGATTTTTTTTGTCACTTTATAACTCAAGAGTGGGCTCATCGAACCAAACCAAATTTTCAGGGTTTGTACAGACTATTTAGTAGATGTTTTATGTGAAGTTTGAACAAAATCGGTCGTTCTTTTTTTACGTAGCGAAGCACGTACCGGGCTTCTAGTAATGATATAGATATGCTATGTCCAGTGACGTTTGGACCCTTATAACTTTTTTAGCCGGCACGATATCAATGTCGATTTTTTACATCTTCATCACAATATCATAATAAAAGCGTATACAAAAATTCAGCCCACTAGGATTTTTTCCGCAGATCGTGGATCAAAATTGCTAAAATTCACATCGCATATCTATATCATTACTAGCGGCCCGGTACGTGCTTCGCTACGTATAGAAAGAACGACCGATTTTGTTCAAACTTCACATAAAACATCTACTAAATAGTCTGTAAAAACCCTGAAAATTTGGTTTGGTTCGATGAGCCCGTTCTTGAGTTATAAAGTGACAAAAAAAATTGCCACTTAGTTTTTTTTAGTTGATATTCCTATTTTCCTGACTGTAGTAGTATTACAAGTCCTTTATATTTCTATATGTAGATCATCATACTAACAAAAAACACACAAACGAAAAAGGGAAAGAAACAAACAATAGGGTTTATGCCTTGGTATGCGCCGTACGGTATACAATACCATATGTGAGTGCGTTCTAGTCTCTATTTCAAAAACGGTTAATTGTACAGAAAAATGCAAGAGACCTTTTTTGTAGACAATTTTATGACAAACAACTTTTATGAAACCAATATTGACCTCTGAGCAATAGATCGCGAGATATTTGCGAAAAACTGATTTTCGTGACGTTTAGACCCCTATAACTTTTTTAGCCGGCACGATATCAATGTCGATTTTTCACATCATCATTACAATATCATAATAAAGGTGTATACAAAAATTCAGCTCACTAGGAATTATTCCGCAGATAAAATCTAAAATTCCTGGACTATAATTTTAACTGCTCAAATTATGTGACATGTTTCGGGCGGGATTCGAATCTACGCCCACACTGCCTGTCAAATCGAAAACAGTCATCTACGAGTAGTTACGATGAACTTGTACTATGGATGCTAGGAAACGGATAAACATACTAAAACACTTTTTTATACATCCATGACTCGAGTAGAAATACCGATGTTCATCACAAAAATATTTTCCCCTAGCGGGATTTGAACCTACGTACCTCAGTTTTGTAGTCAGAACAACTGGCCCATCAACTACATAAATGAGTATTCTCTTTTTCTTTTTTTTTATATTAGCACTGTACATTGGCGTCTCCCTGCCTGATGGTAAGCAAAAGAGGAGTCCTAACAGTCATGACAACGAATGCGGTACCAAAATGGTATTCAATACATTGGCATCGCCATACCGGCCCGCAAGATACTTCTTCACGCTTCTCTTAACGAAATCCAGGTTATATGAAGGAGGAAACACGCACTATGGTAACTTATTTCACCGCTTAATAAACGGACGAGCCCGTCGGTCTAGTGGTCAGAGACCCTGGCTACACTAAGGGTCGCGGGTTCGAATCCCGCTAGGGGCAAATGTTGGTGTGATGAACATTGGCATTTGTACTCGAGTCATGGATGTTTATAAAAGTATTTAAGTATGTCTATCCGCTCCCTAGCATCCATAGCACAAGCTTCGAGCTTAGTCTGGGGCTAGGCAATTGGTGTATTTAAGGCATTTATTTAATAACATAATTATACTCACATAATTCCAATTAGTGAAGAAGAAAGGCATAAATCTCTTGCAGTCTCCATATATTGGTTCTTTCTTCACCATTTCATCTGTGATATTGTACCAGGAAAATAATCCTTGAGAAGTAGCAACAAACGCTACACATATACTCAAGAGATGAAATATTGTCCGAATGTACACCCTTATTGGTGTATGAACCTTTTTTTCGTTCATCACATCACTAGTCACTGATATAGTAGTGTCAGCCATGTTTAAAAATATATAACGACTTTTAATTTAAAAAGTGGCACTATTTTTTAGTTTGGAATGTTTGATTTGGTCTTTTAATTATTAAATAATTCACTTTCGATGTTTAATTAAAAGTATAATTTTTGTAGCACTTTTATTTTAATAACTTTTTTCACTGTTTAATTGAATACGTTTTATTTTAAATTTAAAATTGGAACGCGCGTAATTTAATATCACAGATTCGATCACAATTTTGCAACGGTCACTTCTCGATAGATTTCAATGTTGTTTGTACGATTTTTAATTTAATTATAACAAGTTTTTTAAATAGATGTTTATCAACAAGGTAACTTCTTACAATAAGCACGATTGCTATATATCCGACGCGCGTTTTTAATGAAAGGCAAACGGGTTCTGAGCTCGCTTATACAAGTTATTAGGGTTCGCTATTATTTTCGCATATTCTTCATTAAACTAGTTATTAGTGGGGGGCCGTGTAGTTAAGGCTTGGAATAGTACAACCCCATTTCTTCCAAGTGTCGTAAGAAGCCTTACAGAAGACCGCAGTGAAGTAGCACGTCGTACCTAACTATATGTTTCTGCTGGTGAGTAAGGTTGCCAGAGCTCAGTTGGGAAGGGTATGGGGTTAAGGCCGGCAACACATCAACGATACCTCTGGTGTCGCGGATGTCCATGGGCGGCGGTGCTTGCTTACCATCAGGCGACACGCTAGCTCGTTTGCCGCCTCTGGCATTAAAAAAAGCGACTAAGGGACATTTCGGGGGATGGGCAGCAGCGTTCCCCTGTGTTTTATCGTTCACCATACTGCGGTCACCAACCCGCCTGCCCAGCGTGGTGACTATTAATACAAACTTTGACGAACCGCTTGGTGTAATGGTCAAGAAGTTGCCTATTAGACCAAGAGGTCGCAGGTTCGATCCCCGCACAGAACCCACATTTGTGTGCATGAACATGTCTGTTTGACCTGGTCTGGGTGTTATGTATCTATTTAAGTATATTTGTAACTAGCAGCTCGTCCCGACTTACCCGGCACTAAACATGATATTTACACACTTTTTTTTAGTTCTATATATCTATCTATCTAAAGTCTATGTTAATAGGGGATAATGTAGCTTTAGAATGGTAAAAGATTTTGTTAAATCGGTCCTGTAGTTTTTGAGCCTATTCATTACAACAAAACAAACAAAGTTGTCCTCTTTATGATATTAGTATAGATACCACTGTCGATTCTGATATCGGTAACACAAGTGCCTTAGCTACTTAACACGGAGTCAGATCAATGTATGTGATATATTTAATTTTAAAAATCTTGAGTGGCGGCTTTTGTCCAGAAGTGCGCTTTCAAAGACTGTTGATGATGATGTATTATAGTTTCATTAAACCTCCGCAAAGTGGTATCATCCGCCATTTTAGGAAGTAATTTGATGGTAACGTCATTAGCATTATAAATGTGTTTTCCTTAGATTTTGTAAACAACACTCGTTACTTCCGCCAAATTTATGACAGCTGTCAATTTACGTGTAGGTATCTCCGTAATTTTCTTGTATGACGATTTAAATAATCAACAATTACTCATTCTTTTATTCACTAATTGGTTTCACCCGCGGCCCGCGTTATTTTGATTCCTGTTTTATCCCATGGGAGCATTTAATCGGGATAAAAAGCATCTTATCGCTTAGGTCAGCTCATACCCTGCCTATAGGTATACCAAATTTCATCAAAATCCGTTCAGTGGTTTCAGCTTGATTGACGAGCAAACATCCAAACTTTCACAATAATATTTGTGTGGTGATGTAATGAAGCATAATAAATACTAACTACTTTTAATAGGTAAAGAAGTTGTTCCTGCTCCTGGATCTCTCTACGGTCGTGTCAGATTGGTGTCCCACCTAATTATGAGAGTGAGGGAATAGGGAGTGCACCTGTGCTTGCGCACTCACTGCAGCACTATAATATATCCTGCGTACCTGGCTGATCGATGATTGGCTGCTATAGCATAATGACATTAAGATTGAACTCATGAACTTTTTGCCTGGTATAATGAGCTCTGTTTTTACGCTGGAATCATTTGCAACCATGGGTCTGCATTAATCTTAGCATATAAATACCACAGAAAATCTATTTTTATATTTTTTGTTGCCGAGTCTAAGATTAGTAATCCTTTAATAACACCCTTATTGTGGCTTATTTTATTTACGTGGCATTTTTGCAATTATAATTAGTAGGTATGTGATGAACATCAGCATTTGAACTCGAGTTATGGATGTTTATAAAAGTACTAGCGGCCGCCTGCGACTCCGTCCGCGTGGATTTCGAGTTCCAATAGCCTAAAGCCTCACTCGTCAAATGGACTAACCAACACCAAAATATTTTTTCAAATTGGACCAGTAGTTACTGAGATTAATAGCGCCTTCAAACAAACAAACAAATAAAACAAACAAACAAACTCTACAGCTTTATTTATTATAGATTTAAGTATGTCTATCCGTTCCCTAGCTTCCATAGTCCAAGCTTCGAGCTTAGTTTACAATATTCTTTTTCGAAAAATGAAAGAAAGCAATACAATACATATTTCATGAGTGTGAGTTGACAAATGTCGTTTTATAAAATGGACGGAGTAAAAGCGATGGACCTCTTAGAGGCACATTTCCTTAAAAGTTTTGTTAATTCCAATGAACCATTCACTTTCTAGTGGAGAATCTAGAGATTTCCATTTATTTACATTAAAAGTGTAGGTTATGTTTGCATAAACTCACATTACTGTTTGTTCATAATAAGTAATTGAATACTGAATTTCTATATTGATTGTAAAGTACTTATCTACTTAGGCTCGTATTAATAAATCGCACTCAACTCTGAGCTCGATCTTGAGTGCGAACTTGACATGTCATTCTCAAATAAAACAGCACCTCAAGTTCGCGCTCAAGTTCGATCTCAGAGTTGAGTGCGATTTTTTTTTATTTATACGAGCCTTAGTGTTCTTGCGGAAAGACGGGCCCGTTGGTCTAGTGTTCAGAGACCCTGGCTACAAAACCAAGGGTCGCGGGTTCGAATCCCGCTAGGAGCAAATGTTTGTGTGATAAACATTGACATTTGTACTTGAGTCATGGATGTTTATTAAAAGTATTTGAGTATGTCTATCCGCTCCCTAGCATCCATAGTACAAGCTTCGAGCTTAGCTTGGGGCTAGGCAATTATTGGACCAGGATTTTTAAAAATCTTACTCTCTTAATCTTAGTGTAGAAAGAAACATAATAGACTGGAATAACGCCACGGTATTTCGGCTTACAGATTTCTATACTTACAGACAGTATTTTTGTGACATTTTTTAATAATGACAAAGACAAAATACGCCTACTAGTATGAAAAACTTTCAATTTCATTAAATACGTCAAAAGCTGACGCCATTTTGAAAAAAAAAGAAATGTTACTAACTAAAATACTAATTTGGCTCTCAGGCCCTTATTGAAAAGGACATTGACACGAATTTCACTCTCCATATAAATCGATTAAAAATTTGCCGGAATCATTTTCTGCATATTTGGACGCTGGTATGTAAAAAAGAATCAAGGCGTTCTAATATATTACAACTTTTTGTTCTATAAATATTAAAATATTTGGAGCAAATGTTTGTTGGCTTGAAGCGTTTACTTTAACCTAAGCAAAACGTTTACCTACGTAACTTCCCAAATATGTATTAGCCGTCGTTTCTGGTCCCTGACGAAAGAAGATATTATCTGCTTTTGGTAATTATCAATACAATGAATAAACGTTACCTATTATGAATAACTCGTGACTAACGTGTAGGTAATTGATAGGAAAATGCGTTGCACAAAGATTAAAAAAAACCCACAAATGTTTTTGCCACAAGGTATAGAAATTATTTAAAATTTTAATATTTAATAGGAATCGCAAACGAAAGAGCAAATTGTAAGCATTCGTATAATACATAAAACTTTTTAAATAAATTAAAATGCATTTAAAATAGTAATAAAAAAATTTACCCTGTAAATTATTTCGCTTCATATTATCTCATTTTAATTATTTGCAAAAGTTTAAGCTTCTTGGATCTCTTTTGAATAACTCCAACCAGTTTACCCACAAGACCTAAAGCCCGGCACACAGATAAAAGAAAGTGGGTGCCTTATAATGTCATTTCTCTCTCTCCACACGTTAGTATAACCTTGAACGTTGGACGCGACGCGCGGTTTAAGAGAAAGTTTTATTGAATTTATTTAAAAAAAAACTCAATTTTAAATTAATTTTATTTTTAAATTTAATTTCCGTTGAAAAAAAAACTTTTGATTTTGTTAAATCTGTGCCTTCGTAGCTGGCCGAAAAAAAAAACATAAATGTCAAAATGGCGTTTAAAAAATCAACGGTATTAATTCTAATCCTAGTATTTTCTAGTAAAGTTGAGAGTGCTAGTTTATTCGAGAGATCTTATGAATATTTCATGAATTTGGGCAAAAGTTGGGCTCCAAGTTTCATGTCATTTGTGGACTGTATTTCTGAGGATGATCCTTTGAGTTGTGCTAAGGAAAAGGCGGGAAAAATGCTTGACAGCTGGGACGAAGATGTGCAAAAACAAAGGAGGAGTTGGCAGGGTAAGTATTTTTTTTATTTTTTTTGGTTACGCAAGTGTTTTGTTTTATAAGTTATTCTCAAAATAGAGTATATGGTGCAATATTTAACGGACCATAGTATTTTTTACGTTTTAAATTGCCAACATAGTTTATGGCTTTTTAGAGAGTTATTAAAATTATTTTGAAATTTTCAAAATTATGAACAATGCTAAAATCATTAGAACCACCTTAGAAGACTCTAAGGTTGTTCATGCGGGAATTTCTCTTTGATTGTAATTATAAAAAATGTAGCTATAGGGTATTTTTAAACAACATGAAAAATGCTTCAAATAAATATACAAAAAAAATATAAGTTCCTTTACACTATATATTTTTTTAAATAATTACGGATATTAGTGACAGTTTCAAAAAGAAATACAATTAGTTTATTTTGGCCATATTTATGGAATGGTAGAAAGTTGTCATGTCTAGAGCTAACAGGTTCGATTCCTTTAAAGTATAGTATCAGCCTTTTAATGTCCCACTGCAGGGCAAAGGCCTTCATAATTTTGAATCATGTTTTCGTTACAAAGATTGGATTTGGCCTAATAAACACGCTTGCGAAATGCGGGTTGGTGATCGCTAACCAGGGCTGTGTTCAGAAAAATGGAGAACACTTACACAATGTGGGTGGTGTTCCCCACTGGATTTGAACCCACTACCTGCGCGGTTTTTGAGCCCAACGCTCTAACCACTACACCACGGAGGCAGTTAATATATCTTTAATTATATGGAAGTGAAACTATTGATTTACGATCAGTCTTAGAAGATTAAAATACTAGTGTTAGCAACAAAAGAACGATTCTACACATTAGAGAGTAGCAATTATTAGAACTACTTATGTAGAAATGTGTATTGCAAAAACACAGATTGGCAAGTGGTACTTATTATTCGCAAGTGGATTCTCAATACAAGTTTTGTTGAAATGTTACAAGCTTTCACATCCGACTTTTTACAACTACATTTATAAGCTTTGGGTGTGTCCAGACAATATTAACCTAGAATTGCATGTGAAATTAAAGCTTTAAAAGTCAATCAAAGAGAGGTGAACTTAGTGGAACTTCCACTCGAATGAGCCGCTTGTCTGGGGAAGTACCTCCACCTTACAGGAGACCACAGTGAAGTAGCACTTCGTAACTGTTTTGCTATGTTTCTGCTGGTGAGTAAGGTCGCTAGAGCTCAGTTGGCGACATATTTGATTTTTTCACGAAGCTCCTGCTTAGATTAAAGTGAGCATTTGAAATCATGTTTTCGTTGCAAAGATGTTGTATGGCTTCATCACCACACATCCCAAATACGATATGGTTATCACAAATCCGAGCTGTGTTCAGAAAAAAAAACATTAAATCTTTACGACTACGACTCGAGAATCGAACCCAGGACCTCAGATACTGCTGAGTACCATATCTAACGTCAATGTCAAAGGCTTATTCCACAAACCCCCTTAGATAATCCCCTGCGCAGGGGATTTGTAGACTTTTTGTCCAGAAAATCCCTGTGTATCGTCGCAGGGGATTTCTAGACTAAGAGTCTTCAAATCCCCTTAAAAAATGCCTGTCGTTGTAACTCGCGTTCACTCACTGTGTAAATTAATTTGCGGTCGCGAGAAGTTGATGTTATCTCTCTAACCAGGTTGCGGGTAGAAAGGTTGAAATTGCGTTTAATTCAGTTAATATGTCATATCCGGATTCTTGAGTTTTTCTTACTCCGATCGGAAAGAGCGTTCTTTCGCTCCCTACACATTTATGAAACTAGCGGCCGCCCGCTTCTTCGTCCCCGTGGATTTCGGTTTCCGCACACATAGTGTTATACATATTATAGCATAAAGCCTTCTTCGAAAAATGGACTATCCAACACAAAAACGATTTTTGAATTCGAACCAGTTGTTCCTGAGATTAACGCGTTCAAACAAGCAAACAAAATAAATCTATGATGGCAATTGCAGTTACACGGTAGCATAATGAGTTGAAATCCATGAATCAACATGGATTTGTCTTCTTGGTGAATGTAAAATACGATAACTCAGGTACGCAGGATAAGTGAGTGCGCAAGCACAGGTGCACTCCCTATTCCCTCACTCTCATAGTTCGGTGGAAAAGCGATCTGACATGACCGTAGAGATAAAAAAAACTGTGACACTGACTGAACACATAAACAAGGGTCGCAGGTTCGAATCCTAATGTTTGTATGATGAAAGTCGACACGCGTAAAATGTTAGTGTGGTATTCCATAGCTCAAGCTTAGTTTGGCGATAGGAATGACGGTGTCTGCGATTGAAAAATCAGCTATATGGCAATACGTAGGCGTTAGGTCTGTCATGTCATGGATGAATTCACCAATCAAATACCACTTAGACCCTACGCCTACCTACTGCCATCAAGCGAATTTTTCATTTGCGATAATTTGTGCCTTCCTTATCCCCACATAGTTCAATCTGCTAAATGAGTGACGTGGAGTGACGCTTGTGTAGATGAGTGCAAAAATCCACCGTCGGGAATCGAACGGTAAACTTGCACCGTAAGCTATCCTGTTAAACCGCTTATGCGTGTGGTTTCCTGATGTGGCTTGTCAATCAACGGGTTACATAAATCCATAGATTTAGAAAGTATTGTTTTTTTTATAGAATCTCAGAAATAATCTTATCTCAGAAGACTGTATGAGTCAGAGACAGAAATTGCTGATTTGTTAAAATTATGGCAATTAAAACCGATTCTTCTCGGCAGAATCTGCCTTCCGAATCGGTGGTCGAGTCATTATTACTGTATTTTTATGACGATTCATAATATTATAGTAAGACCGATTAAATAAAGAATATTTTGATTTTGATAGTGATAAATAAAAAAGGCTAAAATCTGGTGAGGCCGTATTGAACGATTTTATAATAAGATCATTGTAATTTAATTGTAAGAGTGTTTTGTGAACTACATTCATACATTTATGTGTTTTTTTTTTATTAATTTTTCAACTTTACTAAGCTGCTTTAAGAGGACTCTCTCCTTTTCTAAAAGGACATCATAATAATTAAAGATGTGACACTTATAAATGCCTAAACAGGGATTAGAACCACAACCACACGCTTTCATACACCTAATTAATATCCGGTTGTTGAGAAATGCTATAAAATGAATCACACACAGCTTTCTTTTTAAACGGCATTTATAAACGAGTGCCATATTCTTTTATATTGAATCAGATCTGTATAATATGGCTCTGTTTATAAGATTCATTGTGGAGGACGCCATACAGCGTCCCTTATATCTTTTACGAATGGCGTTTGACGCCAAATGGCGTCTTTAACAATCCTCTGAAATTGTATGGAATGGCTTCTTTGAGAGTTATAATTTGTATAATTTTTAAATTATAAACAAAGAAGAATTCATCCGATTGTTGGCTCAGGCGAGACTCGATCCCAGCGCCTCTTGCAATCCAGGCTAGCAAGCATGTAAAAAATGCTTATAATAAAAATACTAACAGTTATGTTTTTTTGTCATTATTTGCCACGTAAATTATACCTGTATGAATCGTTTTATGATTTATTGCCGGTTTGAAAACGTAAAAGCTAAGTTTAAAACAGAAAAATTGTTAACCGCTACGGTCCCTGAAAGTGGGATAAGCAATGATTTGTATATTTGTTGATGTAGTTTTCAACATGTTGCGTAAAACTCTTAATTGATCAAGCGGTAAAAAATCAGAGCCAATGCATTTCTTTACAAAACCTCGCTAAGTTATTTCGGCATAGTGTGTCATTTCCCATTTAAAAGTATGTATGTCATTCATGAAACCGATGGAACGTTTTTTCAGCCGAGTTAATTCGGTTGCGTTTTTTCCGAATAGTATGTTCCTTCACTAAAGATTGGCCGCATAGTCGAAACTTGGCTTAACTTGACTAAGAAAAACGTTTAAAAATTGCCTACTCATCATGCCAAATCATATATCACACGGTTTTCTCCTACGAATATCTCCCAAACCTGTTTAAACCGGGTTCGAACCAACAACCCACTTTTACTCAAACACAACGGATTCACATCAACTCGGCATTTCGCAAATACGCAATATTGCGTGACCCACAACAATTAAAATGGGAACTAGTTTTTTTACACTTTCGAGATTAACTTTCGAGTTATTTTAGGTACTTTTATTAACTTAATAATAACCATGTGAAATTTGGTTATTTTTGGAAGTCTAACCATGCTATATGTTAAATTAAGCAAGCCTGGTAAAAGCAAAAAAATAATTTCAAATAACATGTTTGTCCCGGTCTGGGTGTTAAATGTTTCTATTTAAATATACATATCAATATTAGTTCTGATATCTGTAATACAAGTGCTTAATCTACTTAACGCGGAGTCAGATTAATTTAATTGTATTAATAATGGGGCCGGCCAAATATGAAAATAAACCCGTTAAACGGAGACTTCGCTAGAGAAACATGAAAATAATAATAATTGTATTATTAATGTTAGTTCATTAACTTCATTTAAATACCATGATACTGTCAATTGTTTGTGAAAGAAAATAACATTACTTTCGCGATTCAAGAATTCATACTAATTACTAATCGTTCAATGCAATCTACCGGCAGTTTATGGCACAGTTTGTGGTGAGAAGGCACTAAATTTAACCGAAGAACGTAGTTAAACCATTGTTAAGAAAGGTCGTTATTTTGAGTCTATTCTAGTTTGTATTTATAAATACTAGGTCTTGAAATCAGGTTTTTTCATCTGTGCAATAAAATGCAATCAAAATTTTCACACGCGCTTGTTTGATAAATTGAGAGTAAATATTTACTCAATGCTTTCTACGAGTTAAGTTATTGTTCAATTATTAATAATTAGCGGCCGCCCGCGACTCCGTCCGCGTGGATTTCTTTTTTTCGAAATAAAAAGTAGCCTATGTTCTGTCTCAGGGTCTAAAGATTGTCTGTACCAAATTTCATCAAAATCGGTTGCGAGGTTTAAGCGGGAAAGCGTAACAGACAGACAGACAGACAGACAGACAGACAGAGTTACTTTCGCATTTATAATATTAGTTGGGATTTGTTGTTGAAGCTATGCTCATTTGTTCTTAGGTTCGTATAATATAAACTCCCATTTCCAGTAGTTCCTGAGCTTAACTCGTTCAAACAAACAAACTATTCAGATTTATTATATAAGTATTGATTAGAGTAGATATGAGATTAGATAGAGAAAAGAGCCTCACTAGCACCAACATAAAATTAAAGTATATTTTCATTTCGAATTCAGCTAAAGTACCTACATACCTTTTGGCTATAGCAAACAAGCTACCATATTGCAATTTGCTAACTCATAACCCCGTGAACTGAGTCATTGTCAATATTTATCGCCGATACAACTTAAGATCGAAAGTGAAGATCCATTCATAAGGCTTGGGAAAATCTATTTTTCACTTTCACATCTCTACAATAGTAACTATGATTATAGCTTATTGTGCGATCGAATATTACTGTTACAGACATTATAATCATGTATTGTAGATAGACTGTTAATTTGGAAACCATATTGTAACGATGATGGAGTTTTTTTGGCCTTTGTTAGAGGTTTAAAGATTCCCAAGCTTAGTAATAACTGGCATTTCATTGGTAACCTTAGGAATCTTTAAGTGAATGTTTGAGTGAAAATCGTTTTGATTTTTTTAGTACTGAATGATCAGTCATTCATTTGATGTTTGATTATTTAAAGGAAGTTTTTTTAAATGTGGTATTAATGGTAAGTGACCACCGTAGCCCATGGACATCAATAACCGCACAAGGTTCGCAGATGCGTTGCCTGCCGATAAGACCCCATACCCTCCCCAACTGAGCTCTAGCGACCTTACTCACCAGCAGAAACATAACGCAACAGATGCGAAGTGCTGTGGTCTTCTGTAAGGTGGAGGTACTTCCCCAGACGAGAGGCTCATTTGAATGGAACTTCCACTAAGCTCTACCTCTCTTATCATGGCGATTCGGGCTTCTCTTTTGCTTACCAACAGTTAGAAAGGAGCCTACGGAATATTATAATAGCTCTTAAATATATGATTATTTTTATATTAGCGCGGTATATCGGCTCCACATTGCCTGATGGTAAGCATAAGAGGAGCCCTAATTTCCATGACTACAGATGCGGTACCAAAGAGGTATCCTATCCGTTGACATCGGGATACCGAAAATACTTCTACACGCTTCTCTTGAAGAAACCAAGGTTATAGGATGGAGGAAACATGGATGCTGGTAATGCATTCCATTGGTTAATAGTTCGGCAAAGAAATTAATTGCTGAAGTGCTTGGTTCGCGTTGGAATAGTGGCCACGGTAAATTAATAATCAAAATCAATAATCATTGGACTAACACACCAATTACCTAGCCCCAAACTAAGCTCAAAGCTTGTACTATCGATGCTAGGGAACGGATAAACATACTTAAATAATACTTTCATAAACATCCATGACACGAGTACAAATGCCGATGTTTATCCATTGATATATCTGTTTATCACACAAACATTTGCCCCTAGCGGGCTTCGAACCAGCGACCCTCGGTTTTGTAGCCAGGGTCTCTTACAACTAGACCAACGGGCCCGACAAAATTGATGGCAACGTTGACCAGCGCACGTGGTCCTTTGAAGGAATGGGAAAGGGAGAATAACGAAGAAAAAATTTATCAGCTAAAAGACTATTCTCTCTTCACAGTGGCAGCCGATGCTGAGGTGGCAGCTTCTGGCAGATCCCTGGACCAGATGCCCTCGAAGATAGGAGCGCAGGTGGAAGCTTTCATCAACTCACTTGGAGAGGTCGTCTACAATGGAATGGCTAGGTAAGTTATCATTATCATCCTAGCATGTTGTATCTTCAGCCATTCCCTTGGAGCCCTGGGTACGCTGCGACTATACTATTTATTTTAATTATTTATTTTAAACTGATAACCCCATTTCTTCTCCTGAAAAATCAGTGTCAATTAAAATATTTATAACTACATTAAATACTATAGAAGATAAACAGCAACCCTGAAAAAGACCAATATTATAATTTAAAGGTTTTGTGTATCCGTCTTTACAGCTAATTACAAAAGTTAAATTAGAATAACATGACTTTATCAAATCTAAAACCAAAGGGGGGAAGTTATACCATTCTAACGCGAAAAATATCAGCTCGTGCTGAACTGAGCCAAATGCTTTCTCTAGGTCAATCCAGCACACCGCTATTTGTCTATCGTGTTTCCTGGCATCCTTCAAACTTTCCGCCAACAATGTGTTATGTTCTAAGCAATCAGAAACTCCTGGTAAAAACCCCTTCTGGTGCTTTGGCGTAAAGTATTCGTTGTTTAACATAAATTTTGTCGCAAACTAACTTAGGGAATTTATTTACAGGCCTATTACAGAGAATGGCTAGATAAGTTCCAATCTTTTAATGTCCTTTCTCCTCTTCTTTGGGTCAAATGATTTTTTTTATAAATGTGTACCTCCCGTGTCTTGTTAAAATTGTAGCTTTTGAGAGGAGGTATTTTTCTAGACGGTTTTTCTTGAAAGAAGCAACATCTGAAGCTTGCATTAATGTAATGAGTTTCTGTTTTTTGGTTTAAACAATTGTAATTTCCAAAGGATGTTTCATTATTCTGCACAAGGTAAGGGCTGACGCAACCACTTTCTTGCCCAAAGACAAAGTATACATTTATAATTTGGCGCTTTCATTTCGTTGACACACTTGAAACATCCTGTTTTCTCGTCTCCTTTTAAGGCTGTTTTGCTGTAAGACAAGGATGGACAATACAGCTTTAAAACGGTTGGGCTATTAACTTAATTTATGACTTTTCAGCCAGATTGCTTTTCTTAGAAATGCGTTGAGAAACTATAGACTATATTAATTGAAGACCTAGAATTGTTCTGACATACTTTTAATCAACTGCCTTCGTGGTGTAGTGGTTAGAGCGCTTGGCTCAAACATCGGAGGTCGTGGGTTCGAGTATCGCGAGAAACACATCACTTTGTGTTGGTTTTTTTTGTTAGGACATTGCAGGCAGGTATCATCTGATTGTCCGATAAGAATGATGATTCAAACTATCTAGTTTCCCTTGTAAGGATTGCGGAGGTTAGACGACAGTCGCTCCATTGGAATAACCAGGCTGGTCAATTCAGGATCATAGTCGTAGCGTACCCTAGGCTCCGAAGCAATGGCTAGGATGCAACCGAGAGAGACGCTAGGATGATGATGACTTATAATGAAAATCTTTACAGTATACATTCGGTATATTACGATCTTAAATCTGTAATAAATCTATACAATTTTGAAGGTTTCTTAATACATCTCGTTGTAAAATCACTTAGGACTTGAACTCATTCTTATCGTTCCAAAATTTATTTATCATGATTTTTTACATATATATTTTTTATGTCAATTTAAATCATGTTTCGTGCTTACAAATAATGTATTTAATAAAGATTACAATTCTAAAATATGTAATCAATAACATTAATAAGGCGTGCTAACAGCTACATAATTTTAAAAAATAAACGAATCTATAACTCTCATATAAAGATCTTACGACGATCGCTCGAACGCTCATAATAAAAACTGCATATCTGTTAGTGTGTCAGCCGTGAAGTGTGCCACTAGGCTTGTAGTCCAGGGTTCGATTACC
The DNA here is from genome assembly GCA_958496325.1 of Nomophila noctuella. NCBI lineage: Eukaryota > Metazoa > Arthropoda > Insecta > Lepidoptera > Crambidae > Nomophila > Nomophila noctuella. The sequence continues at coordinate 6,780,137 of OY292508.1, forward strand.
GAGCGCGATTGGCGCGTAACGCACGATATCGATAATGTTTGAAAACTAGTTTGGTTTATTATTTTTATCATATCAATTTTTGATTGGTATGATTAGTGTGTAATTTGAGCAGTCGGACTTCTCGTACGAATTTGAGTTTAAATTAGATATTTTACTCGTCTCTGCCGATTTGAATATATAAAGAACAAACTTGACACAAATCCGCATTTGGTAGGCGTGGTGATTTAGCCAAAACCCATCTTTGTGACGAAAATATGATTTCAAATGACGGAGGCCTTTGCCCTGCAAGGGGACACTGATACTTTACTATACTTTTGTCACAAAGCATTTATAGAATTGAAAATTTTATTAGTTAGCTTTTATATATCTTGCACCATACATATTATAATAAGCTTTACTTAACAAATGTTTGTTTCAGAGGCCAAGACACACTTTGGTTCATTGAGCCATCAAAGTTAGTTAGTTAACAAATGTTTGTCCTGTACGGGAACGAACCCGCGACCTCTCGGTCTAATAGTCAACAGTTCTTGACCACAACACCAAGCAGCTCGTTTAATATACATAAATGTTTTATGTCTTACAATAATATAATAATTCTGTTTTGTTTTAAACAAAACATTATTATGTTTTAAATAATATTATAATACCTAATTATGTTTTAAACTAAACAATAATTACACTTGCGGTTCTAGATTCAATTATACTAGAAATCAAAATTACGCGAATTTCTAATTCTTTAGTCTGGTAAAATTTTAATTACTTAATAACTTAATAAGTAGTAAGTGTAGCCATTAAATTTCCGCCTGATCGCTCTACGGTCGTGTCAGGTAAGTGAGGGAATAGGGAATGCACTGCTTGCGCACTCACTTGTACCACATATTATTCTTATAGTCCATACGTTGTTTTTTACAAGGACGGAAAATTAACAAGAGGGTCACCTGATGGTAAGTGATCACCGCTGCCCATGGACATCAACAACTGCATAAGGGTCGCAGATGCGTTGCCTGCCGTTCAAAACCCTATACCCTCCCCAACTGAGCGGCGCACTCACACACCAGCAGAAACATAGCACAACAGTTACGAAGTGTTATTTCAATGTGGTCTTCTGTAAGGTGGAGTTACTTCCCCAGACAAGCGGCTCATTCGAATGGAAGTTCCATAAAGCTCTACCTATTTTCAAGTCAAATCAACAGAGATAGAATAAATATAAGTTTTCAATGGTTTTTCTAAATTGATGCAATATTTTCTATTTTCATTATTGACAAAATACATTGAAAGAAAATTACAGCTTTGACGCAGAGGGTGGACGCACTTAAAATTTCGAGTTACCCCTTCACCTACCATTGGGTGAATTTGGTGGGAGAGCAGGTCATTATTGCCCATATTTTCGAAGTCATAAAAGTTATGCAAACAAAAAAACTTTCATTTTTATCATATCAGTATGGGATTACTAAAGATAAACTAAAACGTAGTATAACCTAGATAGTTAACCACTGATTTCACTTGGTTAAATATTAAACGTTTAACGGTATATTTCGTTGGTATGCTTACGGTATTCGGTGTAACATACGCTAGTTAATTAGTAAGTAGGTTCAATGCCACGTTAAGGCAAAGTTTGTTTTTCACATATTTGTTATTTAAGGAGACAAACGAGCTAGAGGGCTACCTGATGGGAAGTGATCACTGCTGTCCATGGACATCAAAAATACCACAAGGGTTGCTGATGCGTTGCCTGCCTTTAAAACCCCATACCCTCATCAACTGAGCTCTGGAGTTTATACTCCCCCAGCAGAAATATAGCAAAACAGTTATGAAGTGCTAATTCACTTCTTTTCTTAGTAGTTTCTTATCCACATTCATGGGAAGAGTTAATAAGGAGTGTACTATTGTGCCCGCTCTCACTTGTCTACTACATACATATAATATCACTAGCAGCTGCCCGTGACTCCGTCCGCGTGGAATTCGATTGCCTTATTATGCTTTGCCGTCAGAACTAAGAACCTAACATATATACGTTTAGAAGGAACGGTACTCTTACCTGTCAATCAGGTGATAAAAGCCTAAACTCTCCTAACCATCTGGGAAAACTTCACAAAGTGTAAGATTTCCCCACTGGATTTTAGCCTTCAACCTACGTTATTCTCTCTTTATACCTTTATCCATATACCAGGGAAGCATTTTATGAAGTTTTCTAACCAAGTAATGTTTTCCAGATCACTATCAAGAAAACACGACCACGAAGGCGGTGGAATCGACTCAATCACCATCTCCACTGGCGGAGAAAAGAAAAAAATGAAGAAGAAGAAGCAAAAGCCACCCAAGATCCACTTAGTCCATCCAATGATGATAGCTCCAGCCCAGAAGGACGAGAAAGGTCGTGGGTTCGACTCCAGTCGAGTGCAATCCTGGGTGATCGGTGAACGGAGCGTGGGAAGGAACGCCTCCAAAGGCCGGGGGGTGATGGGTGACCTCTGGAGTATGGGGGAGGAGGCTCTGGATGCCCTGGCAGAGCATGCAGTGAAGAGTGATCAGGTTGAAGATGGGATTGAGGATAAGAGCTCGTTGGAAGGTTGGTGGGGGTTGCATCTTGGTCTATCTCCTATTCTTTTACCAGATTTTATTACATAGAATTTCAAGTTGAAATACCCATCAAAGGATAAAAAAAACCGTTGTGCACCCTTGAAGAGAAAAAAATATTTTCGTCTCAGTGCTTTTAAGTCTTAGTTCGACTTCGATGATAATTTTTGTCTGATGAGTTTTCTTAGTTCATTAATACATACGTACAAAAATAATGATGATTGAAGTATAATATCGTTTGTTGATGACATTTTTGTCGTCAGTAGCAAAAGTTTTGCTAAAAAAAATTAAATTAATTTCGAGTGCGACTTGGATTCCTGCCTGATTTGCGTCTTTTCTAGTGCAACAATAAATAATTTGCTTAGTATTTTTTCTCTCTAGTACATCTATGCTCTGGACGTCATTGTAGGTTCTCCATGAATTCAGAAAATCAGAATAAAAATGGTAAAGTTTCTTACAATTTTTGCATCGTGACAATGCATTTTGTATGCATGTTTATTTATTATTTATGTAGCATGGCATCCCAAATATAGCATCAAAAATTATTTTTATTTGCATTTTTATAAACATGCATCAATTATATTGTTTTGTAAAGCCCAAATATTGTGAAAAACTCAAAAGTCGTAGATTTTATTCCAACATTACAACTTTCAGTCTCTGAGTATTTGCTTTGAATTAATAATTAAAGAAGAAACATTTATGTTATGATTATTTACTATGCTTGGTTTTATAGATAAGATAAAAGCCTACTATACAAGAGGTCGCGGTTTCGACTCCCGCACAGTACAAATATTTGTGAGCATGAACATGTCTGTTTGTCCTGGTCTGGGTGTAATATGTATCTATTTAAGCATATTTCTTTTACTGTTAATTCTGATTTCGGTAACACAAGTGCTTAAGCTACTTAAAACAGAGTCAGATCAATGTACATGTGTATGTGATGTTGTGAAATATTAAGTGTCCCTCTTGCTCGTTTGCATCTTAACATAAAATACCTATATATTCTAAAGCCTATCTTCTAAATCTTCATTTGGCATCTTCTATCAAATTCTAGAACAAAGAGGCAAGAAGAAGAAGAAAAAGAAGGCCATCCTCAAGCTGCTGATCCTTGGAGCAGTTCTCAAGGCGAAGATTGGAACTCTTCTGCAGATTCTGTCATTCAAGTTACAAGTACGTATAAGTTAACAGAAGTAGACTTTAGTCGAACTTACACTCGAATGAGCCGCTCGTCTGGGGAAGTACCTCCACCTTACAGAAGAAAAATTAAATCAAATCAAATTAAAATATACTTTATTCATGTTAGGCCTCTGCAAGGCACTTATAAATCGTCAAAAATTAAAAGCACAAAGGAATGACTCGACCAAAGAACACAGTGAAGTAGCACTTCGTAACTGTTGTGCTATGTTTCTGCTGGTGAGTAAGGTCGCCGGAGCTCAGTTGGGGAGGGTATGAGGTCTTAAAGGCAGGCAACGCATCTGCGACCCTTGTTTGCGGTTGTTGTTGTCTAGGGGTAGCGGGGATCACTTACCATCAGGTGATCCTCTTGTTCCATTGCCACACCATAACATAAAAAAAAAACTAGAGCTTATTATCGTCACCATCAGATAACATAGGTCTTTTAACTTCTTCTTTAAAATACTCTAGAAGATTCTTTTCTGATAATAATCTCATCTTCTTTTCCTTCACAGGTTAAATTCTTCCTCATTGCTCTGATCGGTCTTGGAATCAACCTGGCTCGCCTCTGGATCGACATCAAGAACAAGCACAGCCAGCAGCCGCAGAAGGTGAGTTGAAACGGACACCCATCATGGTATTGACCATGTTGGAGGCGCTTAACTGTTAACAGTATTTTTCTTAGATTTTTGTCAGCTTTAATGAGGAAGTGGTTGTTAGGCTGCATTCTAAAGGACTACATCACAGAGGTCTAGGGTTCAAAACCCAGGTTGGATAGAAATTGATTTTGTCTTTTCGAATATAGTTTCAGACAGGAATCTGAAAGTTAAGGGAATAAGTACACTGATTTGCATCGTAAAGAATGACATTACAATCAAAGCTTTAATTTTTATTGATTTTTTTTAATAACTACACTCGCAACCAATAATTTGGAATCACTTACTTGAAATTGCTTAAATGATTCCAAGCTTTTGCTCGCAAGTATCATAGTTTCTTGTTTACCTACCTAATTAGCTCCAAAAATTCAATATTTGCCCACCCATCCGACTACTAACAGGTAGAGCGTTGCTTACCTTTCTCTGTATATCTATCCGTATCACATATCACACATATATGTATGTAGTATGAACAAACGCATACGACTAATCTGATATGCGTATTCTTGAAGTGAAAGTGACCTTAATACGATTTCACACGTAAATTGTATGTACCTATGTAATTTTAATTAGTAGGCTATGATCAAAACTGTTTGTTTTAATTTGTATTAATAACTTTGCAAATAGTTTTCAAACGATCATTGCTTAGGCTATACAGGGTGGAATTTTAAACTGGAGTTTTTTGCTTATTTAACCTCTTTTCTGATGACTGTAACTTTTTCTAAATCTGTGAATGCAGATCAAAATATCCCAAAAAGTTGTGGATAGTTGACACGGTTTTCTTGTTCCTGTAACGGTTATAGTAGCTGCCCTTTAAAACCCGTTTCAAAATACCACCCTGTATACATAGAATGGCTTCACTAAATAAATATACCTCACAAGAAGTGTGTGGTAAACTATTCGATTAAACAAATTTAGAGTGGTAGAGCTTAGTGGAACTTCCACTCGAATGAGCCGCTCGTCTGGGGAAGTACCTCCACCTTACAGAAGATCGCAGTGAAGTAGCACTTCGTTACCGTTGTGCTATGTTTCTGCTGGTAAGTAGCTTAGTTGGGCAGGGTATGGGTTCTGAAAGGCAGGCAACCTGGCAACGCATCTGCGACCCTTATGCGGTTGTTGATGTCCATGGGCAGCGGTGATCACTTACCATCAGGTGACTCTCTTGCGCGTTTGCCTCCCACTTACTTACCTAACTTTAACTGTACTTAATTTGTCCATTTATCAAGGGACAAAGTACAACATTCAGTTCCCAGTAATGACAATTACAAGTGGATAAACAAGTTTATCAGACGAGAAATCAGGTAACATCCGTAAAGTCTTGTGGTAGAAATTGATGTGTTAAAATTACCAGGTTTTAACGGACATTTTCTATATAACTTGTTACTTTGAATCATGAGTTAACAATTTCTACAAGCGTACACTTTTCTTGTATATTTGTATGAATAACGAATGTAATTATTTTAATGTAGCGTTGGTGAATACTCAATTATGTTATTCATGTTTATAATAGTCTCGTTAGTCCTTTTCAAGCCACTTGTAAAGTTTTTTTTTGAACACATTTTCATATATCTTCACCAATCGTGTAAAATGGTGTGTTGAGGTGAACAACACTTTTTGAACTCTAGTCGTGGATGTTTATAAATGTAGAAGATTTAATTATGTCTATCCGTTCCCTAGCATCCATTTTACAAGCTTCAAACTTAGTTTGGAGCTAGGTAGTTCGTAACTTAAGTCAGTCAACAAGTTTTAAATTTAATGAATCTTATTCCTAGTAAATTATTTACTTATTTACACTCTTTTTACAACATCTATTGGTGTTTCTATATTATAAATCACATTTACTGATATAAAGCTGTACATTTTAGGCCCAAATGCTGTTAAATACAATTATTATAACTCTAATAAAAAAGTATTTATTTAAGATTACCGTTTTTGTTGCATTAGGTTAGACTGTAATGATGATACATAAAACATTTTGATTAATAAATTAGGTAATGTTGTATCGTTTTATTGCAAAGTAAATAAGAGACACAGCCACCCAATCCCAACATATTATATGTATATGTGTATATGTATGTATTATATGTATATCTCCCACATCTGCAGAATCAAGTGGACCTGTATACGGAAACAGCTCGATTGGCGACGGGTTTTCTCCCGCCATACTGACGGATACGAAGGTGATTTGCAAATAATTTCACTGAATACCACTGATGTAGTGGTGAAAGTAGCTGTGACCTTCCAATCGGTGGCAATGCACGCAAATATATAAAGGCACCTTACTATGAACCTATAGACTTGTCTTTTGCTAAAAGCATGCTGTTCCGACACAATCTTTCTTATGTCGTTGTCACTTTATAACTCAAGAACGGACTCACCTATCCAAACCAAATTTTTAGGGTTTGTTCGGACTATTATGGTTTATGTGAAGTTTGAGCAAGAAGTGGTTCTTCATTTACCAAACACGTACCGCATCACGTATACGTACACTTTCCGCCAATCAAAATTATATTTTTAGACGTTGTTTTAGCAAATAACTCTTTGAACTAGGTACATTATATGATGCAACCAGTTTCAAACTATACTCTTTCACATTCTTATATACTCCTCATAACTGAAGGTCCTGATTGTATGAGATGATTCACAGAATATACTTTGCCACTGCCTTCTTCATTTCACACTCGAATACAGTAAATGTTTCCTCACGATGTTTTCCTTCACCGTAGGGGTAGTATGATTTACGCACATATTTCTCTTGGCCATAATAATGGAGTGGTTTGCCATTGCCTTCTCCAATTCTGACACAGGCTCGTAGTGTGCATGCTACCTCACGATATTTTTCTTCCCCATAAAGCTAGTATTAATTCCGCACATATATATAATTCTAGTTTTTTAAAGGCAAGCAGCTCAGCTAGACGTATCGATTTAAGCCCTCTTAGTAAATCAAAACTTTCAGCTACTTCGCAAGAAAACAATCGATTTAGGAGATGCATTCTCAGTCACGACATCACGACAAAGTGCCGACCGAGCACTGAACTCGTGACCCATCGTGGGGAAAGCATTGTCTCAACTCAACAGCTTAAGGTGGATCTTGACTTTCCCTTTATAATAGTTAATTGTACAAGTGTTTTAATCTAGTTTGTTTAGAATTCATTGTGCATAATCTTAACATTGGAAAGTTAATACCAACCTGCATCCGTGGTGTAGTGGTTAGAGCGATGTGCTCAAAACCTCGGAGGTCGTGGGTTCGAATCATAATCATAATCATAATAATCTTTATTGTGAATCACAGGTTATTACAGATGGAATACATTATTATACATAGTATCTCTGTGTTCCGCCTAATAGGCATACATCTTATTAAAGGTACTTACGATATTAGTTAATAAATTATAGTACAATCAATCAATTACAAAAAAAAATATACACTACAATCAGTCAATTTATAAATAACATTACAATCAATAACTATTATTATAATTAAATATTACAATGTATCAGTAAATCCCAATCTCCAACACTTTCACTTTGTGTTGGTTTTCCCAGTTTGATTAGGACATTGCAGGCTCGAATCACCTGATTGTCTGATAAGAATGATGATTCCGTGCTTCGAAATTAAGGCACGTTAAGCCGTTGGTCCCGACTATGATCCTAATGGTCTGGTTGGTAAATTCACGATCATATTCGCAGCGTACCCTGGGCTCTGAGGCAATGGCCGAGGATGCAACCGGGAGAGACGCTAGGATGACGATCATGATGGAGTAAATACTCCAGTCAAGAAACCACAATGATGGTGGGTAATTGGGCGTAAAGATCGTTGGTTTTTAATATCACATTATTCATTAATACAAACAAACTAGAGGGTCATCTGATGCTGCCCGTGGACATCAACAACCGCACAGGGGTCGCAGATACGTTGCCTGCCTTTAAGACCCCATAACCTCCTCAACTGAGCTCTGGCGAACTTACTTACCAAAAACATAGCACAACAGTTACGAAGTGCTACTTCACTGTGGTCTACTCTAAGGCCCTTCAAAAAGCCTTAATACATACAAAATAAGCCTATCCGTTACATTTTGTTCCAAACATTAAACTCTAATTTAGGTTGTAAACACGCCAAGTGGTTGCCCAAATACTTTCACTAACTCATTCACAGTAAAAGGCCTACGGAATTAACACGTTGGCTCACACAATGGGAGCGTATATATCTGGAGGCATGGCAGTGTTCCGGCCAAGTCGACCAAAAAAAGACACGACCATACCATCCTTAGCTCAAAGCCATTCGGTTTGTTTTCAAACCTCTGTAGCTTTACGAGTATAGTTGTATGGCTGCAAACGTCATTAATATTTTTTTTTTCACAATATCACATACATTGATCTGATTCCGTGGTAAGTAGCTTAAGCACTTGTGTTACAGACAACAGAACATCAGAATCAACAGTGATATTACAAAGATACTTAAATAGATACAAAGAACACCCAGACCAGGACAAACATACATGTTCATGCACACAAATGTTTGTCCTGTGCGGAAATCGAACCTGCGACCTCTTGTATAATAAAATAAGCGACATCTTGAACTTTACACCAACCGGGTCGTCGGCTTAACCTTATGAACGCCAGTGCTCAAACGCATCCGCGCCCTTCCCACGCCAAGCCATAAATTCAGAGCAAATACCTACAAATAAAATAGGAATGCCAACGATGTTATCGATAAGTTGTCAATAACCGATTTAATCTCTGCTATTCGTCACATATTTTTGAAATTAAATATATTTTTTTGATTTCGTATTATTTAACAGCAGTTACAAAATTCTATACAAAGTAAAAGTAGACATTAGAACTACAAACGAATAAATCAGGTAATAATAAGATACATCACTAATCTCGTTCGTGTAGGCATTCGCTGTCGGGAAGACCCGACTCTGGCGTGGTTGGCACGACCTTTGACAGCTTTCTTACGTGCGAGGTAATGATGTGACATTTCAAGTAAACTTATAATTATTATTATAAATTATAAACAACAAGGTAAAGAAAGGGTTGTCTATTAGGAGTACGAATTAATTACTTAGCTTTAGTTGATTTTCTCCGTTTTTACTTAAAGAGGCCTGTTACATCTCGATCATGATTTTTGCGTAAAATGCCCCTTTTCACATTTTATAGTAATTTTCCAGTTGTATTTATCGTTTTTATGGAAATAGGATAATAAATTCATGCTTAGTATAACAAATTTTCACACTGCGAGAAAAAGCTGAGTTCGGACGGCCGGCACATATTTTATAGTAATTTTGCATTTGTATTTATAGTTTTTATCGAAATAAGATAATAAATTCATTATAAAATATTATGAAGTAACAATTATTCTGGTATAAATTTTGTTCAATAATATTATCGTATAGGTGAGATTCACAGCGATCTTAAAGCGATTTTCGACGTTTTTTGGTTTAGAATAATTTCTAAGTAAAATCAATGACATCTAAAAAATCAGAGGCCGCTACAAACTATTCGACTATTTAAGAGATAACATTCTATTTTTTTTAATTTCGTTTGTTTAGAACAGTAGTTCAATCTAGGAGCTCAAAAGTGCCTTCGCGCACTTAATGAAATTTCTAATATAAGTCGGTATTTTGGTAACCCAATGAAACAAAAGCGTTCAGATCTTGAAAGTTTTATTCATCATCCTCTTCTACACTTCCTAACACACGAATGAGTTCTTCGGTAGTCATTTGACTGCTATCCATTTTTATTCATATTACACTCCCCGTTATAAATTATAATAGGATAGGACATCACTAGCAGTCTCCCGTAGCGCTAATGACGTCACCGCTTGACGTGTCTTCCCGACTGTGGCGTACAGGTAACTGTCTATGCGCTGTTCCGTAGGGATGCGCGAGAGTGAACAGTTAACTATCGATCGATAGATATAAATAGTAATAATTTTTCAATAATTTCATAAATATTACGCATTAAGAATATTCAGATACAAATAGTTGCTATTAAAAAATAATTATCGATGTAGTAGTAAGCTGCTTTCAATAAAATATTTCATAAATTCAAAATTTAATTTACCTAACTTACCCATCACTAGCTGTCGTGTCTTGCCGACTGTGGCGTGAGGAGAACACCATTTTGGTTAGCAATATTTAGTGATAATTTTTGCTAGTGAAATGTAACTGATGGATATATCTTCGTGCCATTTTACAATACATCATTAAAGTACTTTTAAATAATAGGAAAAAGAAACACAGAAAAGTTGATTTAGTATGTTTATTTTGTGTTTTAAAAATGTCGTTTTCTCGTCGGCCATACACGACGGTGGCGTGTTGGTTTTCATTTGTCGTCCAGTGCCGACCGTGGCGTTCAAAAGGTTAAGTAACTTACCATCATAATCAAAACCGCGGGCCAGGAATCGAACCCAGGACCATGGTCCGGTTCCTTAATTACTAGGCCATTAAGGCCAGTCTAGTCGCAAAATAATATAACACAAAGTTTTTTTCTTCTCTCTGTCCCTATGTATGTTAAAATCTTTAAAACTACGCAACCGATTTTCATGCGGATTTTTTATCAGATAGAGCCATTTATGTAAAAAAAAATATGTATGTAATACATGCATAATATAGTAGAGAAACATCATCGTGCAAAGCAGGGGCGGATCGCTAGCATTTAAATAAATTAAGATATTTCAAAGCCATCTCTCTAGGGCAGTCCTTTGTATGCAAATAAGATTTTCCTTTAAAAAAGTTTCGCAAGAGAAAGTAACGAATAACTTTTCTACTCACTTACGAGTATGTCAGTCCTGCTTACCTATAGGCATCGAATTATGTATTAGGGATGCGAAATATGTCTTATAAGATATCGATACTTAATAAATAAGTACTATGTCATACCATTTAGTGCTGGCTTAAAATAGTCACTTCCTGTGGGTGTAGTAAAAAGCAAATATTGACATTCAAGGGTTATGATACAAAATGTTTGTCGTACTATCCTAAAATCATGCTTTGATTACTATTATACTAATTTATTTTATTATTTTCTTACCAATTTATACTTCTAATAGTATGTTACTGAAAGTTCACTCAACCTCTCAAATTGTTTTGCATTTAACGTGTTTGTATTGTTATGAAAAATTAAAAATGTGTTCTTTTTAAACCGACTTAAAAAAAGGAATGTTCCCAATTCAAATTCAAATTTCTTTATTTCGGACAACATGATCCATGGGTTAGTAAAAATTACTTAAACATTTAGTTTGAACTCAACCCGTATATATTTTATTCTCGCATTGTAATAAAAATTGTTTTACCAACCGATGGTCAAACTATCGATATCGATATTGAATCAATCGCACATCCCTATTCTGTACTGCGTTTGAATAATAAACTAGTCTGACCATATTGATCGACAGACCCAGTTCTTGTGGCTCTCTCGCATACTAATGGGTAGACCAGTGGCGCACGTAGCAATGACTGGGGTCGTGGGTTCGATTCCTGTTAACATAGCGACACGTTTTATTGAAATGAATTAAAAATGAATTATATTTCCTAGGCTCTAACTAAGCTCGAAGCTTGTACAATGGATGCTAGTGACCGGATAGTCATACTTAAATTGCCTCGAGTATAAATGCCGATGTTCATCACACAAACATTAGCCCCTAGCGGGATTCGAACCCGCAACCCTCGGTTTCTCCTAATAATATTAGTATAGACGTATAGATTAACAATATTCCAAACTAATAACTGTTCTGGAAAAAAATCCAGAAGTTTCCAATTCGGAATTTTTAAAACAAAGTAGTCATCGTCATTCGATCAGCAACCAGGCGATTGCATGTATATTGCACTATGAAAAAGTGCATTCCGAACACAACGGATTCTAACGCAACAACACGTTTTATTTTTTACTAGCGGCCGCACGCGACTTCGTCCGCTTGGATATCGGTTTTCATGATAGAAATGTTTTTTTCCGCTAACTCCCGTTCCCGTGGGAATTTTGCAATATCCTTTTGAAAGAAAGAAAGAAAAAGTTTTTATTTGGCACAGAAATTACACAATTTACAACTAAGCAGTAAGTTTACTAAGGGACCTGCATGCCAAATTTTTTCCACCCCCCATTTTAGGGAAGTGGGGTTTGGAATGGGTCAAAAAGTAACCTATGTTACACTCCATCCCTTCAACTATCTCTATTAAAAAATCACGTCAATTCGTCGCTCCGTTTTGCCGTGAAAGAAAGACAAACATACAGACAGACAGACACACTTTCCCATTTATAATATTAGTATGGTTTGCTATTGTTCTGGAGACTTCTATGAATGAAGTCATATCGTTGGTAACACATCATTAATTATGAAAAACGGATTTACACTCTTCCAATGAAAATTGGCACTTAAGCCAACTTATTGAAGTGTGAAATGCAGTAAATTATGTTTTTTCTTCTTCCATCGTTAATTCGTTATAATAGTAGACCAATAATAGGACAAATTTTAATATTAGCTTTGGATTTGGAACTAGGGAAACGATGTGTTAGTTGAAATAGATAGATAGCTCTATGTATTTTTTATTTATTGTTAGTATTAAAATGAAAACTAGCACTAAAATAAGATAAGATTATTAGAATCGAAAAAAAAAAATAAGTTTCCTAACTTGTAAATAAAGTACTAGTTAAACCTTACAATTGCTATGATTACTTATTTATCTGAATCCGACATACTTAAATATGTAACTGCTCACTTAAGTTCACTTTAGTGCTTAAGCTTAATAAACACTACTGTCTCAAGTATCCAATACATTTGCTACAAACACAAAAACAGAATTTGCTCTTAAAAAAAGAAAGTTCTCGCAACTCGCACTATGTCGTCACATGACTCGAGAATCGAACCGGCTTACCTGAGCATTGTGCCACTTTCACCGGTCAGCGCTGGTCAGCTGATGACTCATCTCCCAAATTAAGGGTCATTAAGTCTGTGAATTGACGGCAGGTGTTTTTCGGAAGAAAAGTAATAAGAGTTCATTGGAATGTTGTTTCTTTTTGGGGTTGAAGCATTTCTACTGGTATTTTATTTGCCTCTCCTTGGTTAGCAATGTATTCTTAGATATTCATGTAACACCCAGACCACAAACAGACCCTAGAAGTCTAGTGAGGGGATAGAACCCGCGACCTCTTGGTCTAAAAGTCAACTTCTTGCCTACACCAAGTGGGTTGTTAATGTATAGCAATAGCTGAGGGCAATAGGTACATAAGATACGATGGCAACAAAATAAATAAATAAAATTACCCACCAATGTGTTTCGATCTCAGATTAAAGAGTACCATTAATCTGAGGTTCCGATTGACAATCTTTACCAGCAAATACGACAATTTCTCATTGCCGCTATTTTCAAAGTCAACTATCTCTCTTTCAGACTTTTAGACTTCTATTATATGCACAGGTTTTTGACACCAACAAAATATGTTCTATTCCTTTTTTTATTCAGATATGCACTTATTTATTTAGCAGAATACTTCCACATGATTCTGCCAACCAGCTGTTCAAAGGCTGTATATGTATAAACTGCATCAGCCAATATCTAATATGTCTGTCTGTTTGTCCCAGGTGATATACTACGAGCACGCACAGCACCAGCACCACTACGACCATGAAGAAGACCATGGATGGGGGCCCTGGTCTAGGAGTATAGACCCTGAGGTAAGACCACATACTTACTGCTAAGAGAGGTAGAGCTTAGTGGCACTTCCACTCGATTGACCCGCTTGTGTGGGGAAGTACCTCCACATTACAGAAGAATCATTGACGGATTAACCCTTAATCAATTGCCTAGGGCATTACGTCTGGGGGGCACCAGAAGAAGCACAAATTTCTTGTTGACATACGGATAGGGGGGCCACAGGCGTGGATTGCTTGTAGTTGAGGGCATCAAGAAGTCTTTATCCGTCACTGCTACTGCTTAGAGAGCTAGAGCTTAGTGGAACTTCGAATAGAATGAGCCGCTTTTGGGAAGTACCTCCACCTTACAGAAGACCACAGAGAAGTAGCACTTCGTATCTGTTGTGCTATGTTTCTGCTGGTGAGTAAGGTAAGAGCTCAGTTGGGGAGCGTATGGAGTGGTCAGAGACCCTGGCTACAAAACCAAGGGACGCGGATTCGAATCCCGCTAGAGGCAAATGTTTGTGTCAAGAACATCGGCATTTGCACTCGAGTAATGGATGTTTATAAAAGTATATTTAAGTATATCTATCCATTCCCTAGCATCCATAGTATGTACAAGCTTCGAGCTTAGTTTGTTGCTAGGCAATTGGTGTGTTAGTCCAAGGATTTATTTTTTTCTTCTCAGATAGGTACTCGACACAGTAGTGTTTAAGTCTAGGTATTTGTATAAGTATTAATGTTAAGTTTTTTACCTTTTCCAGGAGACAGCAGACCTAGAAGAGCTGCCGCACTCGCCCTTCCACGCACAAGAGAGGCAAGACCCCCACTACCGCCCCCTACTCACTAAAGACTAGACTTTAGCCTATTAGCCTATTTACAGGAATACCTGATGGTCTAACCCCTAAGCACTAAGGCTCGTATTAATAATCGCTCTCAACTCTGAGATCGATCTTGAGAGCGAATTTGAGATGCTGTTTTATATAAGAACTAGCGGCCGCCCGCGACTCCGTCCGCGTGGATTTCTTTTTTTCGAAATAAAAAGTAGCCTATGTTCTGTCTCAGGGTCTAAAGATTGTCTGTACCAAATTTCATCAAAATCGGTTCCGAGGTTTAAGCGGGAAAGCGTAACAGACAGACAGACAGACAGACAGAGTTACTTTCGCATTTATAATATTAGTTGGGATGACAGATCAAGTTCGCACTCAAGAGCGATCTCAGAGTTGAGTGCGATTTATTGATACGAGCTTAAGATTGACTAACCCAAAACCTTCCGTCGTGATTATTGTATGAAAATAAAACACACAACAACTCTCTTGGCAATTATAATGGAGTGGTTTGCCATTGCCTTCTCCATATTATATAACCCAAAACCGCTTGTTGGTAAATGAGAAATCCGGGCCGGTATGGCGATGGCAGCGGATAGGATACTACTGGTACCGCATCATGGCAATTAGGGCTCCTCTTTTGCTTACCATCAGGCAGAGTGGAACCAATATACCGAGCCACTACATAAAAATGGAGAAAAAATATTCTACACTAGCGGCCGCCCGCGACTTAGTCCGCGCGAATTTTGGTGTATACCATGGGAGCATTGATTCGGGAAAAAAGTATCCTATCACCTTAGTCAGCCCATACCCTGCCTGTATACCAAATTTCATCAAAATCCGTCCAGAAGTTTCAGCGTGATTGACGGACAAACATCCAAACAAACAACCTTTCACGTTAATAATATTGGTGTGATAATGGGGAAAGACCTTAGGTATACTAAGTGCAAAATATTCTTAGACCAATCAGCCAGTCACTTAGTTTTAATTATTTATTTATTGATTAGAAATAAGTTATTTATTTTAAGTATTAATAAATGTAAGAATTTTTAAAAGTGTAGCTGTTTATTTGATTAATGGTTCGAAAGAAATGCATTTAAAACGATTAGTTTAATTTCATTTTCATTGCCAATTTCAAATTATCGACCTCAATATTTCTATTCATAATTGTATTGATGAAGAAAAAGATATTTTGAAATTATCTAAATATCAAATGTTATGAAGCTTTACATAAAATAAAGAGATTTCATTCAAAATATATTTTATTGAAATACTTTACTTCTGACTAAGTATGTGAAATCATAACAGCTTATTTTGTGTAATTTAAGTTTTTTAAGTGTAATAACTTTATATAAGGTGTGAAAATGTCTTCAAACTTGTGTATTATTAAAATAAGTATTTATTTAATAGTAAATTATTTATTAATAATTAAGATGGTTGTACACTAGTGTAAGAAGCGGCCATAGTGTGTGCATTGCTTTATTTAATATGTATGACTGTGGATGTTATTAAAACTAATTTATTCAGAATAAATAATTATGAAAATATACATTTTTAATTTATCCATAGTTTAACAACGCCTGATGATCTGGTTAATGTACCGAGCCATGGTCTCGATATCCTGGGTTCGATTCCGGGGTCAAGCAAAATTCTGTCGGTTCTTTCAAACACAACCCGGTCATCACCTATCCGCATGAGACAAGTGGGATTATCATCTTGGTCTCAGATTAATGAATATCAACAGATGACGCAAATAATTTGGAAGTTTCTTTTCTTTTTCTCCTTATTAAGAATCACGTGTGATAGAGCAACAAAGCAGAAACGTACTCTCGCCTCCAAAACTATCAAATGACGCCATTTTTAATTGTGAGGCCGTCGTTGTCTTTTGCGGCAAACAGACTTTGGAGCAATGTTAGGTGATTTTTTGAATTTGGTGTGGGTACTCAAACGTGTCATAAGAAGCATCTATGGTATTCATTAATCTGAGATCTTGGTCTAATGACATTTTATTAATAAAACAAATAGAATCTTTTTTAAAAACAATTTGTACTTCTTTGGTTCCACTTGAACTACTTAAACTAATCCGTCTTCACAAGTCCCGATTCAAGAGACATACCTGATAAAATAGATATTCAGCCGACGTAGGTTTGTATGTAAACTAGCGACCCGCACCGACTTCGCACGGGTGCAGCTAAGTTTATTAGTGTTTCTCTACTATATTACGCATGTATTATACATAAAAACCTTCCTCTTGAATTTATCTATCTATTAAAAAAAACCGCGTCAAAATCCGTTGCGTAGTTTCAAAGATTTAAGCATACAAAGGGACATAGGGACAGAGAAAGCGACTTTGTTTTATACTAGTGTGTAGTGATATCGCAGTGCGTGTCAGCGCCATCTGTTGAATTATATCGGAACTACTCCTTTGTGGCGATGTAGATAGGTGTCGCCACACATTCATATCTCTTTGGTCCCGCTAAAACTATATAAAACCGCCTTGTCTTCACAAGTCCTGATTCAAGAGACCCCAGTACCCCTTCTCAGTGACAGCCAACATTCCTTCAGCAGCCAACACTGCGTTCTGTCTGCGAAGATTGTCTATGAGCGCGGTCTGCTTGTCTATGGTCGCAGTTAGAGCCTTGATGCGAGACTCTAGAGAGGCTATAGCTAATTACTAACTTAGTAGAAGTAGTCTGTGATATTATAGTCCATTCGACGAGGAAGGCTTTAGGCTATTGTAGAACACTACATATGTGTGCACACACCGAAATCAAGACGGCGTTGCGGCCGCTAGCATTAGACATATTTTCTGCATTTTTTGATACAAGCAGGTGGAATTTTTTAACTAAATATAAGTATGTAGTTAGAGCCTTGATGCGGGTCTCTAGAGAGGCTATGGTAAAGGTATTTGATATTTCCAATATCTTTGGGCTTTGGCTCGTATATAGCCGTAGTTAGATAGTAGATATCGATACCTTAAATCTCAAATGGCGTAACCACCAAAACACAACTTTTCAGGAGAGCAAAAAAACAAAAAAAAGAATTTTTGTTTAAATTATAACTTTATATATTTTAATACTATAAAAATGTTTTATACATCAAATTTCTTAGAATTTTGAGATGAAGGCTTCAGTTAGAACTATTTGCAGCTAAATCTTATATTTTAAAAAATAGAAGTCGGTTACGACTTCTGAAAATATGACAAAAAGGCGTTTACACCCTATAAAAAACACGTTTTTTTTAAGATTAAGGTCGTATCTCCCATTAATTTCGTAAAAAAATACAAAATAAGGGGTATTTTCTACTTCTTTTATTGAATTAGGTACATTAAACGGGTAAGAGGATTTTAGGAAACAAAATAAAATCTAAAAAAAAGCCAAGGCCGAGAGTAAAAGAAGGTCTAATTCGATTAAGCAGTGTAGTGGTAGAAAAACGACTGTTAGGGCGTACCCTTGAATATCCTTTAACTTCCAGTGCGTGAGCTCCCAACAAATAAAACACACTTTCGGTTAAAAAGATGTTGATTGTATTGCGGAATATTTTACAATGAAAAATTATGACATTAGCTTTTTTTTACTACATTTGCCGCGCTTTTCTTGACAGCCAGTATTTGACAATTAAAAAGTGAGGTTTTAAACATCGAGGTTTTGCTCTATGATATTTACGAGCAATATTAGACAACGACCCTTATTCTTAGCAACAAAGATTTCTACTTATATTATTATTATTAATATAATATGTACGTAAAAATCAACTTTAAAATTCAATTAAAGTCCTAATGGAGTTAGAAAAGATTACAAAAATTGTATTAATTTAAGAATCAATGAATCAAGTAGCTACGTTCAAAAAGTAAGAGATTTTAGAAAGCCTTAATTTAAAATAATCAGTCAAAAAATTAAATTGAAACTATCAAAAACAATCAAACATAAAAAAACAGTATTTTTCTGTGTCTGTAACTCCGTCCTCTATATCGTTCTGTGTCTGTTTGTTTTTCCATCTCATTATCGTTAGTCAAACTAGTAATTAATATTCTTCCCGGAGTTACAGACACAGAAAAATACTGTTTTTTTATGTTTGATTGTTTTTGACAGCTTCAATTTAATTTTTTTGACTGATTATTATTTTAAATTAAGGCTTTCTAAAATCTCTTACTTTTTGAACGTAGCTACTTGATTCATTGATTCTTAAATTAATACAATAAAATTTTTGTAATCTTTTCTAACTCCATTAGGACTTTGATTGAATTTTAAAGTTGATTATTACGTAAATATTATATTAATATAAGTAGAAATCATTGTTGCTAAGAATAAGGGGTGTTTTTCTACCACTACACTGCTTAATCGAATTAGACCTTCTTTTTCTCTCGGCCTTGGCTTTTTTTAGATTTTATTTTGTTTCCTAAAATCCTCTTACCCGATTAATGTACCAAATTCAATAAAAGAAGTAGAAAATACCCCTTATTTTGTATTTTTTTATGAATTTATGGGAGATACGACCTTAATCTCAAGAAAATCGTGTTTTTTATAGGGTGTAAACGCCTTTCAATAGTAAAAATTGTGTGTGGTGTAAACGCCGAAACCGAAAAATGATGTCCCTTACCCCCTTGTGTTTTTACTTTTTTTTTCACTTTACAATAATTTCTAAGGGCGTAACCACCAAATAAAGTTGGCTATGTGTGATACGCCATATTAATGGATTAAAATATCTCGTTACGCCCTGACGTTGTTCATGCATTAAATTTATAGCTGCTTACGACCTCTTTACCTTATAAAAAGTGTTCAAATCTATAAAAAACATCGGGTCGTAATGACCATTTTTTTGCGAATTTCAGGATTTTAAATATACAGATCGATAGAGAAAAAAAAACTGAATAAAACTGCATTCAAAAGTCATTTTGGCCAATTTGGCGCTTACGCCATTTGAGATTTAAGGTATCGATATATTTTCTGTATTTTTTGAGTCAAGCAGGTGGAATACTTTAGCGAATTATGACAACAAATAATATTTACCTCAAAAAATAATAAAAAACAGTTTTAACCTCTTCTTTTTTGAAATAAGTTTATTTGGACCCACTTAAAAAATAATTCTATGTATAACTAGCGATCCGGTCCGTACTTCGCTGCGTTGGGTAAATGAAGAACCACTCGACCGATTTTGTGCAAACTTCACATAAACCCTCTTCTTTTCCCCCGTCCTCACAAGTCCTGATTCAAGAGCCCCCAGTACCCCTTCTCAGTGACAGCCAACATTCCCTCAGCAGCCAACACTGCGTTCTGTCTGCGAAGGTTGTCTATGAGCGCGGTCTGCTTGTCTATGGTCGTAGTAAGAGCCTTGATGCGGGTCTCTAGAGAGGCTATGGTTTGCTGGTGAGAAGCGGCGAGCAGGCGCGTCGAGTCTTTGAACTCCTGAGGACAAAGGTGTAAAAAGTAAAGTAAAGTATCAGCCTATTAATTTCCCACTGCAGGGCAAAGGCCTTCATCATCTGAAATCATGTTTTCGTTACAAAGATGGGTTTTGGTTTGTGGTTTAATCACCACGCTTGCCGAATGCGGATTGGTGATCACAAACCTGGGCTGTGTTCGGAAAAACTGGCAGAAAGTTCCTCCCTCCAGGACCTCGAGACTACGGTCCGGTACTTAAACCACTAGACCATTCAGGCGAGGAGGGACAAAGGTATATAGTTATTGTTTTTTGAATCGCCAATATACGACAAAGGCCATTTTTCAGGCGCTTTTTAACTGTCTCCGTGGTTAGAGAGCTGGTGGGCAAAAATACTTCGTGTGCCGAATGGAAATATAATTAGTAAGATACTGTGGCGACACTTATCTACATCGTCACAAAGGAGTAGTTCCGATACACCTCAACAGATGGCGCTGTAACGCACTCGCATACTAACTGCGATATTTCCATACAAAGCTAAATCGCGCCAGCAAAGTTTTCGCCGCGACTTGTTTATACACGACTACACCAACAAAGTGTAGTGAGGACCTCGGTCGCAGTGCCATCTATTGAATTGTATCGCAACTACACCTTTGTGGCGATGTAAATAGGTGTCGCCAGTATCTTTCTCCTTTAAAAGTTTTGAAATCCTTAGGTTGATTATGCTCTTACCATATCTTCAGTAGCTTTTGTCAACAGATGTTGCAGTCCAATGACACATTTTAGCCTCTTCTAGATGAAGGCCCTATACAACACGCTGGCCAAGAGAGTTAGTATCTTGAATCTTTCGAAGTTGGGCCTGATCTCCCCGAATCATGAGAGTGAGGGAATAGGGAGTACACCTACGCTTGCGCTCGCACTTGTGCACTATTTGGCTGCCGTGGCCGAGTTCGGCTAGGAGGGTATTAGTAACTAGAATCTTCCGAAGTCCAGGAATCCTTGCTCAGCACCTCAGAAAGGGAGAAGGTCGGAGTCAAAATCTCAAGAACCTATTAAACTTCAGAAATCTTCAGGACCTACTTTATGGATGACCTCTTAGTATCTTGAGTCTTCCGAAGTCCAGGAACCCTTGAGAACCAGTGCATGCCCTCACCTTGTGTTCAGTCGACACGATGGTCTGACAGGATGTTCTCAAGTACCTCATGATGCTTCGGGACCGTCGTCAGTATGTAACTGTAAATGACTTTTGCTCGCGGCCTTTTATCGTCTGGACATCGGCCTTTCGTAGTTTGGAAAGGGGGGGGAGGGCCGGAGTCAACATCTCAAGAACCTATAGAACCTCAGAAATCAATGGGAATATGGGTGATGGTTCTGGTATATGCTCTCACCTTGTGCTCAGCCCCGGCAGCGGTCAGCTGCCGCGTGAGTGAGGCCGCAGCGTCAGCGTGAGCGGCGCACCGGCTGCTGACGCTGCTCAGCTCGCTCTTAAGTCTCTTCATACAGCAGGAGAGCTAGGCGGAGATGCTGCGCTGCTCTTTGTGTATACCAACTTCTCTAAAGACACTGTCTCCAAACGTCCTTTACGATCAGCCGGGTGCAGTACTTTGAAGATGCTGCGCTCTTCCTTGTGTATACCTAATTGTTTTTAGACACTGTCTTCGAAAAACCCTTCAGTATCAGACGGGTACAGTCTTCTGCTGGTCCTAAGTTAGTCCCCATCTGACGAAGCCGAGAGGTAGACCCATAGACACCACGCTAGCCTGGCAGGTACCTTAAGATGCTTCGGAACCGTTAGTATGTAACTGTAAATGCTCTTGCCACATGCTTTTGCTCGCGGCCTTTTATCGTCATCCCGTTGCAGGATTCGCAGCCCAATGCTGGACATTGGTCTTCCTAGTTGGGAAGGGGGGAGGGTCGGTGTCAAAATCTCAAGGACCTATAGAAATTCAGAAATCTTCAGGACCTACTTTATGGATGACCTCTTAGTATCTTGAGTCTTCCGCAGTCCAGGAACCCTTGGGAACCAGTGCATGCTCTCACCTTGTGCTCAGCCCCGGCAGCGGTATCTAGACTCTTCTGAATTTGCACCTAATCTCCCTAAATCATGACAGTGAGGGAATAGGCAGTGCACCTGTGCTTGCGCAAGCGCTTGTACTTGGCTAATCGTAAGATTGGCCGCCGTGGCCGAATTCGGCTAGAAGAGTATTAGTATCTCGAATCTTCCTAAGTCCAGGAACCCTTGGGAACCAGTGCACGCTCTCACCTTGAGCTCAGCCCCGGCAGTGGTCAGCTGCTGCGTGAGTGAGGCCGCAGCGTCAGCGTGAGCGGCGCACCGGCTGCTGACGCTGCTCAGCTCGCTCTTAAGTCTCTTCATACAGCAGAAGAGCTTGTCGGAGATGCTGCGCTGTGTTGTGTTTACCTACTTCTACTTTTCTACTTTTGATAAGCTCGATGGCGCAGTGGCTAGCGCACTCGGTTTCCCGTTGCTAAAGTTAAGCAACGTTCGCAGATGCCAGTCATCGGATGGGTGACCAAAAATGTTTCATCTAGAGCTTCTTCATGCTTCGACAGGCATGTGTCGCCGTTGGTCCTGCGCCTGAACTCTCTACGGTCGTGTCAGATTGCTGTCGAGATGCTGCGCTGTTTTTTGTGTATACCTACTTCCTTAACAAGACACTGTCTTCAAAGGTCCTTCACGATCAGCTGGTTAAAGGCTACTGCTGATGGTGGTGACTGCCTCCGTGGTCGCTCTTTAATGTGGCGGTCGCGCCAGAGGTCCTGGGTCTATTCCAATGTTGGATTGTAGCTTCTACAGGTGGGTTAGTATCTTGAGTCTTCCGAAGTCCAGGAACCCTTGCTCAGCACCAGTGCATGCTCACCTTGTGCTCAGCCCCGGCAGTGGTCAGCTGCTGCGTGAGTGAGGCCGCAGCGTCAGCGTGAGCGGCGCACCGGCTGCTGACGCTGCTCAGCACGCTCCTAAGGAAGTTTTGAATTCTTCAGGTGGATTATGCTCTTACCAGATCTTAAGTAGCTTCTGTCATCAGCTGTTGGAGTCCACGTCCAGTAAGTATCTTAAATCTTCCGAAGTTCAGGAATCTTTGGGACGTACCATATCTTAAGTAGAATTTGTGACCTGTTGGATTTGACTTCTACTAGATAGAAGTCAACAATCAACAAGCTGGGCAGCTGGGTTAGTATATTGAGCCTTCCGAAGTCCAGGAACCCTTGAAGCACCAGTGAATGCTCCCACCCTTGGAAAGTAACAGTAAATAGTCTTGCTACAATAGAATATTTGGAATCTTTCGGTGGACTATGCTGTTACTATATATTTTTAGTAGCATTGGTCTTCAGCCTATTGCATTTCAATGTTGGATTGTGGCTTGTACAGGAACCCTTGCTCAGCACCAGTGCATGCTCTCACCTTGTGCTCAGCCCCGGCAGCGGTCAGCTGCTGCGTGAGCGAGGCCGCCGCGTCAGCGTGAGCGGC
Organism: Nomophila noctuella; assembly: GCA_958496325.1. Classification (NCBI taxonomy): domain Eukaryota; kingdom Metazoa; phylum Arthropoda; class Insecta; order Lepidoptera; family Crambidae; genus Nomophila; species Nomophila noctuella. Next base: position 6,803,870 of record OY292508.1, read on the forward strand.
GCACCGGCTGCTGACGCTGCTCAGCGAGCTCTTAAGTCTCTTCATAGAGCAGGAGAGTTTGTCGGAGATGCTGCGCTGTTCTTTGTAGAGGCGGTCTTTTTCCTGGATTTGGGGAAGGCTTTTGATATCATTTATGCAGCGGTATATGCAAATTTGCGTGGACTGCGTTAGGCTGATGATGATGATGATGATGATGATGATTGCGATAGGCTGATGATGATGATGATATGCAAATTTATTAAACAAAAACGCCTATGAAATCAGACTAACGATCCTTAAAGTTTTGTCAAAATGGGAATGTGGGTTAGGGTCTCTCCCTTTGAGTGAGATTATTGATGATGATGATAATGATAATTATATTATTTTTATTTATGTTGGTGAAGCTTTGTCCATTTCAGGATACCGGGAGTACCGGTGGGACATCAAACAGGCGAGAGAGAGAGACAGAGATCAAGCGCAGGACCAACAGCTTAACGTGCCTTCCGAAGCACGGAGAAGATCGAGATGAAATTTTTCGATCACCCATCCGTTGACTGGCATCTGCGAACGTTGCTTAACCTAAGCAATCGCAGGCAGATAGCGCTTATCTGCGCAATCGAGCTTCTCAAATGATTATGATAATGCTAATGATAATGATTATAATGATTACTAACAGTAACCATTATTACTTTTATTATTTTACTTTTTGTAACCGGCCAGTACCATGAAGGTTTAATGCCGGTTAAACAGTTCTCCAACGCCATACATCTATCTAACTTTACTATCGGCAACGGCGGGCCGCCGTTATTATTATTCATGCATAAATGAATCAATATTTCACAACATCACATACATTGATCTGACTCCACTTGTGTTACAGACATCAGAATCAATGGTAGTATTACAAATATACTTAAATAGATACAAATAACACTCAGACCAGGACAAACAGACATGTTCATCATGCACACAAATGTTTTTCCTGTGCGGGGATCAAACCCGCGACCTCATGCCGATGATAATGATTATGATGATGACAATAATGATGATGGTGATAATGCTAATGATAATGATAAAAATGCTTATTATAAAGACTATAATGACAACTTACAGTAAGTCTGTTCTCCAACGCCATACATTTGGCTTTAGCATCGGCGGCGGCGGCTCTCAAGTTGTTGTTCTTGTTTAGGAGACTCATTCTGTCCCCTTCTAACTCGGCGTGCTGTGTGAGATGGGCTTTACATTGCACCGCCTGAAAATGATAAATACATACATAGGGTGTAACAAAATATACTGCAAATATTTTAAGGGCGAATTCTTTAGTGGCAATGTAATCAATATCAGATATTGAAAAGTGAAAATTAATGCCTACCAAATTTTGCATTTTCTGCATTGGCCAATTTGCTCTTTTCGTCCTGTAAGCTTCGCCCCCTCTCCACCACTTTGCTTTTGGGGCAGGACAAGTGTAGTAATTGTATTACACTAATAAGACACGACTAGCTGTCTTGCATATGACAAATTTTGTACTTTTCCCAATTATTCACTCAATTTAATTGTGTTGATTTTCTCGGAAACTAGCGTATTAACAAAAAAAAAATACTAGACAAATTTATTACATTTCCACTAAACGATTCGCCCTTAAAATATTTGCAGTAGGTATATTTTGTTACACCTTACATAAGTTTATATATAACGAAAAATAATAGATACACAAAACAGGCAAAGGAGCCGTCCGTTACTTACTACGTAACGGACTTTCTATGTTTGGCAAATGCAGATTGGTAATAACATCAACTTACAAATGTTTGCCCAACTCGGGATTCGAACCCAAGACTACAAGACCATATGTACTTAGACTTACTCCTTGCGTGCTTTCTCTGCAATGTTGCCGAACTACAACACTAGTTTAAAACAAAATAAGTAGGCGTTTCCTAACGAAAGAAGAGATTAAACATTTTGTTACTATTATTTTTTAAGCATTCACATCCTTTGTATAATTTTCAGATGCTGGTTCGAATCCAGTCAGTAATGTATGAGGAAAGATGTTTTTTTTTTTTGTTTATAAAGGACATTGCCTAAAATTGGCGACTTTTCTTTCTCTCGAGTCCACTATCGAACCGAACATGGTAATACATATTATATTATTATATTCTTGGGCTCATTACAAACGATATGACCTAAATCAGTATAGCTGTAAACTCAGTCCGAACTGAGTGCGACAGGCTAGAACTTTTTAACTAACTGAAAATTCTCATAGCAAACCGTATGAAGAAGCAAGATTTTTATAGAAATTGTTAAAAAAAAGTTAAACCATCAAATCTATATCTATACTAATATATAAAGCTGAAGAGTTTGTTTGTATGTTTGTTTGTTTGTTAGTTTGTTTGTTTGAACGCGCTAATCTCAGGAACTACTGGACTGTTTTGAATTTTTTTTTTTGTGTTGTATAGTCCATTTGACGAGGAAGGCTTTAGGCTATTGGAAATCGAAATCCACGCGGACGGAGTCGCGGGCGGCCGTTAGTCTGCTAATAAAGTATTGGTCTCAACACACCACCTTGGAGTAACCCTTCTATAATTACCTTTTTATCAAGATTTGACTGCAGCTTTTCAATTTGTTCCTGCATCAATTTTACTTTGCTTGAAAGAAACTTGCATATGTTCTCAACCGATATATTATCTGGAATAGAAATAAATAATTTTAAGTCTCCTTTCAATATAAAAGATTTTCATTTCAACTTCGGTGTCCTTATCATTGTGAATAGATTCCAAACTAATACTTAACATGCATTATTAAACCTTACTTATTTACCAAATTTTACATCTTACTATAACATCAAAAATGTGAAAGTTTGTTTGGCTAGATGAGGGTCCGTCAATAACGCTAAAACTATACTGAACGCTTTTTTATTTGGCATACAGGCAGGGTTTGGTTTGACCCTAAGTCACGATAGGATACTTCTTATCCCAATCAAATGCTCCAATGCGAACAGAAATGTCTACTCATCTTGATAAAGTGGGCAAAGCCATAGGTAAAAACTAGTATTTACGTAATTATAGTGATTAAAGTCACCTTGCAATGTAAGTAAAGGAATGCATGTGAAATGTGGCTTCGCACTTGTGCAGCTAAAGTACAAATAATAAAAATCAATATTATAATAATAAGATACACAATAAACATTTACTTACTTACTTTATTTACTTACTTAAATAGAACCAAAAATATTTAACCAAAGAGAGCTCTAATATGCATCAATCAATGTGCTTATAGTTCTAAAACTAATTGCAAAAAATATAAAAATGAAATCAACAAATAAGATAAATGTAATAGAGAATTACTTTATTTTACAACTAGCGGCCCGCCCCGGCTTCGCCCGTGGTACTTGTCCACTATTTAATGGATGATATTATACATAAAAACCTTCCTCATGAGTTACTCTATCTATTAAAAAAAACCGCATCAAAATCCGTTGCGTAGTTTTAAAGATTTAAGCGTTCATAGGGACATACAACACACATAGGGACAGAAAAAGCGACTTTGTTTTATACTATGTAGTGATTTTAACTGTTGATTTGTAGATGTGTGTGCGTATGTGTATGTGAGTATGTGTGCTTACATTACTATTTCCACTCAAATATTATTAAAATAATTCACAATCAATATTAAAAACCATATCAATACCTTTCAAAAATGACTGCGGAAACACTCTCTCCTGAACTCCAACGGACACAAACGCTTGGAGAAACTGTTCATCATCACTCTTCTTACTCCTGGTATCATCACAGCAGTGGCATACCATCTGCTTTTCACTTTTATTTGGAAACAGAAAAAATAAACAGTTCAATTATCATAGTCATAGCGTATGATGGGCTCTGAGGCAATGGCCGAGGATGCAACGGGGAGAGGTGCTAGGATGATGATGATGGAAACAGAAAACATTTATAAGAGGTATGCATTTAAAGGTGGCCTATTAAATTTAAGCAGGCCCAAAGCAACGACTTTGAAAAAAATGTTCAAAAGTATCTTATTGTAAAATCATTTTACCAGAATAATGAAAAGAATCTTTAGCTATCTTCATTTGACAGACTTCATCATCATTTGTCTGCCCTGTTCCCAGTTTATCTGGGACATTAATTTAACAGGCTTATTCTTTAATAAACTATTTAATAATCTATGATAGATATGACTGGCCTGTTAGTCTGACCCATGTTAAGTTGCTCAAGAACTTGAGTTACAGATATCAGAATCATCTATGGTATTACCAATATACTTAAATAGATACATATTACACCCAGACCAGGTCCAACTGACATTTTCATGCATACAAATGTTTATCCTGTGCGGGAATCGAACCCGCAAAATCTTGGTCCATTAACTTCTTGCCCACCACACCATCGGCTTGTTAAAAAAATTAGTATGAATAAAAGGTATATAGTATATAGTATATTAAAACGTAATACCTAAACGGTCTCTGCTCAACAGCAACATCTTGTGCTTCCATCGCTTTATTAATTTCAACGATCTTCATTTCATTATTACTTTGTTTTGGTGATGTTTTCCGTTTGAACGGTTTTGTAGGAGTGACTTCCGGAGGTGGAGGGGCACAGATATGTCTCTTTGGGGTGCTATGTGGAGTTATTGTGAGGCTGTGAGAAAAGTCTGCGAACAAATCTTGCTTTTGCTGTAAAACAAATATTGATAATGTTATTAAAAAAATAAATTTTCATTGTTGTTGATAAACTGGCATTTTACCGGTGGCCAACTAGAAGTTAATTCCAGTTTGTGTCATTGTTAACCACCTGTAATAGCCTCAACCTTTTTAATTTGATTCAATTAATGGTTTTCCAATATAAAGGTATGGCCTAGTTTGAACCTCTGGGCACTTTAATGTGTTTTTATGTATGCTAGGGCACTATTTATTTTCTGTATATACATATAATATTATTTCTGTTTGTAAAATACTGTATTGGAAGCAATAATACAGAATTTTTTCAACCATACTTTACAAGTAAAATGTGTAATGTAAACCCGTGTTTTACTTGTTATGAGGTGCGTTACTTATTATAAGTAAGATCTATCATCCCTGATTCTCAGTAAATAGTCTGACTCTAGCCTTAAAAGACAAGAGAAACAAATTAGTATTAACTTCTACAATTTATGCAAGTGACGTAAAATGAAAGTAAATTATGTTATTTTAAAGCCATTTGTTTATTTTTTAGTAACTTAGATTGCTATTTTTAAGATTTGCATGCTGCTGTTGAAAGATCAACTTTGTATCCAGAGACAAGTAGGATTCTATAACCGAAACCCTGATACACCAAATAATCTAAATATCTGCACTGCACTTAACGTGACTTAATTAATAACCAAAGGTACTATTTACTACTAGTGAACGTATTTCTTTAATCTATTCAATGAATGTTTCAATATTGACTGGAAGCAATAAGCAGGTAATAAAAATGTAGACATTAAAATATTGTTACAAAACTTACCATAACATGTTCTATTTCCTTCATCAAACTCTCAGTTTTCTTCTCTAACTGTTTATTTAACTTCTTAAACTCATCCTCACGTGCTAAAAGATCTAAGGAATCCATAGTCCATAGTTTTATATTTAAAACTTACATCTATATTGAGCCGTCTTTTCAGACATTTTGGTATTATTGAGTGAAATTAAAATGCATCTATCACAATAGTGTCAGTGGGTGTTACAAGAACCATCTAAGTTGGTCGGATTATTGTGATCAAACAAATTCGTTGCCATAGTAACGAGGTCGAGATCAAAACACTTTCTAGGAGTCATAATTCCGACTTTTTTATTATTATTTAATTTATTTATAAGGCTGAGGTGTATTGAAGTTATTTCAGTACTAATTTCTGAATTGAATATTACAATATTTGGTTTATAATGTTTATTATTTTCTTTGTTTCTCTTGTTGTTGATAAGAATGTGCTGCCATCTAGTACAGCTTCTGCTGAACCATAAAATATATACAAACAACATACTTGCAGCTTCGGTTTGCTCTTAACACGAGGGCAATAAGGTTCATATTGGTTGTCTGTTTATGTTTACAGTTAGCACAGCATTATCGAGCATTGTGTCAAAAACAGCTGTGCGCTGACCAATCATAACACTCCGCCTGAATGTCAATATCGTGCTCTCCTTTTCGCTCACGCACACATTCAACCATTTGACACATTGCTTTGTTTCCCATATGATTCAATTTGACGAATCCAGATATATTCCATTGAAAATATTATGAAAAACTAAAAGCGTACATGCTAAAATGATTATTTGTAATAGAATTTCATTGATTTAATAAGCGATTATTGTGTAAAACGCAATCAAGGTCGACGCGTGAAGAGCGAGAGAGCTCAGTTAGAAAGAGAACCGAGATAATTCGAGTATCTTTTCAATCGATTTACCAATGGGAGCGCTGCAAGCCCAGCTGACATTTTAGTTTGTGATTTGAGCGATCCGTCTGAGGACGTCGCTCATTAATTGCAGCGGAATAAATTATTGGAATATCACATATTTGGACGGCTTCGCTTGTCCGGACTAAGTGTTTCAGTGTAATAATGTATTTAAAGCGAAAAAGACACGACTACCTAAGTGTTATATTATAGCGTAGGTAGTTATTTGGAGTGTGACGATCTAGCGAGCTGCTATTAAAAGGTAAGTGTATTTTCTGTTCAACCATATGTTTAGATTTCACTGCGATTTGAGCGTTCACATGTCTTGATATAGAACCTTGCTTATTTAGAAAGTTAATGATAACACGGCCGTGTTGAGTTGTCGACGCAACGTTGATTGTTTTAGTGGAAAAGTGCACTCTCGAATTTGGTTGCGTTGTCATATTTGCACTACTTTTTCTTCCTGATTAAATGCACAGATACTAAAAAACTTTAATCATCGAATGTTTTTTTTTCATTGGTGAAAAATTGCATCAGCTGTGTAGTTTTTTTTTTCATAGCAATGGGGGCAAAGCCCTAGGGATTTCTTTTTCTTTGTCATAACGGGTTAGCAGGTACGTTTTGGTCAAGCCCTTAACCTGTTATAGTGATGTGCCGTGCACCCGATCTTACCGGTTTTCGAATATTGATTTTCTTTGTTTGTATTCGTGACCTACCTTAAATTATTATTCCTTGTTACAACAGTATAAATCCAGGATGTAATCTGTACATCTTTTATTATGATTATACTATTGACGATTTTTAAAATGAACTTACGATTCTTTGCTTTGCTTTAAAAAGGAAAATACCTACCTAAACTCGAATTAAAAAATTCAAATGAAAAATACAGTTCATTGAAAGTTCAACATACCTAGTTAGTAAAATTAAGGTTACAGAGATAACTTACACATTAATAGAACACGTAATTTATAATTAGCTATTTTATCAGTGCACAATTGTTTTTCATAGCCATAATATTATAATAGGTAAACTGTGTCCTATAGCCTATTTTTATAGTTCTATTATCTTTATAGGTAGCATATTAACCTTTAACTTACAGTTACAGTTTTGCTTTTGTTCATAATTGCGGGCGTTCCAGTACCTACCTCTATATCAACTACATACTTAATTTGAAATACATTTTTGACATTGATCTAGTAGTGATATTATTGTGTTATTTGATAGTTAATAATATAGGTATTACTGTATTTAAGACATGCAACAAATTTTTCGTTACTTTGTGTTGACAGCCATTTTGTTTTAAAAAAATCTATGTTTCAGAATTTAAATGGCTTTTTTTATTGTTTTTTAATAATTGTTCCAACCCTAAGAACTTTTTTGTCTAAATGACAGAGTATTTTACTCATTGGCATGAGTTACTATCGAAATTTCTTATCTAGGTATTTCGTGAGTCACTCTTTGTCCCGGGTAGAGATATTTGTTTGAATTGTTGAATAGATTCGTTTGTTTCGTACCTATAGACAAAAGGAGCAGATAATAGGACTGTTTAACAATACATACATTCTCTTAAAATGGTTGTATCAATGATGTAAATACCTATGCCGTACATCGGATAAGTTATAAGTAAAGTCTCTTAATGTTCCAAAGCAGGGAAAAGTCTTTGTTACGATTCATGTGATAAGTCTCCGGGCACTATTAATAATTCCAGGTCTGTATTAATAATGTCAGACTCAATTGGTCAATGTAATAATAAAAGCGTAAATAATCGTTTTTTCAGTCCATAATTGATAATGCCCACCCTGCATTGGGCAACGTAATAAAAAAGTGAACGTTATTGTTTTTTCTGTTTATAAAATTCATTTAAACTTAACTAAAGCATTTTCATGAAAAGATATAAAAATAAACGAATGAACATATGTTTGTACATAGTAGTTACAATAATAATTAATTCGTATCCCGTAAAACCTCTACCATTTGAAATCATGTTTTCGTAAAAAAAATAGATTAAGGTTACCGTAATAGGTAGTATTGTTTTAAATATTGTTGGGATTTTGCTTGTTAACGATATCAAGAGCGCCTTCAAGTATTAATTATCTTTAACCAACCGGAATTCCTTGCATATTACAAGTACGAACGCAAAGTTATTGCGTTACTGGTATTGTATGTTTGACCTAGCTTCCTCAATTATTGACTAATAATAATTAGGTGTAGTGCAAAGGAAACAATGGTATATAATTTGTATAGTCGGATCGGAAGTCGGGAACAAAAAAAGAAGAGCTGTGTCGAAGTATGTAGATACCTATTTGTTTTGATCTGTTGTATTGGATCTTCCTCAGAGATTATTTATTTATTTATTTATTATGCTACAACTTCAACAAGTCACACACAAACAGGAACAAAACAACTACTTTTAAAAATACTTAATTAGATAAATGTAATAAATTAATTGAATTATGATACGCTTCGAAAAGTTTAAACAATGTTTTGCCCAAACCCATTAAATAATGTCCTTGGTCTAATTTGTATTATTACTACATTAGGACAACTTTCAGATCCAGTTAGTAATTAAATCAAGTAATATCTAGGCTTTTAGACAATGTCTTCTACCGGTTGTCAATCGGTATTATACACTTTTTAAACAATACAACACTATTTAGATTTTAGGTTTTCGCATTTAATTTCAAAAACTACTTTTAACACTAACTAGGTTTAGGTATATAGACAGGAAGTGACATAATTAATATCGCGTTTACTCACTTGTCACTGTTAGGCTCGTATTAATAAATCACTCTCAACTCTGAGATCGATCTTAAGCGTGAACTTGAGGTGCTGTTTTGTATGAGATTGAAAAACGTATCAAGTTCGCACTCAAGATCGAGCTCCGAGTTGAGTGCTATTTATTAATACGAGCCTTAGTGAGTGATAAAAAAAACTATTGTTAATAATAGCTATGGAACGCATATTGATATTCTGCATAGGTAGTTTATTGTTTTAACTATGGGTAATCCTTATTTGATCAATAGGCTGCCATTGAATTGTTTGTCTGATTTGTTTTCATGGAGAGGTCGCGGTTTCGATTCCCGCTATTTTCTTTGTATCGGTCTGGGTGTTTAAATATGTCAATGCATACATAATATAAGTATTTGTAGAAACACTGTTGATTCTGATATCTGTAACACAAGTGCTTAAGCTACTTACCGCAGAGTCAGACCAATACGTGATGTTGTGAGGGATATTTTTTCATTCATTTATGATTGTTGGACTTTCAAGGATATTTTATTTATCATTTTTGGACCATTTAGTATGTTTAATTTTATATGACGACTCATGTTGGGTAATCCAATTAATATGACGACTATTTAATTATGCTATCTTGAGGTATAACTACTGACATTATGTTAAATCGAGTGTTTTTTATACTAATTAGTATTTAAAAATGGCTGAAGACGTTTGAATGTCACAGCGACCTTAGTTAAAATGCGTTGCTATTATTTAAATTATGCAACTATGTGGTTTAGTTGTTATTTAATGTTTACATAATGTGTATATGTGTCACTTGAGCCAGCTAGTGTTTCCTTGTATGTTTTTTCTACTCGTGGTTGCCGTAGCAAGTGATTCAATTCAGTTACTAGGGTGATATATGCTGATACACCAGCTTCCTGCTTCAAGCAATTGCCTGATCTCTCTACGGTTTTGTCAGATAGCTGTCCCACTAAACAATGGGAGTGAGGCAATAGGGAGAAGCGACTCAGGGTAATTCTGTTTTCTTATATGATAGGGAGGCAAACGAACAAGCGGGTCACCTGATGTCAACGGTCGCAGATGCGTTGCCTGCCTTTAAAACCCCATACCCTTCCCAACTGATCTCTGTCAACCATAGTCAGCAGCAGAAACCTAGCACATCAATTACGAAGAGCTACTTCACTGTGGTTGTCTGTAAGGTGGAGGTACTTCCCCAGACGCGCGGCTCATTCGAGTGGAAGTTCAACTAAGATCTACCTCTCTTGTTTTATCGATAAGCTTGTGTAGTATCCCCAACTTTGACTTCTGTTGGATGGAATTCGAGGAGCTCGATGGCGCAGTGGTTAGCGCACTCGGCCTGCGGTTGCTAAAGTTAAGCAACGTTTGCAGATGCCAGTAATCGGATGGGTGACCAAAAAATTTCATCTCGAGCTCCTCCATGCTTCGGAAGGCACGTTAAGCCGTTGTTCCTGCGCCTGATCCCTCTACGGTCGTGTCAGACTGCTGTCCCACCGAATTATGAGAGTGGGGGAATGGGCAGTGCACCTGTGCTTGCGCACTCACTTTTGTGCTATAATATGTCCTGCGTACCTGGCTGATCGTAACATCGGCCGCCATGGCCGAATACGGCCGGAGGGTTATATATAATCGTACACAATGACGATAATTAATCACGACTGCGCATTTTCCATTGTTACTCATGAATACAATCACTGGGGAAATATTTACTACAGCAGACTTAGTAAAAACGTTGGCTCATCATATTGTCAGTCCATCCAATGGTGGGTGTAGGCTTCATTACCAAGCTGCTCACATGCTGGTATAAAAACATGTTATCACTTGTTTAAACCGACCAAGACAGCGATTATATCAACAATTCGTCACACTTCTCTCAACGAGACTTGTACTAGAATCTCGGATTAATGAATATCAATATATAAATTTTTCTGGACATCATAAATATATGCAGCAAATGATTTGACAGTTTTGCTAACCTTTTTCCCCCTAATATGAATCACGTGTGATAGAGCAAGATAGCAGACACACGTACTCCTGTCGCCTGAACTGTCAAGTGGGATGACTTCATTATCGCGTTGTCGTCGCTTCTGAGTTGAGAAAAAACGCGACAGAAGCAGTGTTAGATGCAATGTTAGGTGAATTTTTGTCGTTGTGGTGAAGACACTCAAACGTGGCGTAGGGAGCGTCTATGGTATTCATTGATCTGAGATTGATATTCATTAGGCACCGTGCAGAAAAAATTAGCGTAAAAGTTTGGAATATGAGTCACTAGATGGCAGAATAAGGCACCGTGTTTTTCCGTTCGTGGTTTGACAGTAGAATTACCGACATTGAGAGTAAAAGTTTTGAATATGAGAGAGAGCAGAGAGTCATCGCTACGCACGGTGCCTTTAATCTAAGGGTGAACTTGACATATCTTGACTATCAATGTCATGTCAAAAATACCAATCAGCACAAAGCAGTAAGACTTGACATTTACGTAGGTATTGACATCTAGCGGATTTTTCAAACGCGAGAACCATCATTCCTCTAAATGAATAATCGCTCTATATGACGAATACATACAAGTGTGCATAGTGTGTGAGTGACGAGGCCTCCGAGGCTTGCAGTTGCATCATAGTGACGTCACAAAACCGCGCAGTGTAGTCATGGAGTGGGCGTGGTATTATAACAGTTGCTAGAACTACGAGTTACTAACTACATACGGACGACATTTTTTCTCTTATTAGATAGTCCTTTGTTTAGCTACATATTGGACAAGTAAAGTAAAACAACAGCTTAGTAATGTCCCACTGCAAAGCAAAGGCCTTCATCATGAATCATTTTCTCGCTACAAAGACGGACTTTGACTTAATCACACAGCGCAATCGAGCTCGATACAATCGAGCGTGATGATATGTTAAGTCAACAAACCCGGGTTATATTTGAAAAAGACCGGCTCAAATTTGCCCGACCCGGGAATCGAACACAGGATGTGGCCACGACCCGAACGTGTTTCAAAAGATAATGCACTTATGAAATGTTTATAATTACCAAAAACAGACTTACGTGAAAAAGTGACATATTAACCACTGTGTAACGAAAACATTCGATAAACACAATCTGTTATAAAATACCTGAAAAAGAATCCCAATACTCTAAATATTCGGTAAAATTCGGTAAACATTTTTTTTCATCAGCACCCAAGGTATTCTCGTTCGGAAAAAATCGGTTAAAGACATCTCTAATTACACAGTTTACGAAAGGAGACGACATTCGCTTCCCAAGTAAACAATCAACTTGATAAGTTATTCGTCGAGTTATCCGACCGTCATTCCGGATAATCCTGCTTGATTGTGTTATTCTTGGGGAAATTTTGTTACAGAAATACCTAAACGATGTTTTGTGTTGCTCTGTGTAGGGATGGTATTCGTTTATAGATGTGATAAGTGTGTCTTTTTGGTCAATGTGTCATTGAGGTGTTAACTCATCGTTTTAAAAGTAACTAGGTAATAAGTTAGCTTTGTGATGAATATTTATAGCGGGTTCTCAATAAAAAAAAAATACTAGCGACCAGCCCCGGCTTCGTATGGGTGCAACTTAAATTATCAGTGTTTCTTCACTATAATATGCATGTAACAAAAACCATTATTTTGTGTCACTCTCTGATAAAAATCGATTGTGTAGTTTTAACGAAATTTATTCCTGTCTGTATAGACAAGAGAAGGCTTCTTTATTTTTCAGGTACTAGTGATTCGCACACAAAACAACTATATACTATTATTTTATCTATCTAAATTTCATGCATTGTTTCACTTCATATTGTACATATAAAAATCGATCGCAAAATGTGTTGGAAAGCGCACAAAACTCAATAACGCCTGGACGAATTTGGCTAATTATTTTTTTAATTATTCTTTTATGTCCAGGGATGGTTTTTAGGCAAGAAAAATTTGTCAACTAAGGGACAAAACGACGGGACGAGTCGGGACGCGGACGAAGTCGCGGGCGGAAGGCTAGTTGTACATAAAAACGTTGACACATTTTCCCAACACTTTGCCTATTTGCCTATTCCTTTGTGGTATAAAATTGTAATTTTGCGTCACTAGTTATTCGGTGTTCGTACAATTTGAATAATGAGGGAAACGCCCAAATAATAGGTTGTTAGGGATGAATTAAAATAACGTTGGAAAGTTTACAGGCGAACTGTGTTTTTTTTTTCAAATGTTTAATCTATTGTAGGTCTGTGTTGTTTCTTATTTTATTTAATTGATATGATATTATTGCTAGAATCCACCTATCCATGATAGAAATTAAAGTTTTTGATTAAATCGCAAGCGAGCAATGCCCATCATGCGTCACTTTACCATGAAACATCTCTCAATATGTTGTCTTCTACCACATTGTATGTACATACATAATATAAATAGTACGCTAATCTATAGTTAATAGTTTCTTCAATGTCATTCGCAACTAAACTTGCAATATCGATTTCATTTCCACGTGTAACCTTATTGCTAAGTACATTGTTATAACTTATAAAACTTCTAGGCCGGCTTGGAATAGTAATACCATATCTACCCGTGGGTGTCGTAAGAAGCGACTAAGGGACAAGAGAGGTAGAGCTAACAACTTCCACTCGAATGAGTCGCTCGTCTGGGGAAGTACCTCCACCTTACAGAGGCCACAGTGAAATAGCACTTCGCAACTATTGTACTAGGTTTCTGCTGGTGAGCTAGGTCGCCAGAGCTCGGTTGGAGAGGGTATGGGGTCTTAAAGGCAGGCAAAGCTTCTGCGACTCTTGTGCGGTTGTTGATGCCCATGGGCAGCGGTGATCACTTACCATCAGGTGACCGTCTTGTTCTTTTGCTTCCCTTAAAGATAAAATCGTACTTGAATAAATAATAAATAAATAAATAAATTGAAAATAGGAGGCTAGAAGGACACTCAATTATTAAACGACAGGCCCGTTGGTGTAGTTGTCAAAGACTCTGGCTTCAACTCTAAGGGTCGCTTGGTTCGAACCCCTCTATGGGCAAATGTTTGTGCGATGTCCATCTTAAGTAACTAAAGTATTAAAGTATGTCTATCCGTTCCCTAGCATCCTTATTAGCATCCCAGCTTCGAGCTTAGTTTGAGCTAGGCAATTAGTGTGTCGGTCCGAGGCATTTATTTATTTATTTTATAAATACCTATACATGAAGTGTATCCGATCGATTTAGGTTCGACAACTGATAATTAGGTCATGGCATCGATTGCAATCGGGTTGCAAGGACAGAGGTGCACTCGGCTTGGTAACTACAAATGCATGTTTTATGATGTGTGCAGTGGCGGGTAATTGGTATTTGGTTAGACTGGTGGTCTTATGTGAAGGCTGGAAGGTTCAAAATTGAAATAAAACAATTTATTGAAAAAAAGAACTTTGTCTGTAATATAAGGTTGAAACTTGTAGTCATATGTGAAGGCTGTGAGATTCAAAATTGAATGCCCAGTAATTTGATGTAAAAAAAAGTTGACTGTAATGTAAGCACTAAAGAAACATTAATACAAATTTATTTTTTATATTTATTTAATCATTTATACCTCCTATGTTAATAATTAATGTATTTTTTTGTTTTATTAAGAAGATTATAATTTTTGGCTATTCATGTTTCTTTATAATTTGCATAATAGCAATTTTCAAGAAACAAATTGATATTTTTGTTTATTATTTGGGATTTTATTTTAGTTATACGACAGTGAAATATCACTTCGTAACTGTTGTGCTATGTTTCTGCTGGTGAGTAAGGTCGCGCCAGAGCTCAGTTGGGGTGGGTATGGGGTTTAAACGCATCTGCGACCCGTATGCGATCGTTGATGTCCATGGGCAGCGGTGATCACTTCCCATCACTTCCCTCTTGTTCGTTTGCCTTCCTATAACATAAAAGTTCTGACGTGCAAAAGAATTTACTAAGTGAATCAAATTGCTGAATAAATTATTTCATTTCATTTTATTTCATAAAAAGAACTCCATCTAACATTTTTACTCGTGTTATCGGTAATTACCGGTAATCCACCGAACATCACTAGTGCCCCACGTCCTATTGGACTGAATTAAAAATGTAAAGTCCACCGTGGGTTTAGTGCCCTCGTGGCAGCGAGCTATCGTTGCTATGGCAACGGTTTATATTAAGTTTACTGGCTGAATTATATTTGTATTCATAATAAGCTCCTTTTTATGAAATCTCATTTTTTTTGGATAATGATAATTTGGAAAGGTAGAGTGTTGTAAAGAATACCTACACGACGACGGGCCCGTTTGTCTAGTGGTCGGTCAGAGACCCTGGCTACAAAAACAAGGGTCGTGGGTTCGAATCCTGCTAGGGGTAAATGTTTGTGTGATGAACAATGAACATAGGCAGTTTTACTCGAAACATGGATGTTTATTTATAAGTATGTCTCCTAGCTTCCATAGTCAAGTTTCGAACTTAGTTTGAGGCTAGGCAATTACTCGTATATTAGTCCAAAAAACGAGTTGTCTTGATAATTACAACTTGTTTAATTAGCTTATCTAAGTAGGCAACTTATATGTTCTATGATTTCAATGACACAACGATTTCAATGATTTGGACATTAGACCTTGACTTGTCCAATGTACAATGTGTGACGTCATTGGACCGGTGTTAAAAAACCAGGGATTGCCCCCGGTCATCGACCCCGGCTGAGGTCACTCACTTGACAGACTTCAATTCGCAAGTGAGTCGAAAGTTGCAGTTGTTTTCAGTATTGGGTAGGTACTATTCTTACATTTGGGAATGAATCTAGTATAGGTCTAGATACAATCCAAAGAAGACAATCCGTGCTACGTAAACTTCCATAATTTAAATCATACTAATAGTACCTATATTATGTTATCTGTAAGCTAGTGATTAAGTTAGTTAGCAACTGGCTTGAACCTTTATGTTGGTATACTGTATACATATTGTTTTTCTGAACAATAAATTCTATTCTATTCTATAAATTCTATTCTATTCTATCTGTGCTAATCTTCTTTGTTTGGATGTTTGTCCGTCAATCACGCTGAAACTCGGAACGGATTTTGATGAAATTTGATATACAGGCAGGCACGGGCTGACTCAGGTGACAGGGTACTTTTTATTCCGATTAAATGCTCCAATGGGATAAACCAAAATCCACGCGAACGAAGTCGCGGGCGGCCGCTAGTAAATAATAAAACTCTCCGGCCGTGTTATGCCCATGGCGGCCAATCTAACGATCAGCCAAGTACTCAGGATATAGGTATTATAGTACACAAGTGCGAAAGCACAAGTGCACTCCCTATTTCCTCACTACCATAGTTCGGTGGGACAGCAATCTGACACGACTGTACTGTGAGATCAGGCGTAGGACCAACAGCTTAACGTGCTTTCCGAGGCACGGGGGTGTACATACACCGCCAACTTCCTAACTCCGGGCTGTATCTATGTTATCACAACCGGAAAACATAGACACAATTTCATCGGTCCGACCCGGGATTCGAACCCAGGACCTCCGGCGCGGCCGCCGCATTAAAGTGCGACACACTAGCCACTGCGCCACGGCCACGGAGGCAGTAATAGTTAATATATATATGTATGAATATATATAACCATTTTTATATAGGAATGTGTGTTTATAAAGTGTTGTGGATAATAAAGATTCACAACATAAATGTTATTGCACGTTTGTGAATCGTGTAATTTCTGTGTCAAATAAAAACTTTTTCTTTTTATCTTTCTTTATTTATTACTACTCTGCGTTAATGATTACAATAACTAAATTATATCTTGGAAAGGTGTTAATGTAAATTCGAAAGGCGGTGCATTAATCTTTAGGTATTAAGGCCAGGGTCCAGTAATGAATATGCGATTTCATTGTATTACGAATGTTGCAACTTTGACTTGCAACTGACTGACTTACTGAATGTCAAGGATCGGTTGTTGCGGCTACTTTCTCTGAAGATTATGTTCGGTAAGGGTTTTATAATAGGTGAGTAAGGGGGTAATCTCCAATAAATAATTATTTAGATAACTTTTTATTATTATTGGCAACATCAGTTTATTTATTACAATAAATATGATTAGGTATTTCAGAAATAAGAATTATTTCCGCCCGCGGCTTCGCCCGCTTTGGTTTCGGTTATATTTCAATTCGGTTGTTTCATTTTTTTTTCCGGGACACAAAATACCCTTTTATTTAATCCGGACTTCTAACTTTGCGTCTGCAAAATTCCAAAGTAATCGGTCCAGTAGTTAAAGTGGAACAAACAAATAACACACAAATTCACTTTCTGATTTATAATATTAGTAAGGATTAGTGAGGATTTTCAATATGCTTAAATAATCTTAACCTATTTATGAACGCTAAAAAATACATTCTGCGATGTACGCAAGAAGGATCTTTAGTATCGGGAAATCAGGTGATTCAAGCCTGCAATGTTCACCAAACTGGGAAAACTAATACAAAGGGAAAGTGTTCCCCGCGGGATTTGAACCCACGACCTCAGAGGAACCCACGACCTCACCATGGAGAATTTACGCGCGGGTGACACCGCGACGGAAGGCTAGTCAATAATAAACACAGATATGAATTGTGTAATTTCACATAATGAATCATAAAAAAGTATGTCTCGGAAATGACGCTAGTAAACTTCCTTGTGTATGTGTATGATACTTACATAACGTTTGTTGGAATCCAACTTGTCACTTGTAAGGTTTCTTTGTCATACAGTGACGCTTTTCTAGCGTTACAACAGGCATAATTATAGAAAAACTTTTTTTTTATATTATTGGGCAGCAAACGAGCAGACGTATTGCCTGATGGTAAGCAATCAACGCCGCCCATGGACACTCGCAACACCAGAGGAGTCACAAATGCGTTGCCGGCCTTTTAGAAGGGAGTACGCTCTTTTCTCGAAGGTGAGGAGGTCGTAACGGTCCGCAAATACCTCAGGCGACAGTTGATTCCACAGTTAAAAAGTAGTAATAGGCTCCCTGTAAATAATGTGGTATGAGATGAACTTCTTAGCTATCCATGGATTCTCCGTGCGGGTGCCGGGTCCATCGCGTGGAACAGAGAGGAACGTCAGTCGGCGCCTGGGACTTGCGACCCAGCGTGTAGGTTTAAGGCTCCCCTTGAGGTCGTAACGGTTCGGAAATGCCTCAGGCGACAGTTGATTCCACAGTTTTAGTGTCTTCCTACACTAAAAAGTAGTAATAGGCTCCCTGTAAATAATGTGGTATGAGATGAACTTCTTAGCTATCCATGGATTCTCCGTGCGGGTGCCGGGTCCATCGCGTGGAACAGAGAGGAACGTCAGTCGGCGCCTGGGACTTGCGACCCAGCGTGTAGGTTTAAGGCTCCCCTTTATAGTATACAAACGATCACCTTCACCACAATATTCTATGTAATTTCTATTTTCTACGCATTTATCGCAAATGGCCGAAAAACCGAGTGTTGACTTCAGTACAATGCACTCTGGATAAAACAAAGAGATTTAAGAGAAGTGGTGCATTCAAATGCAAAGATAAAATATGCATCTTACAAGCTGAAACATAAAGGTGAAAATGGCTTGCAACGATCATGTTTTGACGTAATTTAGCTAATTTTGTGGTTTTCAAGAAGGAAGTATATTAATAGAAGGAACAGTCGTCATTTTTAAGAAGTGTTGCCAGAATATGCCAGAATTTGAAGATTTCAACGTTTCAATTGTGTAGTGGTTTAGTTTTAGCACGATGTCGTAAGTTTGATTCCCGGTATTGTAAGAGTTCGTTTTGTGTAATAACACCCCTAGTACCCAACAGTCATTTTTTGTCCATGGCGGCCGATCTTACGATCACCAAGGACATAGGATATGTTATAGTGCACAAGTAAGTGTGCATAGGAGCACGCAGTGGTTAGCGCACTCGGCCTGCGGTTGCTAAAGTTAAGCAACGTTCGCAGATGCCAGTCATCGGATGGGTGACCGAAAAATTTCATCTCGAGCTCCTCCGTGCTTCGGAAGGCACGTTAAGCCGTTGGTCCTGCGCCTGATCTCTCTACGGTCGTGGCAGATTGCTGTCCCACCGAATTATGAGAGTGAACGGAATATGGAGTGCACCTGTGCTCTCACGGCTTAAATCACGGGGGTGTCAGCCTCAACATCGTTCGATATCCTACTACTATTATAAAGGCGAAAGTTTATATGTATGGATGTATGGATGTGTGGATGTTTATTACTCTTTCACGTAAAAACTACTGAATGGATTTGAATGAAACTTTACCACAATATAGCTTATACATCAGAATAACACATAGGATATTGGAAATCGAAATCCACGCGGACGGAGTCGCGGGCGGCCGCTAGTTTTATTATGAAATAGTTCTCACAGAATACCAAAAGTACTGTCACCGATTACACAGCCGCCGCTGTGACCAAAGCTTTGACATTTTTGCTTAGTTTGGGGCTAGATTGTGAATAATGTCCAGAGATATTTATTTATTTATTTATTTATTTGCGCTTAGTGAATCGCACTTCTGCTCAAAGCAAACCTATTTACAAACCAAAGGTAGGCCAATCACTTCCTGAGTAGGCGTTGTAATTTCATGCCAAGAGTCAATGTGGATTGTTGGCAAAAAACTCGTAAAAATATCAATGACCTTGGTAGATTAACGACCCGTTCAAGGCTGTTTTACTGTTTTTAATTTATAATGGAAACTAGACTTTACAATTGGACTACAAATTGAAGACTTGTAGAATGTGTTAGGTAGTAGCGGGAGACCTAACAGCAGAATGGAACTCCTTATATAAGAGTTAGTGGGTTCGATTCCCGCACATGATAAACATTGTGTGCATAAACATGCCTGTTTGTGTTGGTTTGTGTGTTTGTTTTTATATGTTGTGTTAATAACGCATAAGATACCTTGTCTCTTATATAAACAAAAAAAATATGAAAAAAACCTTTAAAAGATGTTATAACAATAAATATTACATTACATTGTAGTTAAAGAAAAAATACACATACATAAATAAAACATCTATAGGTCCATCCCGGGATTCGAACCAACGTCCTCACGCGTGCCTTGATTAGTCCAATTCATTGGACATGAATCATAATAAAGATTTGTTTTTATGTCTGTGCATCACGAGGTGTTTGACCGTCAAGATCCTTTGTAAGCGGTTAGGGTCGCTAAAAATATAAGTTAAGTATCCGAGTTCAAATCCGGCCGTTTTAATATGCACTCACATTTTGTATGTGTTTTAAAAGTATTTATTTTTAATTTGTTGTGACGTTTGCTGGTGTGGATCTGGCCGTGAACTTAGTCCAGGGTTCGATACCCAGTTCAGGCAATAGTTGTGCTTGATATGTTGTCTGTTCGTCCTGGTCCAGGGTTCGATATTCAGTTCGGGAAATCGTTGTTTGATCCCTTTCTTTCCAACAGGATTTATTCAAGTTTTCTAATTTTTGATGAGCCGTTTAATTTGTTTAATAATAAAAAATAATAAAATAAGTAAGTGGATATAATTTTTTCAATTGGTGTGTTATATCTGCAGTATTATTCGTTTAACTGATTTGATTCAATTAAGAGTTAGTATACAATAAAAAAGCTTCAAATCACTAAAGCAATTAAATAACATATACCGCCGTCTGGAAATCGAGATGCAAAGATTTCTAAAGTGCATAGACCCTATCAGACACCCCCCACCCCCCAGTCTAGACGGCAGGCAACCTGTAGGATGGCCTAGGTATCAGCGGGGGACCTAACAGCTGACTGGAACTCAGTATGTTGTGGTCCGTCGCCCGGTGCGGTCGTGTCCGGGAGAAAAATATAAAGAAAACACGAAAATTACAAAAAAAAAAGTTTTTAAGATTTTTTTGTAGACTTAAAATTAGAAAACTGAAAATAGTTCAAAAATGAGTTATACGTAAATTTTTTTACTAAACATAATATTAAAAATTTGATCAAATTTCAATAATGTAATATAATTTAGGTACCTCTATCTACTTATCATGATAGTCAAGAAACAAGATCTAATAAATCGAATAATAAAAAAACTTATAAAACGAATCAAGATTAAAATCCTATCAAAATTATTGTCAATAGTGAGTGGTATCTATTGATAACATTTCTAAGACGGACTCAATCGCCTCATTCAACTATTACACTGTATTTTAATTCTATTTTAATTGCAATTGGTAATTGGATAAAAATCTATTAAGCTTCAATGACAGTCGTGGAAGAACAAAGGGGAATTACACTTTGTGTGAAACTTCCTGAAGAAGTATATCACACACAATTGAATTAGCATTACATTCATAATATCTTGTTTTCTCAGATTTACTCGACTTCTACTCAACATTAATAAAACAACTTACAATTTCAAAAAATCGAAGTTACTAACAATCTATTCACCATTATTTTTAATATTAATTTTATTCAACATTCAAAAGTGATATTGCAAAAGCAAGCAAGTAATTACAAAAGTTTGATTTCAAATATTTGATAAAAATATTACAAAAGTGTCTTCGAAAACTGTAATTACTAAATAGTAATAATTATAATAATTACGTATTAAACTAATACTTGTGAGTGAGTCTCAAGCAAGAAAAAAACGTCTTTTACCAAAACCAGTTTTGTAATAATTAGATTGCAAGATTTAAATAAAAATATTACAAAATTGTCGTTGAAAACTTTAATTACTAATTAGTAATCATTATATTAATTTCGTCCAACGTATTAACCGAACTAGTGAGTGAGTCTCAAGCAATATTAAAACGTAGGTAGTTAACGAAAACCAGTTTCGTAATTATTTTATCTATCATAATAATCAATTTGTACCTCGTATACATATAATTAGGATATGTAATTAGTTATGTTAAGTGAATGACTGTGATATTATGTAAACGAGTTGTGATTCCGTGGCAATAATATAAATAGTTTAGGTTAACAATGTTCTGCCTTTTCGGAACGCGTAAGTATATTTTTGTTTACAACACATGTCTTATTTATTTTATCCTAAAGTAAGCGGATAACGGGGATCTTCGAATTTTGCTCGAAAAACAAATTCTTGTTTTTTTTTTGAGGATGACTTAGGAAGGAATATTAAAATTTAAATAATAATATATATCTCACAACATCTCAAACATGAATCTGACTCCGAGTTAAGTATCTTAAGCACTTGTGTTACAGATATCAGAATCAACAGTAGTATTAGAAATTGTATACTTAAATATGTAGCTAACTAAAACACCCAGACCGGGACTGTTCATGCACACAAATATTTGTCCCGTACGAGGATCGAACCCGCGACCTCTTGGTCTAATAGTCAACTTCTTGACCACTACACCAAGCAGGTCGTCATACCTTAGGAATACAGGTTCGAATCCCGGGCTGTGAGTTATTTTGCCACTAAGTTTTCCTGTTCCGGTAACACAGTTGTATTCAAAAGTCAGGATGTTGGAAGTGTAAATTAAACCCCGTGCTTCGGAAGGCACGTTAAGCCGTTGGTCCTGCGCCTGATCTCTTTAAGGTCGTGTCAGATTGCTGTCTCACCGAACTATGAGAGTGAGGGAATAGGGAGTGCACCTGTGCTTGCGCACTCACACATCCTTATATTAAAATATACTTATTATCTATCCTTTTCTTTGCCTAACAGGATTTTGCCTACATTATTATAATTATGCTAAAGAGGCTTATAATATAAACAACGTGTAGTCTGTTAAACCCAGCCGGTTGTAGAACCTTGGACAATAACACTCAAGGTTTCGACGTGGGTGGTTAACTAACACGCATTTACTTGAATTTAATGCTATTATTACGTAATTGTAATTATTAAGTAACTGTTAAACAAAGGTTTGACAAGTTTTTTGTATAAGTATTAACTATAGTCTATAGCCTCATACATAATCCCTAGCCCTTAGTATGGTTAATTAACAATATTCCAGTATCCTGTTTCTTGTCATAAGTAACAATTTGGTCTATGGATAATAGGGAAAATATTCTAAATTAATAAATTCAAAATATTTTACTAAAAGTAACATGTCGCAAAATCTTGACAATAGGGTGTTGACTGACATGTCAAATCTCTCACTTTTATTAAACGTAAGCTTAGAGGGAAACTGTTTAAAATAATAAGCTATGACGACATAACTGTAGCATAATAATTCAAACTATTATTGAAATTCTTGCCGCTTCTTTTCGATAGATAAGTAACTGCTTTTAGAATTCGTTTCTATATTTTTATTATTATTAACGCATTGTTTTTATTTGACAAGCGTGGTGATTAAGCTAAAACCCATCTTTGTAATGAAAACATGATTTCAAATGATGGAAGGATTTTCTCCGCAGTGGGACAAAATAAGGCTGATACTTTACACATCGTTATATCACAACGTTATACTTTAACCACTACACCAAAGGGGCTTAAAAAGTGCACTAACACTATTCCGCCTAATCAGGTGAATGCACCAGCTCTTTGTAGTCTGATCGTTGACCTAGGTTTCAGTCTAGACTGTAGGATAGACCTCTAGGCAGACAGGGGGGTGGGGGGTTTAGTGTTTACATGTGAGTGACAATGTGGAATGTGGATCGAGTTATGTCCGTGTTAAGAACTAAATATGTATAGTCCTTTTTGATTGAGATTAAATTTTTTATATTCAAATAAGCAGTGATGATAAACCAAATTTTTCCATTGGAAAACTTTTCACAATTTTGGCACTTCTAGGCTTTTCAATTTAAAAATCACCATATGGCATACAAATTTCTACATTGACATGACTTTTCCATTTGGTCATATCAAATTATTAAATCGTTCTGTTTTTGTTTAACCTCTGCATCTTTAGTTCTTTTAACTTTATGCAATTTTTGAAATCACAATTATTGTTCCTACCTTAAATATCCACGACGAAACCCATGTTTTTAACGAAAATATGATTTCAGTATATGATGTGGGCCTTTGCCCTGCAGTGGGACATTAATAGGCTGATAAAATTAACTTTTCTTTACCTAATTAAATACACTTTCTGATTGTGATTTTGACTTATGATAATGAATGAATGAATGAATGAAATTGTTTATTTCGGATAACAATTAATGGATCCATAATAAATGACTTAAGATATTGCTTGTTTAAGCATGTTTGGGGATAAATTATATTGTTGTTATTTAAGACTTGCTGACTGCAGCAGAATTATTGTTATTCATTCTAGATGCTTTTAAGTGTGCCGGCGCAGTTGTAATTGTGAACATTAATAATCGATACCAAACTCTGTGGTTAGAATTTTGAATACCGAACTCTTTGGAGGGAAGCGAATGTCACTGGCTGGTTGGCCACGAAGGTTGGCGGGAAAAGTGACAGCTCGCTTGACGTAACTCAGATCGTTGGTTGTATCGTGCGGGATAAGATCCAATGGAATAATGGGTTGGCATCTTGCGCATATACCACGCGTTCTGAGGAATGTCTAGTTATTTTACAATCCGTTGTGCAATTATATCTCCGTGTTAAACCAAGCCATCCTTGAACATAGACGTAAAACTCTAATATGTACCGCGTGCCTACATCAGAAGTGGGATTCGCTCAAGCTCACAAGGCGGGGTTCACACCGCAAAACGAAGAATCCAGTTGTGAAAAATGGCGAAGGAACTTTAGCAGGAAAATGCAGTTGCATCATAACTGCAACGTTTTATATTGTGCTACGGTGATAGTTGTGAAAATTAATAACGTGTTACGGAAAATAACGTAATGAATGGAATGTGGTGCTTGTCTGTGGAGCAGTAGAATCATGATTAAAGCTCTGATATAAGCGATGAAGACGCCTTTTTCGAGATCGGTGGACAACGGCGGCCAGTGCGGCGGCGACGACGACTTCGGCGGGAGCGACAAGAGGGCGCGTCAACAAGGCGGCACATCCGCAGGCCGGGACCGGGTGCGCGTGGATTTCTGCCTTGTTCGAGTGCACTTGGGAGCATGATCTGGTGAGCTGTATTGTTTTCATCGATTTGAATTCTCGTTGATTAAAAAAAAGTTTAAGTTTAAAGTTAGCTGAAGTAAATGAGCTTGCCATGATATTGTGTAATTAGTACCTAGACTAAATAAGATGAAGAGTGAAAAAGTCTGAATAAAAAATAACAACGATGGCGCGTAGCGTTGTCATGGCAACCGACGCTGATGGTAAAGCAGCAACGCGCGCTCCGCTGTCGGTGGCTAGGTGCCTCCTTGCGTGAACAAAGAGTACCTAATCCTTACATTTTATTAGACGCTTTACAGGGTAGATAATTACAAAGTGAGACATCATGTATGGGTAGTGTGATTTGATTTTTGAGCATTACGCTAAGCCTGTTTTGGGAATATGACAGCAAATAGAGGTTCGTTAAAGTAAATTCAGTGAGTGGCGGTATGGGCTTTAACATAATTTATATTGAGATGATTTGTACCCGTAATGTGGAGGCAAATCTAGTCTCGCTAGCCTTTTGGAACTTAAATTCGATTTTCTAGTTACTTTCTTACCGGTTTGCCTACAACGCGAAACAATGGTGACAGTGTTAATTTAGATTAATTGTCACACGGTGCAGTGATGATCATATAGGATGTCCTACCTGTCCGTTAGTGTGTTAGGTGTTGTAATAGGCAAACATAATTTAGCTTAGTTGTTCTCAATTCGCTAGCCTTGTTCTTCTAGTGAAGTGAAGTTTGTTTTACGTTCTATTCTGTATACGAAGAATCAGTAACAAGATGAAATTTGACCCCAAATTGAAGGGATTATTTTAGGTCGTTAAGTTATTATATGGTGAACATCACAAACAAATATGCCCAAGATAGACTAAGAAGGATGCCTGAAGGTAAGTTGTAGACGAGTTGTTGATCACAATGATGATGATTGATACCTGAAGTTCCTAGCACATCGTGTGATTAAGGTGATGAGGTGTTACTAGACTGCTTGATGGAGGCATTGAAAACATAACGATCAAGAGAGGCGTTTTGCCCGTATTGTTAGAGTGATGTGTCTCAATGTGTGCGTTCTCCTGTATAGAATCGCGATACGCGTTAAGTTTTAAAAGGATAAGTTACGATTTGATTTATTATATGAGGCTTTTGATATTTGAGGTTTATAGCGCAGATTAAATCCTTCGCTACCGTTGAATTTGTTTTGTGGCAATACGAAGAGTTTGACAGCGCATAACCAGACAATGCTGACTTGGCTGAGATATACCTTGGTTTAGTTTTAATGGTCTTTCTTAGACAGAGCTCATTTTTGGGTTTTCGATTCAATAGTATGCAAGTCGCTCTGATTGTTAACATCTTCGTAGGTACATTTGTTCCTTCAAGTAGGTACATTATGAGTTTTGTTGAATCTCTAGTACCAAGCATGGGGTTTGTAATGATTCGCATACACCTACAAATGTTAAGTCCGATGTTTATGTGGTTCAAGTAGCAGTTGAAATCGATAGTGGTTTGAATTATGACGAGAGAGCTTCAATTGTATGTTGCTTGAAACTCGTGTAAGGTGATTTTGTGTTTGACCGTACCGTAGTAGTTATTACGTTGTCGTAGCCCGGTAGAAATCATTGTTTCCTAAGGCAACTCAAGTAGCCCGTGGGAAAGCGGTAGGCGTGTAACACTGGAGGAGGACGGGGCCTGGAGGGACGAGACTGGAGTGTCTAGTCACTGAACGATGTACTTACATGGATTCATTGGTTGAATGTGTGAGAGAATTTTAGGATTGATGATCTGCAAGTTACCGTACCTTAAGGGTTTTAACTCGCGAGGTGCTGTTAGTTTCTGTTGTAGTAGAAAATGGATAGAGCTAAATGGTGTACTACCTCTCAAATGAGCAACTGCCTGGGGAAGTACCTCCACCTATCAGAAGACAACGTTGCAGTAGCACTTCGTATCTGTTCTGCTATGGTTCTGCTGGTGATTAAGGATTCCAGTACTCAGTTGGGGAGGGTATGGTATGTTACAAGCAACAAGGTAGAGACAAGTAACGCATCAGCGACCCTTGTGATTTTGTTGATGTCCATGGGTAGTGGTGATGACTTACTATCAGGTGACCGTCTTGCTCGTTTGTCTTCCGCTGATATAAAAACAAAAGCAACAGTATTGCGTGATCCAGGCTAATGATTTTGGATCTTCGATAATTTTACCATGTTTGTAGAAGCTTGGTCAAGAGTGGCCGAGTGGTGGCAAAGTATACTGCTGGTGTGTTTCTTTTTCAGATACGCAAAAGGACATTTCACGTGTCAAAAGTGCTGGCGAGATGGCGCTTCGATGAAGGTCCACCGTCACCAACAACTTCACACGAGGACGTGTGCCCGCAGGATGACCGTGTCGGAGCATCAGCACACTGCTGCTATCTATTGAAGCTGGAAGACATTAGTTTTAAGCGTGGCTGCATACATCGCAACCTGTTTCGGTCATTGTTTATGAGCGACTAGATGCAAGGGCGCTAAGCGGATACAGTAGGAACTACGTTTCGCGGCTTCTCAAACGTTTCGCGCGCTTCGACGGAGTTGTTAAGGCGAGGGTCGATTGGCCTAACTCATAGTGATCACGTGTCTCTGTCCGATTTTGTTCTACTTCAAAGCATGCAGATCGTGATCAAAATGATTAATCGCTTCAATCAATAATGGAAACCCCTAAAGTGATACACTAGAGCGAGATATAATTGTGCAATAATTGTGCCCCGCGATCAGTGGATAGTTAGAAGCAAATTCGTGACATTTATTTGGTGAGACAGTTCCATTTTTGTCAGAAATGTGTGTGAGGGTGATGCACGTGTACGTAGATTGGAGAGACTGGCCTAGTGGTCGACGTCCTTGGTTGAAGTGATACAAAGCATTCTGAGAGATTTGCGCGTGTAGTTGATTGGAAGGACTGGCCTAGTGGTCGACGTCCTCGGTCAAGCTGATACGTAGCATTCTGAGACAAGTGTTTGTGTGTGTGGTCGATTGAAGGGTTGGCTCAATGAGCAAGCCGACGCCTTGATGAGATAGAGGGTAGTCTCAATGAGTGAGGCTACGCCTTGATGTGATGATGGGTAGTCTCAATGAGTGAGTCTACGCCTGGTGGGCAGGCTCAATGAGTGAGTCTAGGCCTTGATGTGATGATGGGTAGTCTCAAGGAGTGAGTCTACGCCTGGAGGGCAGGCTCAATGAGTGGGTCTGTGCCTTGATGTGTTGGTGGGTAGGCTCAAGGAGTGAGTCTACGCCTTGTTGAGATGTCGGTTAAGCTCAATGAGTGAGCCTGCACCTTGTGTGAGATGGAGGGTGAACTCAATGAGTGCGTCTACGCCTTGCGTGAGATGGAGGATTGGTTCAATGAGTGAATGTTCGCCTGTGAGGTAATGACGTATGGGCTTGCTCGTAAGAGTCAATGTCCAGACCGTCTTCTTTGTTCCGTTTATCCCGTGGGGATAGAGGGGGCAGTTCGTTGGAGCGTATGTCTGAGTCATGTGAACGTTGTTCTTTTCCAAGCTGTTATGGTATTGATTTGAGTCAGGAATGGACGAGCGTAGTTGCTACCAGATAGTCTGCGTTTGTAAGACGTAGAACGCACAGGGACGTGCGTATGTCAGGTTTGGCCGTGCCGGCGCAGTTGTAATTGTGAACATTAATAATCGATACCAAACTCTGTGGTTAGAATTTTGAATACCGAACTCTTTGGAGGGAAGCGAATGTCACTGGCTGGTTGGCCACGAAGGTTGGCGGGAAAAGTGACAGCTCGCTTGACGTAACTCAGATCGTTGGTTGTATCGTGCGGGATAAGATCCAATGGAATAATGGGTTGGCATCTTGCGCATATACCACGCGTTCTGAGGAATGTCTAGTTATTTTACAATCCGTTGTGCAATTATATCTCCGTGTTAAACCAAGCCATCCTTGAACATAGACGTAAAACTCTAATATGTACCGCGTGCCTACAAGTGTTTAGCGGTATTTGAAAATGTTTTTGTTTGTTTGTTACAGGTGAGTGTGTTGACTTCTTCGAGGCTTGTGAAGAAGACGATGATGAATCAGTAAGTGATCGATTTGTAATCGATTAAAAGTATAATAGCCAGTAGTGAATAGATAAAAAGTATAATGTAATATTCCTGTAATATTGAAAACAGTTGATTGGTTCAAATTATGCCATACAAGCGGCAGCCCGTGACAGTCCGCATGTATTTCGATTTCCGCACATATGGTGTTATACTATAGTTTAATTTTTTTTTTTTTTTTTTATTTATTTATTTTTGTTTAATTAAAGCCTTCCTCGAATAATGGACTATTCAACACAATTTTTTTTTCAATTCGAACCATTAGTTCCTGAGATTAGCGCTTTCAAACAAACTCTTCAGCTGTATTAGATTAGTTTATGTACTGTGAAAGTTTGTTTACTAGGATACTTTTTATCCCGATTTAATGCTCTCATAGGACGAGACAGGACTCTTGATAACGCGAGCAAAGCCGCGGGTAAAAACAAGTGATTTATAAATAAAATACGTCATCCATATTAAGTTTGCATTGTTTGTAATCACCACTCCACATTTTGCATAAGGCCTTTGCCCTACCGTGGGACATTAATATCACATTGTTATCTTCTGGTGATAAAGCAACCGGTATTGTTTACCACTCTTATCAATATGGTCGGGCCTACAGAGAACACTGATATTGATTGGTGACCTACCGCCTCGTCTAGCGGTTTGGGAGAGGTCCTGTGTTCAATGCTCGGTAGGGAAAAAGTTAAAGTTTCGATTTCGTGCGAACATTGGAATTTCATGGGGAGTTAAATGTTTCTTTAAAGAAACCTCTAGAATATCCTTAGTTATAGGTATCCTAGGCGGCCAAAACTTGCGTTGGCTTTCATGAACCTAAACAATGTTAGGTTAGGTTACCAATCTGCATTTGAAATGTAATAGTAGGGGAGGCGAAGCGGGGATTTTTGAAGTCACTCGAGCGTGTCAGATTAGTATACAGGGAGAATCCTTGTACCCTTTAATGTACCTCTACCGAATATCAACCCTTCATATGGCGGGGTATGCTGATTATAACTATTTTATATGAAAAATGGTCAGAATAACGATATCCCTCAATATAATTGGCAGATTATTCTACAGAGGTACTATTGACGCACCATGTCGCCGCGGGCTAGCTAAGCCCGCGACCGTGTGTGGGGCTCGGGCGCACAAAATAAGCGCCCACTACCCACTAAACCCCTCCAGTTTTCCCTTTTGCTCGCATCAGGACGGGTCGCTGCCAGCCGCCAGGTGGGCGGCTTATGTTCCTGCATAAAAATCTAACGCGCCGGAGTATTTCCATATACCAATTTTTTTTTACATTTTAAATTTTTTTTACACGCTCTCCCCATCGCTAAAATACAAAACTTGTAATGAACTTTTTTTCATTTTGAGACCTAAACTATCGAATCTAATAGGTCTCTAAGACGCTCGAGTAACTACAAATTTAGCATCCCGGCCTCCCCTACTATAATGAAATAATTTATTTAGCTATTTGATTCACTTAGTAAATTATTTTGTACATCAAAACTTTTATCGCCCTACCAGCGAAAGATTTGTTAGCTTGGCTGTTGAGATAGCACCCGTTTTAAAGTAAATAATCTGAATGGCATTTTGTAATTCATATCATCATACGTATCCTATAATGTTTAGTACAGTCTATATCAAGACAACTTCCTCCGTGGTGTAGTGGTTAGAGCGCTGTGCACAAAAACTACGAACTCGGAGGTCGTGGGTTCAAATCCCGCGGGGAACACTTTCACCTTGTGTTGGTTTTCCGAGTTTGGTTAGGACATTGCAGGCTTGAATTACCTGATTGTCCGATAAGAATGATGATTCCGTGCTTCGCAAGGCACGTTAAGCCGTTGGTCCCGACTATGATCCAAATTGTCTGGTTTCCCTTGTGGTACGGAGGTCAGATGACAGTCGCTCCATTGTAATAACCAGGCAAGGGCAAGTCAATTCAGGATCATAGTCGCAGCGTACCCTGGGCTCCATGGTAATGGCCGAGGATGCAACCGGGAGAGACGCTAGGATGATGATGATGATACATACGTATAATATATAGTACAGTCTATATAAAGACTTGTAGACTTGTCTTACAGTCTAATTACGTACATAAATTAAATTAGCACGTGTGCCGGAGTGCGAACAGACAGACAGTTGCCTATTGTTTATATTGTGAACGATACACGTGTAACCTTTGTGTAGTGTGTAGTGGTGAATACTAAATACCTACTATACTACTTAAACTCCTTGCGGCCGTACGCGACTTCGTCCGCGTGGATTTCAGTGTCCGCATATATCCTACTACAATTATAAAGGCGAAAGTTTGTGTGTATGGATGTATGGATGTTTGTTACTCTTTCACATAAAAACTACTGAATGGATTTGAATGAAACTTTACCACAATATAGCTTATACATCAGAATAACACATATGATATTGGAAATCGAAATCCACGCGGACGGAGTCGCGGGCGGCCGCTAGTGTACATTATAAATATACAGTGTTCTAGCTTTATCGGCATTTGTACTAGAGTCATGGATGCTTATAAAGGTATTTAAGTATGTCTATCCGTTTCCTAGCATCCTTAGTACAAGCTTCGAGCTTAGTTTGGGGCTAGGCAATTTTATTATCTCACAACGGCACATACATTGGTCTGACCTTTTATTAATATTTGCTTTTTTTGTCTGACTCTGTGTACGTAGCTTAAGCACTTGCGTTAAACATATCAGAATCAACAGGGTTATTAAATATAAACTTAATCAGATACATACATATAACACCCTGACTAGGACAAACAGAAATGTTCATACACACAAATGTTTGTCCTTTGCGGGGTCAAGCCCGCGACCCTTGGTTTTGTAGCCAAGGTCTCACCACTAGACTGTCCGTCATTCGAGTTGAATTTCTATCTTTATCACTCTTAATCGTCTCAATTTTTTTTTCAATTAAGATAGGCTTGCTTGCATTTGTCCTCGATCACACCTGATGGAAAGTGTAGATGAGGCCTAAGATGGAGCACGCTTGCCTGCCTAGTAGATACCTGTTCACTCTAGTCTTGAAGACATCCAGATTATAACGTTCGGGAAAGAGGCTTCCGGCAACTGACCCCGCAACAAACTGGACCCGCGGGGCCAGTTGCCGGATTTATTAAATTCTTATATTTTCCTCCGGCGAGTGGCCCCACTCATATATGTATATGAAAATCTATTGTTCGAGCTAAACGAGTACAGTCAATCGAAAAATTGTTTAAAGTTGAAATCAAGAAAAAACCTTTGGTTTTAAAATATCATTTATTTATAGAATAAGATACACGATAAAAGAACAACGAACAATAATCAACAATTTACATACAAATATTAACTAGTAAGTTATCTATCACAAAATCAGCCTTAACGATGTTAAAATGTAATAAACGTATACACATAAATCAACGGAAAATATAGTCTATGATCACAGATAAAAAATATAAAAAATTACCGTCATATAGCTTCACATAATCAGTCTTAATGATTTTTGTTATCTAACTCTCTTATTTAAAATATGTACTTACAAAATTAACAGGCAACAATCACATACTTATAATTTCAATTATCGCTATCAGAATTAGTATTAATGACCGTTGGTTTATTATTTAAAAAATAATAGAAATATAATCAACATCAGCTAATTATTAAAAGTCAACTTAGCAAATAAAACAATTTTACGTACGTTCAGGATAGTGTTCATCGTAGTCTGTCCAAACATTGCTTACACAGATATAAAAACTAACACAAGTTATAATCTAATAATCAACATATTGAATACAAAACTAAGAAAACTTATACTTTGTAAAACTATTTCAAACACTTTTTCGCTTGACAGTACTGGTCTTGGATTGAACAATAGATATTTTATTATTAATATATGGGTGGGTCCAGTCGCCGGAGGAAAATATAAGAATTTAATAAATCCGGCAAGTGGCCCCGCGGGTCCAGTTTGTTGTGGGGTCAGTCGCCGGGAACCTCTCGGGAAACACAGAACACGGCAGAGTTCCAGTCGCTTTTAATTCGCAATCGCCATTATCAATTGAATCGAAGCTCAGATACAATTTATAATTAAATAGCAGTTGACATACATTTGCGGCCTTTAGAATTATTTGTATTGTTCACAAGTGTTCGGGAACCTTGGAGACGTTGTAGTCGTTTGTCGTATGCAAATGTAAGGGTTGCCAGGTGAAAAAAGTCGTATTATTAAACAAAATTAAAGAACGCCTACTACTATTTTATTTTATCAGCACTACCTACGTCACTTTCTGATTTGCCCTAAGGTTTACTGGTAGAGAATGCCATTAGGCATTAAGTTTGCCTTTTGTACAATATGTTGTGTAGTACAATCACTACATAGTATAAAACAAAGTCGCTTTTTCTGTCATGTTGTATGTTGTATGTCCCTATGAACGCTTAAATCTTTAAAACTACGCAACGGATTTTGATGCGGTTTTTTTTAATAGATAGAGTAACTCATGAGGAAGGTTTTTATGTATAATATCATCCATTAAATAGTGGACAAGTACCACGGGCGAAGCCGGGGCGGGCCGCTATAAATATTAAATGAATAAATAAATAATGCGCACAATCCCGGATAAAATTTACCCAAGTTTTTCACATTTCATGCCGATTCTTCTCGGAAGAAACTGCTTTCCAAATCATTATTTCTGTACTTTATTTTGACGACCCGCTTGGTATTAGTCCAAGGAATTGACTACTAGACCAAGAGGTCGCGGGTTCGATCCCTGTACAGGACAAATATTTGTGTGCATGAACGTATGTATCTGTTTGTTCTGGTCTGGGTGCTATATGTATCTACTACTATTTTAGTACACGTGTAATGCCACTGTTGTGATTCTGATGTCTGTAACACACGTGCTAAGCTAGGTACTTAACACGCGGTCAGATCAATCCTATGTGATATTGTGCGATATTTATTTCGGAACGCTTCTTTCACCACCCATAATAACAAATAGGGTAGCAGGTTCTATTCTAGGTCGGTCAGTATGCGTTACTAATAAATATTTTCCTTAGTGTTCGTATTTAAAAGCTGGCATCCCTAGAACAATATAAACAGTAGGTATTTGGCCTCGCGTGAGTTAAAGAATGTCTTCAATACAATAATACGCCAATATTTCCACAATGGCTTCCTATCTACACAGACGTGTGAAATTCGCGTGCCTGTCCGTCGTTGTTAGAAAAAAATCGCAGTGAAATTGTCTTTTTATAGGTGTTTTTTTGATTGACTGTTGTTTTTTTTACTTTATTAATAAACTAGCGGCCCGCCCCGGCTTCGCCCGTGGTACTTGTCCACTATTTAATGGATGATATTATACATAAAAACCTTCCTCATGAGTCACTCTATCTATTAAAAAAAACCGCATCAAAAACCGTTGCGTAGTTTTAAAGATTTAAGCGTTCATAGGGACATACAACACACATAGGGACAGAAAAAGCGACTTTGTTTTATACTATGTAGTGATAATGCGTTGGATTCAATAACGAATGTTTGAATTTTGTTAATGAAAGTTACTTAAATTTTTTCATGTATTCATTAATAGGTAGTATATTGAGAGATTGGTGATGAATAATCCGAGTTGTGTTCAAATCAACGGACACATTTAGGTTCGATCCGGGAATCGAACCCAGAACATCGATATCACGGCCCGACACCTAACCACCAGCACAACATAAAACTAGTATAATCCTATTTAATATTTTGTAGAATAAGTCTTGACCTAAGGCGTGTTGTTTTTTTCCGTAAGCTTTCGACTTCTTAATTAGTGATGACGTCACCTATTCGTAACCACAGAATAGTGTTGCCAAGTGTCATAGGCAAGTCGTCCCGTTAAGACATTGGGATGAAAGACATGTACATACTTTACCTACTAATCTACACTATCTTCACTACTACACTGAGACGAACTTCTTAGCTATCCATGGATTCTCCGTGCGGGTGCCGGGTCCATCGCGTGGAACAGAGAGGAATGTCAGTCGGCGCCTGGGACTATTATAAAGAGGAATGATTTGTATTTTGTTTGTAACGAATATTCTTAAAACAACTGGACCGATTTGTATAATTCTTTCACTGTTGTCTGGCTACACTATCCCCCCGTTGAACATAGGGTACTTTTGATCCCGGAATTGTGATTCGTGAATTACGCGCGGGTGAAAACGCGATGGAAGGCTAGTAGTAGTAACTAAAAACTCAAAGTCGACTGACTGATATAGTCATCTATCAACGCACAGTCCAAAAAACTGGACTAACCGGGCTGAGACTTGGCACGTATTAAGGTACTATGCCATAAGCATCCCCTACAAAGGGGTTTTGAGAAATTCCACCCTTAAGGGGATAAAATTGACCATGCATATGAAGTGGAATATCTGTCCCAAACATTGAGACTCCAATGATGGCGTCAAATATAATGAATTTTGAAATCACAAAAATTACCTTGCTTCCTTAACCAAAATTCAAAACAAACAATGAAAATATCAAAATCTTATGCTTTTGTCCCAATCCGTCCTGTCCCTTTTAAAAACGTTTCAAGCCCGTCCCGAACTTTAATTGGCAACACTATCACGTCATAGTTCTTTGTACCGACGTGTTTTTTGCTACATTCGTTTCTACGCATTTACGATACTGCGTTATGCGAATAAGAGCTTTATTATACGGCTTTTATTCGTTTTCTTTGTTAAAGTTTTCTATTCGAACTCCTCCGTGCTTCGGAAGGCACGTTAAGCCGTTGGTCCGGCGCCTGATATTTTTTTTTCTTGCAACCATACATGATATTAAGCTAAAACTTAACTTAAAATATACATGGACCCTGTAAGGGTATGGCAAGATAAAAACAATCCCCCTACCAAATCAAAAATCACTTGTGCACTGTAATATATGTACATATCTTGCGTACCTGGCTGATCGTAAAATCGGCCGACATGCCCTTAAAACAACTGTTGAGGACTAGGGGTATTATATGAAAAAAATAACCTCCGCCCATGGACACCATACCCTCCACAACTGAGCTCTGGCGACCTTACTTACCAGCAGAAACATAGCACAACAGGTACGGAGTGTTACTTCATTGTGGTCTTCTGTAAGGTGGAAGTACTCATTCGAGTGTTCCACTAAGCTCTATCTCTTCAAGACTTTCGTGTATCAATTAATAACATTGAATGTATTCGTAAATATTATCTTTGAATCGTCCATTGACAACATTGACACTCCCGTGCAGAGACAATAGAAGTTAAAAGTTCACGGGTCTGTGGCCACGACCTCGTTTTCAAAGCCGGCCATAAATAAACGCGTTCTTTTTTTAAACGCAGCCCTTAGGAGGCAAAGGATATTGGTACAGCCAGTTTATTTTTAAATATAATTTCCCTTCCCTAAACGCTTTTTCCATTATCCTGGATTTTGCAAGTCCGTGTAACTTTTATTTTTGGAGGGAAAGTAATTAAGCATTTACCTACTGGTGGTTTCTAAGGGTTCACATCATTGTTTTTGGGTTTAAGAGGGTCCTAGGTTCATTTTCCTGATTTAGTAAATTCGTTCTGATACCTTCGGCTTTAGACCAGGTTACCAACCAGTAAATAGTATTTGGCAAACGTGGTTATTAAGCTAAAACTAATAATAACAATGTCTTTGATATCAGTGAAACATACTTTTGCTCTACAGTGTCAAAATATTATTAATGGCTTTACTAAAGTATAAATAGCTTGTATGAACGTAAATACAACTATCGATTTCGAATGAGCAACACCAAAAGACCTAGGCACCTCTAAGCGCTTTCAGCGAAAAGCACACTTTTAAACTTTTTCACTAAAACAATACGGAATACGAAAGTACATTTAAAGCGCTTTAAGCTAAACGTACATTATTATACCCGCTAGCCTATAATAGAGCTGCAGCTATATTCCGCTTGACGACAGCGAATCTGTGTCAGAAGGGCTCGGGGGAGGCCGTGTGACGTCACGCTGCATTCGAATCTCGTTCCAATTTCAAAAACGCACGAAGTCCCACCTGCGTTCGATTATTTACCATATTTCTACACTTTTAAAGTGTAAAATTGATTGTTTTGCGTGGAGCTTCAAATTTGAAAACGTTCGAAGCCCTTCCAATTATAAGCAGGCGATTAAAAACCATATTCACTGACTTTTAAGGCTTAAAACTCTTTGCATTAGATAGAATTATCTTGCTAGTCTAGTCCAGTAGCATTTCCAAATATAACGCTCAATCAAAAATTGACTCTATATTACTCTACTTATGGTTTAAAATCAATCATAAATAGCACATACCTAGTAATAGCATCGTCGTGGCACGAAATTGGTAATAGGAAGGTCGCGACAACAATTTTAAATTGAAATGAACTCTAATGTAATAGGGTTAATGGTTATATTCGTTTATCGTCGACTAGTATTGGCAAGTACCGGAGCGTTTAAGGCCAAACGCATCTATGTGTGAGTGTGTGTCATTATCATGGTCTTAGTTATTTAGAGATCAGTCATCATTACATATGTCTTAATTACTAGTAAGTCAATGTTAGCCTATTAATGTCACACTGGGAAATCTTTACATAATAACCTTTGGTCACAAAGTCTTGTTTAAATGCAACAAAACTGTTCGACCCGGAAAGTGAACCTTGGACTTGATCACGGCCGGGTTAATCCGTAAGTACAAGTTGTACCAAAGTTATAAATGTCTGTGAAATTTAACTAACAATAATAAAAATAACAATTTCACAACATCACATAGGTACATATTGATTTGACTCTGTGTTAAATAGCTTAAGCACTTGTGTTACAGACATCCTAATCAACAGTGGTATTACAAATACATATACTTAAATAGATACATATAACACCCAGACCAGAACCAACAGACATGTTCATGCACACAAAGTCCTGTGCGGGGATCGAACCCGCGACCTCTTGTCTAATAGTCAACTTCTTGACAATTACACCAAGCGGGTCGTCTTTCAACTGTATATAGATAACTCCATTCAAACCTACACTTCCCATTATTGTATAGTCCCCTGGTACTACTAATAATGTTCAATTACATCGTTTAAAGTTTCGTAAGGGCTATGACGTCACACCATATCGGCCATTTTGAAAAGGTCGCTCGCTGGGCGGAAATTGAGGGCGATACGTTTCGTTCCACGTAGTAACTGAACTGCTGAGTGATTCAATGATCATGGTAGCGTTGAAGCTGTGAAACGGAACGGTTAGCGTGTGTGGGTGAGCCCTTAATTATGATAGTAGTTGTTTGCTTTTATTAACAGCTTCCGTGTTGTAGTGGCTATTATAAGCAACAGCTGGTGGTACTGAGTTCAAATCCCGGGGCAGAGTTTCGTAATCTTATGAAAATTGGTGGTAAACTTTTGCCATTGGTAACATCGGAGAAGGAAAATGTCCCATCGACTTAGGGCAATGTGGAATTACTCTTGCGTTTGTTTACTCACTAATACCATATTCTACGTGAGTTGATTATGAAAATTGCTTTAAGTAGGTTACAATAATTTTATCTTTTTATACCGTCAACTACCAGGCTTAGGACTGTTACAGAGTGAATATCATAATCATAGACAGTTTTTGGTCCACGCAGGATTTAAACTTTAAAATATTGACACAAAAAATACCATTTTGAATACATTTACTGGTCCCAACAGTAGTCCTAAATGCCATTCGTTCCAAGTGTCTACTTCCATTAACTGGTCCGAACATTGGTCCAAATACCACTGGTTCAACTGTCCCAACATTTGCCCAATGTTGGTCCAACCTCACCATACCTGTCGTCCAACATTATGCATCTACATCACAAACATTGGCTCCAATGGTAATTAACTATTTCTAATTTCCAATAGTCACCACGGCGACTAGTGGTCTGGTCTTGTGCTGACGCAATCCGCCTTGGCACTGTTTTTGCTGTGCCGATCACGTTTTAAAACATAACACGTGGATTAGCTAACGTCGTGCCAATGCTACGAATTATCGCTGTTACGAAAAAAAAAGTGGGCACGCTTTTTCCGTGAAATGGAACGCGTTCAATTTTGAATTTGGATTGTACCGTGGAATTGTGTTCCTTTTTGCTAGTTCGAGTTTAATATGCCTCGATGGGCTAGTGGTGTTATTAACGGGCCGTGAACTCGAACTCCTGGGTTCGATTCCCGTTTCGGGCAAAATTTGTGTCGTTTTCACAGAAAACAGCCCGAGTTTGTTATCACCAATCCGCATCATGGTGATTCAGCCAAAATCCATATTTGTAACAATAATTATGTTTTCAAATAATTGAGGCCTTTGCCCTGCAGTGGGACATTTAACTACTAGTATTAATAAATAGTTATCAGGAAATAATCACACGGGTACATTGATCTGTCTCTGAGATAAGAAACTTAAGCACTTGTGTTACAAATATCAGTACAAATATTTCTTCAAAATTGATACATAAGAATCTTCTAGGCTTTAAACATAAGTGTAAGAACTGTGCGGAGATCGAACCTGCGACCTTTTCGTGTATTATATTAACGTCATTCCGATGATAACAATACATAGCATCCACGACTCCTATGATATATGTAATATTGTTTTACATCTCTTCTCTTATCGTCCTGTGAAAGTTATTAATAGTAACGCAATAATTTATCTTATTGTAAAAATATCGTCATTCCTACCTATAAACATAACAATGTAGGTACTTTATGCAAACATAGTACTCTATCGTCTTTCATAATTTTAAAAGTAAATATCTATTGTGCTTTACTGGTGAGTAAGGACTCCAGAGCTCCGTTGGGGAGGGTTTGGGTTTTGAAGGCAGACAACGATTCTGCGACCCTTGTCAACTTGTTGATGACCATGGGCAGTGGTGATCACTTACCAATAGGCGACCCACTGATCTGATGGCTTTCCCACCTAATATTCTTCGTTAATAAAGATTCCTCTTATTCTTTACTAGCGGCCCGCCCCGGCTTCGCCCGTGGTACTTGTCCACTATTTAATGGATGATATTATACATAAAAACCTTCCTCATGAGTTACTCTATCTATTAAAAAAAACCGCATCAAAATCCGTTGCGTAGTTTTAAAGATTTAAGCGCTCATAGGGACATACAAGACACATAGGGACAGAAAAAGCGACTTTGTTTTATACTATGTAGTGATATTTGCTCCCTGGCAGACCCTTCTGAAGTTCGCAGTCTGAATGATGCATGATTATTCTTTAGAGTTTATTAAGTGTTAAACTTGTTTCTTTGGGGCAATATAAAAGATTGAAAATATTAATATTATTTTTATCAATCTAGATAATTTTTTACCAAACTTTAGTGATTTGCAATACCCATCGGCAGAAGCAAGACAATGTTCTTTACTGAACCCGATAAGTATGAGTGAAACTATTTATCAGATAAGGACAAAAACTTACTACAATGGAAGATACCTAGCTTTATTAGCAGACAGTTAGCAAACAAAGTTCGCATTAATGACTTGCATTAATTGCAATTGCGTTGTTTGCATTATATCGAGGGATGGAACTATCGCGAATGAGTTGTGCCGTAAAGTTAAGCAGCGTTTAGGTACGGCAATAGTTGGATGGGTGACCAAAGGGAAATTCAGGGTATCAGCCAATCCTTGCGATCATTTGTGACTCCTCTGGTGTTGCGAGTGTCCATGGGCGGCGTTGATTGCTTACCATCAGGCAAATACGTCTGCTCGTTTGCTGCCCTATAATATAAAAAAAAAGATCAAGGTACAAGGTAATAAGTGCACAAGTGAGTGCGCAAGCACAGGTGCACACCCTATTCCTTCACTCTCATAGTTCGATGGGACAGCAATCTGACACGACCGTAGAGAGATCAGGCGCAGGACCAACACCAAAACGATGCCACAACAATTGTAAGACACTTTACAGAAGACCGCAGTGAAGTAGCACTTCGTAACTGTTGTGATATGTTTCTGCTGATGAGTAAGGTTGCCAGAGCTCAGTTGGGGAGGGTATGGGGTTAAGGCCGGCAACACATCAACGATACCTCTGGTGTCGCGGATGTCCATGGGCGGCGTTGGTTGCTTACCATCAGGCGACCCGCTAGCTCGTTTGCCGCCTCTGACATAAAAAAAAAAACAGATAGGTAGTTATTTTATGATTCAGGTATAGTTTGTTTAGGAAAACAATACGGTCGATGTTCCTATCACAACCAAGTTACAAATGAATCGAATAGCCTTAGCAACATTTTGTTGTCATGTCAGTTGTTGGCAAAAACTGACAAAACATTCACTGTGCCGATCGTACCAAGGTCTTGCATAATAATTATGGATATTAAGCAGCGATAATCACTTTTAATAATTGGAATGTACGAGAAATTCTTTGTGTATCTCTTTTTATTTGATAACAAGCACACAATGTTGACCCATATTCACTTTTGAAATATTCCGTCTGCCAAATCACTTAGAGATAATAAAGATATAAAGAAAACAATAAAATTAATTCCTCCGTCCACTTTATCTGTCAGTGAAAAAAAAAACATTCATTCTTTATCTAAATTCAACACGCGGAAGAACGCTCCCGTTCTAAATTTAAAATTGCGCGCAATGTTGACAAACAATAGTCTGTCCTGCTCACTCTTATTAATTTGTGATATGTTTATCTCTTTCGCACCTAGTCATAACACGGCACATGCTTAGCATCACAGTATAAGTTGAGACAATGGTATAAAACTCGATTTTGTTTTTTTATTCTAATTTGATATCGCTTCCGTGATACAAAATATTGTAATTTAACTGCTTTATTGTTTGTTGTTGTAGAATACCTGTTATTTTGGCAACATTCTTAACCGAATTCAAAATGAGATGGTTCGTGATTCGATTGAATTATTTGATGTCTTTTTATAAAACCCTATTTTTTTTTCAAATGGATTCATTTTTACTGATGTTATATTCAGGTTGATGCGTATCATTCGCCATTTGGTCTCACTTATTTAGGAATGACATAGGACAATCACTATTTTAATGATCTCTAATACCTAGGTAAATAATAATTAAAAACGTTCAGTAATAATTATCTACGTCGATGATAGTTTTATCCAATGACAAAAACATCATAAATGCAGTATTTTCTAACGTCGGTTTTCTGTTAGATAATTGTTATTTAATACCTGTTAGTTTAACATAGTTCCATTGTTTACATAGCCATTAGCAAATCAGCGCCATCTATCGTCGAAATAGCGAAGCTTACTCCACACAGTACGTACTGTTTCTGTTGGGCAATCAAATTGGGTATTTGACTGCATACGAAATAAATTATGATATTCCAACACTAAAGATGAAATCAAAAATGAAGCACAAAAGACATGGCCAATTCCTGCCTAGTGATGGCCACGAATGGCACAAAAGCACAAAGTATATTAAATTAAAATAATAATTTTCATATGTTTTAGAATCTTGTAGAACTTGTTAGTTTTTAAAAGAAATTAATTAGTAATTTTACTTCCGCTATACACTGCTTTTGAAAAAATGCGTTCCTTTCAACGTAAATACGGATAGTCTGCTCTTGTCCTCCATACACACAATATAATATTGTATGAAAAACAGTGACATACAAAAAAGTATAGCTTTAACTATAAAAAAATATTTGAAATTGTACCTTTAAACGTATTATTTATCACAAACAAATTATTTGAAACATAGTATTTTATGTTTTTTCCCAAAATGATATTACTTTAAGCAGAAAGGAATTAATATTATTGTCATTATTTCGACAGTTATTGTCAAATATTTAAATCCGTTGCCATGGAAATAATATACAATGCGTGACAGAGTAAGTTTTAGCAAAATTACGATGAGAAAAATAGAGACAACACATTTTTGACGGTACACCGTTGAGTAACCTTAGTAACCAATGTATCATGTCATCAATCAAAACAATGCTACAGTAAGGGATTGAAATGTTTTTTGCAATCTTTGTGTGTCTGTATAATTATAACCTCAAGTTCTTGGACTTTAGTTGTTAATGATATTTAATGTCCTGATAGTCACGAGTCTAATGCAATAAGACATGTTTGTGGGAAATGAATTTGGTATCTAGGCAAACGTTCCGTAGAATGTTGGCCATGTCTTTTTTATCCCACAGTTACTTTTGAGCTTTTAACAAATTATTACACCTAATTGAAACTAAATGTCGTCTTAGTCGTGTTAAGATTTCGACCAATGTTAACGATGAGAGTGCGCAAGCACAGGTGCACTCCCTATTCCCTCACTCTCATAGTCTGGTGGGACAGCAATCTGACACGACC
Organism: Nomophila noctuella; assembly: GCA_958496325.1. NCBI lineage: Eukaryota > Metazoa > Arthropoda > Insecta > Lepidoptera > Crambidae > Nomophila > Nomophila noctuella. Next base: position 6,847,303 of record OY292508.1, read on the forward strand.
GTGGAGAGATCAGGGGCAGTCCTAAAAGCAATTTTCATTAGCATAGACCAAGAATTAGTACTCAAATTACTATACCTATACTAATAGTAATTTGAAAATTATTTTTGTGTTGGATAGTCCATTTCACGAGGAAGGCTTTAGGCTATTGGAAATCCAAATCCACGCGGACAGAGTCGCGGGCGGCCGCTAGTGTTTTTATATTACACCTGGGATACCTTTGCAGAATTATACCGAAATACAAGCGAACGAAGTCGCGGGCTGTTAGTAGAATATAAATAATATTATTCAGTACATTCTAAAGGCGAGAGATGTGTGTAGCCTTTATCATGAGTACATGATGATAACACGGTAGATTAAATAATATTGCATAATGATTACTTTATACTTTATTGCAACATACATAGTTGTAACTGCATATTCGTACTTTGACCAACGTTGTGGCTAGGTCGAAGTTATTATAATAAGGGTTCAAATCCTGGGTCATACTGAAAAGTGAATTTAAACTGATACTGATATAAATATATGAAAAAAATAATGATTTTTCCTTTAGACTTCAGCTCAAAGCTTGTATTATGGATTCTAGGAGCTAGAGGCAAATCCTTGTGTGATGAACATCGGCACTTGTACTCGAGTCATGGATGTTTATAAAAGTATTAAAGTATGTCTATCCGTTGATACCATCGATCGATGGCGTCGATCGACGATCGATCGATTGGTGTGGTAACACCCTCTGTGAGATCTGATAAAGTAGCTGTCAAACAAAAAAAACATTGAAATCAGTCCAGAAGTTTTTGAGTTTATTCGTTACAGACAATAAAACAAATCAGTCCTTTTTAGGGTTCCGTAGCCAAAATGGCAAAAAAACGGAACCCTTATAGATTCGTCATGTCTGTCTGTCTGTCTGTCTGTCTGTCCGCCAGTCTGTCACAGCCACTTTTTTCCGAAACTATAAGTACTATACTGTTGAAACTAAGTGAGTGGATGTATTCTGTGAACCGCAACAAGGTTTTCACGCGAAAATAGAAAAAAAATAAAAAAAGCGGGGGGTCCCCATAGTCAGAACTGAAACTCGAAATATTTTTTTTCATTGAACATATACGTGTGGGGTATCTATGGATAGGTCTTTAAAAATTATATTAAGGGGTCTAACATGACTTTTTTCTAAAGTGAATACTTTGCGTAACAGACTCTTCCAAAGTGGAAAAAAGTGTGTCCCCCCCCTCTAACTTCTAAAATAAGAGGATGATAAAACTGAAATAATTATATGATGTACATTACCATAAAAACTACCAACGAAAATTGGTTTGAACGAAATCTATTCAGTATTTTTTTAATACGACAAAAATAGAATTTGTACGGAACCCTCAGTGCGGGAGTCCGACTCGCACTTGACCAATTTTTATGATATTAGTAAAGATAACAGGATATCAAAACGGTAATACAAGTTGCAAGCAAGTTGAATTCAAGCAAGAACAGAACACTGTTATTCTGAATCGAACAACAGACTATAAGTACAATTAACGCATAAATACATATTAATGAGCGGTAATGCATCGGCTGTAATGCATCGGCTGTATATATGTATATGCATAAAAACGCCCCACTCAAAATGCACTCGTGCATTTTGAGTGGGGCGTTTTTATGTTTAGGTATTAATTAAGTGAACAGCTCGGTAGTGCAAATGTGGTCCTAACGTACCACTCAAAATAATTACCAATATTAAGGGGGCATTTGGGACCACCGGATTTTCTGGATTATCAAAAATCTATGTGCGTAATTTCAATCCAGTACGGTGAAGGAAAACATCGTGAAGAAACCTACACACTACTAGTAAGAATAAGGTTGCCAGACCTCAGTATAGGAGGGTATGGGGTCTTAGAGGCAGGAAACGCATCTGCGACCCTTGTACGGTTGTCGATGTCTCTGAGCTGGGCAGCGGTGATATCTTAACATCAGATGACCTTCTTTTTCATTTATCTCGCTCTTACATTCAAAAATAATCTTTTGATAAATATCTAAATTATTATTTAGATTTGGAGGTAACCGGTACCCATGCTAATTTAATGATTATTATCTTTGACAAACTTTCTAAATTTCTTTTTTCGTCCGGAACTCAACCACGCCCTTAAGGTTTCGGCAGTAAGCCTGTGAATATGTTAATAAATATTGTGTAAGTTGACTGTTTGTTCTTCTTTATTAAATCTACACTAACATAATAAAGCTGAAGAGTTTGTGTTTGTTTAAACACGCTAAACTCAAGACCTACTGGTTCAAATTGAAAAAATAAAAAGAAAGAAAAAAATAAAGAAAGAATACGGCTGAATTAACGATTCCGTTGTGTTCATGGTATGACACACTTTTAAATAGGGAATGACATATTATGCCGAAATTACGTCGCGTAATATAATTGTATAGAAAATGCTTTGCCGCCGAACTTATTCCTAGATTTCTTCATTTATTGCGATAAAGAAAATTCTTTATTTTTTTTTCTATGAACCAGGGGATATCAACGCAGAACCTTGGTCAGTGATGACAAGACCGTCCTGCTCGTTTACCTCCCAATCACATAATACTATGATCCTGTTTGACCAGCGTGGTTATCAAAGATGACATAACACTCAGTATCATGTTGAAAGCACTGTAGCCGTGTTATGTCTGTGCAAATGACCCAATACTGTGTTATCAACAGCTGTTATCACAAGGCCATCCACTTATCAGGTATAGGGTGATTCATAGATGCATGTATTCGGTTTTAGTGAAATGTACTAATAATGTACTATTTATAATATTGATGTGGAGTTTCATTGTGCCACTAGCTCAGCGGTGAGGGAAAACACCGTGAGGTAACCTGCACATTCAGTGATGTCTGACTTTAGTTCAGTTAAATCTGAATGTGTAACCATGATGATCCAATCTGTCTGGTTCCCCTCGATGGGTTACGAAGGTTTCATGGCAGTCGCTTCCCTGTAATAACCAGACTTGCCAAATCCTGGATCATGGTCAAAGGTCGGACTCCGCACAGAAACGGCGTAAACGCTAGGAAGAGGAAGATGTGGAGTTTCACGCACATTTTAATTATTATGCACATAGACAAAATATCTCTCACTATAGAATTGCCATATGCAATTATAGGCAATTCGATAGTGAGAGATATTTTTCTTTTCTGACTTTCTTCTGAATTAAAATCAGAAATATCTTCAGTGCAAAGCTCTTTAAGTTGGGAGCATTTCTATTAAACTATTGACGAGAAGCTTTGTGTAGTGGTCAAGAAGTTGACTATAAGACTAAGAGGTCGCAGGTTCGATCCCCGCACAGGACAGACTTTAGTGCGCATTGTGCTATTTAGGATTATGTATTTTTAAAACCACTGTAATTGATTCTGATATCTGTAAGTAACACAAGTGCTTAAGCTACTTAACACGGAGTCAGATCAATGTATGTGATGTTTTGAGATATTTATTTATCTGTAAGTACTAGAAATGTTGATTTTTCTGAACACAGCCCGGGTTTGTGATCCCCAACCCGCATTTGGCAAGCGTGGTGATTAAGCCAAAACCCATCTTTGTAACGAAAACATGATTTCAAATGTTGGAGGCCTTTGCCCTGCAGTGGGACATTAATAGGCTGATACTTTACTAGAAATGTTCCCAATCGTCCCATATCGTCGGAAGTCTTTGTCCCAGCCGCCCCGTGACGTAGGAAGGGCGTGGCATCGTGCACCGTCCGTGACCTAAATACAGATGCAGGCTGAAACCTTCCCTTGTATACGATGACGTAGGTACTCGTAGTTTGAATATAAATTAATTTCAAAATATGGAAGCTGTGGGCTTTAAAAGTATTTGTGTTTTTTTTTCGAAATTGACGCTTAGATGTAGCTTTATCGCTGATACTTATACAAAAGATGTTTTGATTAAACAAAAAAAATAGTTTGGATATTTCACGATTCACATAAGCAAATGATTTTATTAAAAAATATTTATATTTAAAAGAGTGTTGTTCTTGACACAACTTTAGTATTTGTCTACATATCTATACTTATAATAATCGTTAATAAATATTTAGAATCAGTTTTGATAATTTGGAAACTTCATTATTTAGTTTTTTGAAGTTTTCAGCGAACTTGTACGATTAACCAACTAGGATACTTATTTAGTTTGCTGTTACCTATTTTTCTTGCAAAACGAAACATTATTCAACATCAACATCATCATCATATGTACCTAAGTACATACATATATTTGTAAACCACTATTAATTCTAATATATCTATGTAACATAAGTGCTAATGGTACTTAACACGGATTCAGATCAATGTATGTGATGTTTTGAGATATCTACTTATCTCCTCTTATAATAACAAAGGTTTCGTCAACTACGCATGACTATAGGCTATAGGCCTGTAGCAAAGTAGGGTGTGGCGTGCATCAGCCTTGGCCCATATCCGATATTGCACCCCGCCCGCGGCCTACTTTCATTTGGGTCATCGTGAGCCCATTGCTTTGAAGATGTATGGAAATATGTAGTCTTTGTGTGAGAATGAGTGCTTATTGGGGTATGAATAAAAGGTTAGGTAAATGCTCATTTGTACATATATGTTGGATTTTAGATGTGTTTGGTGTTCCGATACAAAGAAACATTGTATTGGATTAGATATTTTTTTGTAGGTCAGCCCTATCTAATAAGCTGAACTAGTCTTTCTCAATGCTTGATGATACTTGATGGATCCGTACAATAAAATAATCGTTTTTAAAGTGTTTTCTTAAAAGCTGATCTAAACTTGACTATTGTGTCTAATAACGGACGTGGGGTAGTGCCAGACGGTAATTTTGTTATTGCTTGACTTTTCAATTGCTATGGGCAGACATAAAAAAGTAATGGTTGTCCATGGTAGAGCAACATACTACATATTTATAAGCTTTGTTCAGATCAAGTGTTATTCGTAACAACTATCGGTATTACTATCTTATTCGTAACTATACATTTCTAATATCTTTCTCTTATCGCCCAAGGATTGAAGCCTGATTGTCCGACAACTATAATGATAATTCCCTCCTTCGGAAGTCACGTTAAGCCGTTGGTCCCGACTCTGGTTCAAGTGGTCTGGTTTCCCTTGTATAGGTTCAGGGATCAGACGACAGTCGCTCCATTGTAATAACTAGGCCGGTCAGTTCTGGATCATTGTCGTACCCTGGACTCCGCGGCAATGGCCAAGGATACAACCGAGGGAAGCGCTGATGATGATGATCACGTTTTTCTTCACCTTCACCATCACCATCAACAGCCTATCGCTGTCCACAGCTGGACATAGGCCTCTCCTCCGGCCCGCCGGTTATCAAGGCTAATAATAAATCCGTTGTGAAGTGCTGTCTCTGTTAAGCTTCATTACTTATTCATATTTTTTTATTTCCAGATGCACAGTTGCGAGACCCTCCCGCCTCCGACGACTGGCCCGAGCCTGCTGCTGCAGCTGGGCCGGCTCATCATCAGGTCGCGGAGCAGCAGCCCGGCGCGCCAGCCGCACGACCGGCTCCTGGCCAAGCTGCAGGCCTCCAGGCCTTCCACCAGCGGCCAGGTGAGGCACCCGCCATGGCACCGGAGCAGCAGCCAGTTATAATGCCCCAGCCTTCAGCCTGCTTCAGTACTGCTGGACGGTTGGGGAGATAGGCACCACGTTACCAATGCTGATGCCCATCCCCTAGAAATCTTTCTTCGACGCTCCTTACCATACACGCGAAAAAATCATATCGTCGGCTGAAGTGTCACACCTCAGAACTCCATTATTTCTTTCAAATGAAATGTTTATTTATACTATTGTGTCACTTTTTTCTTAGCTTTGTGTCTCCACTAAAATTTTACCTGATGGAGTTACGAGGTCTGACGCTGCCGACGATAATAATTATGGCATCACCAGCCGCTGGTGCAGCTAGGCCGGCTCATCATTAGGTCGCGGAGTAGCAGCCAGTTATGATGCCTCAGGTCTTCCACCAGCGGCCAGGTGAGGCACCCGCCATGGCACCAGCTGCTGGGCCGGCTCATCATCAGGTCGCGGAGCAGCAGCCCGGCGCGCCAGCCGCACGACCGGCTCCTGGCCAAGCTGCAGGCCTCCAGGCCTTCCACCAGCGGCCAGGTGAGGCACCCGCCATGGCACCAGCTGCTGGGCCGGCTCATCATCAGGTCGCGGAGCAGCAGCCCGGCGCGCCAGCCGCACGACCGGCTCCTGGCCAAGCTGCAGGCCTCCAGGCCTTCCACCAGCGGCCAGGTGAGGCACCCGCCATGGCACCAGCTGCTGGGCCGGCTCATCATCAGGTCGCGGAGCAGCAGCCCGGCGCGCCAGCCGCACGACCGGCTCCTGGCCAAGCTGCAGGCCTCCAGGCCTTCCACCAGCGGCCAGGTGAGGCACCCGCCATGGCACCAGCTGCTGGGCCGGCTCATCATCAGGTCGCGGAGCAGCAGCCCGGCGCGCCAGCCGCACGACCGGCTCCTGGCCAAGCTGCAGGCCTCCAGGCCTTCCACCAGCGGCCAGGTGAGGCACCCGCCATGGCACCAGCTGCTGGGCCGGCTCATCATCAGGTCGCGGAGCAGCAGCCCGGCACGCCAGCCGCACGACCGGCTCCTGGCCAAGCTGCAGGCCTCCAGGCCTTCCACCAGCGGCCAGGTGAGGCACCCGCCACGGCACCAGCTGCTGGGCCGGCTCATCATCAGGTCGCGGAGCAGCAGCCAGTTATGATGCCTCAGCCCCAGCCTGCTTCAGTCTACTCCTGGATCGTTATGGAGATAGGCACCACGTTGAGGCAGTAGGATTGGTGACCGCAGTATGCTGTTGTTCATCCCCTAGGAATCATTCTTCACACGCATCTCACGCTCTTCACTACACACGCAAAAATCATATGATTAGCCTATAACAAGGATAACAAAGCTAAGGCCTTCATCATTTGAAATCATGTTTTCGTTGCAAAGATTAGTACCACGCTTGCGTTGGTTACCTGATGACAACTCTGGCACGGTTGGGTAAAAATTATCTTCAGGTACAGTTGGACACAGCAGCTGCTGCAGCTGGGCCGGCTCATCATCAGGTCGCGGAGCAGCCAATTCTGATGCCTCAGGCCTTCCACTAGCAGTGAAACACCCGCAATCATCATCATCATCCTGGTACAGGAGCCTTTCCTATGGATTCGGCCTAAGACTTCAGCCTGTAGCAGTCTTCTGCTGTAGGTACTGTGATACTCTTCCGGCCGTATTCGACTATGGCGGCCCACCTCACGATTGGCTAGGTACGCAGGATATATTATAGTGCACAAGTGAGTGCGCAAGCACAGGTGCATTTCCTATTCCCTCAGTCTCTTATTTCGGTGGGACAGCAATCTGACACGACCGTAAAAAGATTAGCCGCAGGACCAACGGTTTAACGTGCCTTCCGAAGCACGGAGGAGCTCGATGGCGCAGTGGTTAGCGCTCTCGGTCTGCGATTGCTAAAGTTAAGCAACGTTCAAAGACCAGTTATCGGATGGGTGATAAAAAAGACATCTTGCTTCTCCGGTAGAATATTGCTATAGCGCATTCGGCCTGCGGTTGCTAAAGTTAAGCAACGTTCGCAGATGCCAGTCATCGGATAGGTGACCGAAAAATTTCATCTCGAGCTCCTCCGTGCTTCGGAAGGCACGTTAAGCCGTCGTTGGCACACTGGCCGCACTCACTTGTGCACTATAATATATCCTGCGTACCTGGCTGATCGTAAGATCGGCCGCCATGGCCGAATACGGCCGGAGGGTATTACATTATTACATTGCTATCGTACTGTAATATCTAAGGTTACTAACTAACTATTTGCTATCCGTTGCAGGTGATAGCCCAGCCGAAGGTGGAGACAGAGGAGCCGAAGCCAGGAGTCGAGACGCAGCTCAGCAACCACATACAGGCGCTGTGGAACGACCAGATACCGATTTGCATTGAGGTTAGTTGAAAATATGGCATCGGATAAAGACCACTATATTAGAAATGTTAATAGATGTTTACCAAAAAAGTATAAAAGAGCGGAATCTTCTATCACAAGTATTAAGTACTTAAAAGAGGATCCCAACCTTATGAACGGAAAACATTTTTGGAAGAGAATAAACAAATTTTGATTTAGATTTTTTCGTTTTTTAAAAGTCCTTCTCCTTGAGTCGTATTCCTCATTACTGAGGGTCGTGATCATTGTATGAAATGAAACACACAACAACTTTCTTGGCAAGTTTTAATGGAGTGGTTTGCCATCACCTTCTCTATAGGTGTGCAAAGTAAAGTATTAGCCTATTAATGTCCCACTGCAGGGAAAAAGCCTCCATCATTAGAAACCATGTTTTCGTTACAAAGATGGGTTTAGGCTAAATCACCACCCCTGGCTATGAATGGATAAACCATCACAAATGTACCCGACCTAAGATCGAACTCAGGACCTCGACTCCACGGCTCGGCACTTAAAGCACTAGGCTATCTAGGCGTTGTTTGATAATGTTACTCAATTAAATGGGAGCATTGAAATAAACTAGCGGGTTACAAGTTTTACTTAAAAGCGTCTAGAGTATGGGAATTTCGTCAGGAAATCCCTATATGAATACAGTTATGCAAGAGTGTTGGTAACTGACAGGTTAAGTCTATTGCTAACCTCCCGGTTTCCTCAGCTTTTGGCCTTACCCGGTGTCCTAGGTAGGTCCAGAACACGATACCATGTAGTGCTATTAATACTTTTCATGGTGTGTGACATATATCAGAACATAGGTCACTATTTCATAGAAGGACTATTTGACATTTTTTGTGGTTCCAACTGGGCCAGCTTATATAAATTGGTGTATTTATTTACTTGTTCTTTCATAACAGGAGGTGTCAATATAGTTTGTTAACCTCCGGTCTACCACCAGGTCCTACTGGCCCCCGACTGCGAGGCGTGCCGGTCCAGCATCGCCACAGTGGACGCTGAGGCCAGCTTCGACAAACAGCATGCGCAACAGCGAGCCCTTCTCCTGGAGCGGTGGACAATGCAGGCTGTAGCCAATAAGTGAGTTTCATTATCTGGTTCGAAGGACCAAAAATGTGATATATCCGGCTCGAAGGACCAAAAATGTGAGAGCATCCGGCTCGAAGGACCATTCGATTCGTCTAGCATCTTAGTAGCATTGGTACAATGGACCTGGAGGCGAGCTTCGACAAGCAGCATGCGCAACAGCGAGCGTTACTTCTGGAGCGGTGGACCATGCAGGCTGTAGCCAACAAGTGAGTTTCATTATCTGGCTTGAAGGACCAAAAATATTACAGCATATGGCTCGAAGGACCAAAAGTGTGAGAGCATCCGGCTCGAAGGCCCAAAAATGTGTCATCATATGGTTCGAAGGACCAGTAGATTCTTCAAGCCCTTACCAGCATTTGTACTATGGACCTGGAGGCCAGCTTCGACAAGCAGCATGCGCAACAGCGAGCCCTACTCCTGGAGCGGTGGACCATGCAGGCTGTAGCCAACAAGTGAGTTTCATTATCTGGTTCGAAGGACCAAAAATGTGATAGCATCCGGTTTGAAGGACCAAAAATGTGACAATATACGGCTTGAAGGAACATAAGATTCTGCTAGCCTGTTACCAGCAATGATACATTGGACGCGGAAGCGAGCTTCGACAAGCAGCAATGCGCAACAGCGGGCCCTTCTCCTGGAGCAGTGGACCATGGAGGCTGTAGCCAACAAGTGAGTCTCATTATCTGGTTCGAAGGACCAACAATGCGATAGCATCCGGCTCGAAGGACCAAAAATGTGATAGAATCCGGCTTGAAGGACCAAAAAATTCTTAGTTTCTAGTTTTCGAACGACCAGGAAAGTGTAATAGTTTCCACACTCGCTGATAAATTTTAGTTCCACAACTGATGATGTTCCTGATCTATCATGAACTTTGTATTTTAAAAATAACCAGTTTAGTGAGATTCAACTGTACGATTCCCGAGGGATTAAATTATGCATACTGTAAACTCTATTGATCTTCTTCTTCCTAGCGTTTATCCCGTTTACATAAGGGGTCCGCTTTGACCATGGTCGAGGATTTGGCGAGTGTGGTTATTACAGTGAAGCGACTGCCATCAGACCTTCGTAACCGATAGAGGGGAACCAGTCAGATTGGATCATGGTTACACATTCAGATCTAACTGAACTTAAGTCAGAAATCACTAAACGTGCAGGTTTCCTCACGGTGTTTTCCCTCACCGCCGAGCTAATGGCACAAATCCACACATAGATTTCGAAAAATCCAGAGGTGTGGGCCCGGATTCGAACCGCGGACCTCACGTATGTGAGGCTCCGTCCGTACCACTAGGCCACCATCGCTCTCATAAACTCTATTGATCAAATATTAAAAAAAACATAGCCCATTATTCTTCTAAGTTGATCCTCATATTGTCCCTATTCCAGACCACACGACGGAGCCACGTTCATAACGTCCCAGTGGCTGCTGAACGCGGTGCGGTCCCAGCTTCACTTCTCGCAGCTGTCCGCGTGGCTGGCCCGGCTGAAGGACGAGAACCCGCCTGAGAGGAGGTATACCATCAGTCCATCACTCATCATCAGTGTTGCCAACCACAGTATAGGGCTCAATTGAAAAAAACAGTAGATAACTGAAATCCACCTTGAGGTACTAACTGACGCCTAGATGGCCTAGTGATTCAAGTATCGGGCCGTGGTCTGGAGGCCTTGGGTTCGATTGCCCGGTTGGGCAAATTTGTGTCGGTTTTTGCGAACACAGCCCGGGTTTGTGAAGGCAAATCCTCATTTAGCGATAAAACATTTTGGACAGATTTGTAGATTAATTCATTTGTGGCGACACCTATCTACATCGCCACAAAAAGAGTAGTTCCAGTAACTCAACAGATGGCGCTGACACGGCAAAGCGATATTTCCATACAAACCTACATCGCGCTAGCAGAGTTTCCGCCGCAACTTAGCATATATACGACTTCACCAACATAGTGTAGAAAGGACCTCGGTCTCCGAGCTAGATCACCCGCTCGGCAGAAGTACTTCTAGGGAATGGGTGATTTCCCTATACATTAAATATCCAAAAACTTACAGTTAAAATTTGAAATTCCAATGCACTTAAATAACAAACATTAAATTGTAACATTCTCATATTGTACCTTCCAGACGCAAGCTGAGCCGGGAATCGAACACGTATACCAAGCAGCTCCGCGCGCTGAACATCGTCTACTCCATCAAGCTGCCCGGCGAGACGTACCGCCAGCGCGAGTTCACCCGCCAGCCGACCCCGCACTGCTTTCCGCCTACTAAGATAGACGATAACCTCTATCTCAAGGTAAATGACCCTTAATACCGAGTAATAAGGCCTAGAATATCGGGCACACTTAATCAAAAAAAAACTTGCCCAGTTGAAATCGGTGACTTTCTGATTTTAAGCTAAAATTATCCTTAAAAATACGATTTCGAGTTCATATTCAGTGTGCAGATAAACGACTACCTTGAGACACTCCCAAAACTTCCCACTGTAAGAATCTGTAGTCTCTGACAAGGTAAAATGACTCTTAACGCGCGGCAATACGGTGTAATCTATCGAGCTGCCGATAAGATAGACGACAACCTCTATCTCAAGGTAAAATTACCCTTAATACCGAGTAATAAGGCATACAACATCAGGCACTCAAGGTCAAAAAAACTTGCCTATTTGGGGACGGTGATTTTCTAAATTCAAACTTAAATGACCCTTAAGAACACGATATATAGAGTACATATTAGTTTGGCATGTAAACGACTACCTTGAGGCACTCCCAAATCGTCCATGACAACTACTATGATCATGACAAAATGACCCTTAAGTTGTATTCCTAAGGTGCATTATAGTATAGCAGTCAAACTTCTACCTTGAGGCACTCCCAAAACTTCTACTCTCAGGTCTACAATGACTTAGAATTCAATTAAGCATCAACTCTTCATCTCCATTATCATCGAAAGGCAAGGTAAAATGATTATAAATAATGATTATTTAAAGTTCCTTAGGGATTTTAGGTTGGCAAGTATATATTGCCCTGACGCACTACTAAGTCTATCGAAAACTCTTCCTATATCAAGGTAAAATGTCCCTTAAGATGTTTTCTTAGGATTCATTTTAGTTTAGCACTGCGTTAAAGCACTCTAATTTTTACCCTCTTCTCATACCAAAAGAAGATATTGTGAAATATTATATTATTATAACCTGTACAACTTACTGCTATAAGTAAATTTCTAACAATTCCTTTTGTTCCCAGGTGGTCCTAGAAAGTCTCCCGCGCATAGACGAAATACCAACAGTCAAATGTACCTGCCGACCCGACCCTAATCCGGAGGATCTGACGGGAAAGCTCAATGATCTCACACTAGGTAACTGTTTATTGTTTTTATTTACTACTAGCGGCCGCCCGCGACTCCGTCCGCGTGGATTTCTATTTCCAATATCCTATGTGTTATTCTGATGTATAAGCTATAATGTGGTAAAGTTTCATTCAAATCCATTCAGTAGTTTTTACGTGAAAGAGTAACAAACATCCATACATCCATACATCCATACATCCATACATCCATACATCCACACATACAAACTTTCGCCTTTATAATAGTAGTAGGACTAGCGGCCGCCCGCGACTCCGTCCGCGTGGATTTCCAATAGCCTAAAGCCTTCCTCGTCAAATGGACTATCTAACACAAAAATATGTTTCTAAATCAGTCCAGTAGATCCTGAGATTATCGCGTTCAAACAAACAAACATACAAACAAACTCTTCAGCTTTAAATATATTAGTATAGATTTACTAATTTATTTTGACGAGCCGTTTGGTGTAATGGTCGAGAAGTCGGCTACTACACCAAAGGTCGCGGGTTCGATCCCCGCACGGTATAAACATGTGTGTGCATGAACATGTCTGTTTGTATCGGTCTGGTTGTTTCTATGTGTGTTAATATATGTATGTATTTACAAAAAAAAAATAATATAAATAATGTTTATCCGTTGTCTGGCACCCATAACACAAGCTAATGCTTAGTTTGGGGCTAGATCGCGCTGTGTGAATAATGTCCAGAGATATTTACTACAACCCTTTCAGGGCGTCGCATAGGCACTTAATATCATAGATGTACTTAACACCTATACTACCTGTGACATGATAAAACATTTGATTTGATTTTTTTATCTACCCGATAAAAAAATTCACAATTGACCTAGAAATTCACCTGATGGTCAGTGATATCCGCTACCCATGGACATCAATAACTTCACAAGGATCGCAGATGCGTTGCCTGCCTTTAAGACCCCATACCCTCCACAACTGAGCTCTTGCGACCTTACTCACCAGCAGAAACATAACACAACAGACATGAAGTGCTATTTCACTGTGGTCTTCTGTAAGGTCGAAGTACTTCCTCAGACGAGCGGTTCATTCGAGTGGGAGTTCCACTGAGCTCTACCCACCTTGGGATACGGTTAAAATTAACTGATTTGCTAAAACAATAAATTGTATTAAAGTATTGTTATATAAGTTAAGAATATACACATTTAATATAAACACTAGATAGACATATTTAAATCTATGCTAGTCTCATAAAGAGGAAACATTTGTATCTTTGGATGTCACGAATAAACTCAAAAAGTACTGGACCGATTTCAAAACTTCTTTTCCATTAGAAAACTACATTATCACTGAGCAACATAGTCTATATTTAGTATTTGCTTAAAAAACTTTCAAATATTTGTTATTTTTACCACAATTATGCAATAAAAAATTCAATTCTATTCTATTCCAGGCCCACGATGCTCAAAGTACCCTTCGGACTCGATAAACTCTAACATCGGCACATCCACACGCCGACTATCAATAGTCTCCAACCCCGGGTCTACTGAATTCATGTTCACATCCACTGAAAAGACCGAAAATACCCAAAATACCAACAATGTGACGAAGTTACTTGACGATCGTATGCACACTCCGTGTAGCGAGAATGGTAAACACAAGTGTAATTGTGATGACGAATCTGATGGTAGTAGGTCTTCCAGTGTGAGTGAGACGAAGAAGCTAGATGATAGGAGGTTGAAGGAGATTGCTAAATATAAGAGAAGGTTGAGGAAGGAGAGTAAATTGAAGAAGCTGTGTGATAGTACTTCGTCGGAGGGTGATGGGCAGCAAAAGGCGACTACGCATACGTCTATACCGATATTGCAGGCCGCTAGGTATGTTTTCTTTTACATATTTAATTATTTTATCAGGCATATAGGCACCGTAGCGATGACTCTGCCATCTCGTGACTCATATTCGAAACTTTTACTCTCAATGTCGGTAATTCTTCTGTCAAACCGCGGAAAAACAGGGTGCCTTATTCTGCCATCTAGTGACTCATATTCGAAACTTTTACGCTCAATGTCAACTTCTACTGTCAAACCACAGACAAAAATCGGGATTATAACACCTTCTATAGTTTCTGCACGGTGCCTATACATTAACTTCTTATTATTAATATGTCTCGATGGTCTAGTGGTTTAAGTACCGGGCCGTGATCTTGAGGTCCTGGGTTCGATTCTCGGGTTGGGCAAATTTGTGCTGATTGTTTCTGAACACAGCCCGAGTTTGTGATCGCCAGCCAGAATCAAATCGCTTTATGTTAAATCTCATAATTACAAGCAATTCAATGAAATGAACCTGAAAAAAGTATCAGCCTATTAATGTCCCACTGCAGGACGAAGGCCTCCATCATACAAAGATGGTTTCTAGTTCAATCACCACGCTTGCCAACTGCGGATTGGTGATCACAAATCCGGGCTGTGTTCGAAAACACCGACAAAAAATGCCCGACTCAGGAATCGAATCCAGGACCTCGATCCACGGCCCTGTACTTTAACCATCGAGGCGTTAGCATGGCTAAATGAAACTAAAAACTTTTTGTCCAATGAAACCTAATCAGAAACCCTTTTAGAAACTTTAGTTATAATGTATTTCATTTTATTTTTATTGATGTAGTTAGTTTTATTAATTTAAATATCTTGTATTATTTTTTATAAATTAAAATAAACAATAAAACTCAAAACTAATAAACAGTCCATCCATTTTCTATTTCTATTCGCTGAACATCAGTCCGTGATGGGTGACCGCAGGTTCGACCGACTCCGTGCGATCGGCTGCTACAGGAACCAGACGTACTTGACTCTCCCCGCGACCCGTGTGGAGTCCAGGTCTCCTTTCCTGGAGGCAGTTACTCCAGTCCAGGAGTACAGGAAGACCAGCTCGGTGGCCACACAGACTGAGGAGTTGGCCTGTGACTGTGGGGCGCCGCTCGTTATGAACTGTGATGGGTGTGCGGGGAACCGTCTTGTCAGGTAGGGGATATACCTTGTTTAAGATAATTTTAATTTTGAGGAGCTCGATGGCGCAGTGGTTAGCGCACTCGGCCTGCGGTTGCTAAAGTTAAGCAACGTTCGCAGATGCCAGTCATCGGATGGGTGACCGAAAAATTTCATCTCGAGCTCCTCCGTGCTTCGGAAGGCACGTTAAGCCGTTGGTCCTGCGCCTGATCTCTCTACGGTCGTGTCAGATTGCTGTCCCACCGAATTATGAGAGTGAGGGAATAGGGAGTGCACCTGTGCTTGCGCACTCACTTGTGCACTATAATATATCCTGCGTACCTGGCTGATCGTGAGGTCGGCCGCCATGGCCGAATACGGCCGGAGGGTATTATACCTTGTTTATCAATTATGTATCTCTCTTTTTCATTAGCAAAAGTGGGATTCTGATAGCATCATGCAATTAAAGTTTTTACTTTTATAAAATTTCAAAAACATATCAATACGTTAAAAGTTTCAATTGTGTAGCTTTAATATTTTTTAAAGCTTTTACAGTTGCAACACGATTTGAGCTCTTTTTTTCAATTTTTTAAAAGTGTTTGAGTTTCAGTTTGACTGGATGATTGGTTTAAGAATATATTGCACTTAATATGCCTGAAGTCTATCCCCATTCCCACACTAATATTAAAAATGCAAAAGTTTGTTTATTTGGATGTTTTTCCGATAATCACGTTAAAAGAACTCATCGGATTTTATAAAATTTCGTTTACAAGCAGGGTATGGGCTGACTTAGGTGATAGGAAACTTCTTATCCCGATTAAACGCTCCCATGGGATAAAACAGAAATCTTTAACGCGAGAAAAGCCGGGGCTAAAAACTAGTTAATAATAATTTTGTGAAACATTTTTAAATTGGTACAATATAACGATTTGTATTTATTTTGCATCTGTTTCTTTGACGCAAAACCTAATTTAAAATCCTAAATCGAAATACATATTATACCTAACCATATTTTCTTCACCTATTTCCAGGTCAGACGCAAACTACGACCTAGCTTCCAGCCTAGACGGCGAGAAAGAACAGAACGGAGCCAGAAGGAAAAGAGAGGACGAAGGGAACGCTCTTAAAAAGCACAAATGTGATAATACTAGGAATAATTTAACGTGTGATATAAATTTAGTAGATAATTATAGTAACATTGACGACGTAGTTAAAAGACCGAAGCTGAGAAGGTTATTCCCCATAGTTGATAAACTGGAGAAGATTGTGTCTGATAGATTCTCTCAGAGTGCTGAGAGGGATATTGAGGAGTTGCACTTGAAGACGGACGATACGGTCTTTTGTCAGCCGACTGAGGTCTTTTCCCAGAAGACTGAAAAGACCGGAAAGACCAAGCCGGAATCGAAGAGGCAGAAGACTTTCTCGATTTCCGAAGATGATTTCGTTATGTACGAGAAGTGTGATTATGGTACTATTGATCGGTGTGAAGTGGAGTCCCCGAGGGAGAATGAGGAAGGGTTCAAATTCCCGGATCCGAAGAAGGGGCAGGATGCGTTAGTGCCTTCGCCTACGGAGATGGATAGGTGAGATCATGTTTTTTTTTATTGAAATTGAGACTCTTTTTTTGATGGAATTTGGGCTTTTGGATAGGTTAGGTTAGGTAATATGATTCAAAAATATGATAGGTGGGTACCTATGATATTTTTAATCATCATCATCATCATCAGCCTACCGCAGTCCACTGCTGCTTTATAATCATATTTTTGTAGAATAGAATAGTACGATAGAGTGTATTGTTCTCTTGCGGGGGCCGGTATGGCGAGGCCAACTGATAGGATACCATTTTGATACCACATCCGTTGTCATGGCAATTAGAGCTCCTCTTTTGCTTACCATCAGGCAGAGTGGAGCCAATATACCGAGCTATTATAAAAAATAATGTAATAACCAGGCTAGTCAATTCAGAATCATAGTCGTAGCGAACCCTGCAGATGCAACCGGGAAAAGCGCTAAGATGATGATGATTATAAATAAAAATAAATAAATATCTCTGGACATTATTCACACAGCGCCAGCTAGCCCCAAACTAAGCATTAGCATGTGCTATGGGTGCCAAACAACGGATAAACATTATAATTATACTTTTTTTTGTAAATATATATATATTATATAAAGAAACACCCAGACCGATACAAGCAGACATCCTCATGCACCCAATTGTTTGTACCGTGCGGGGATCGAACCCGCGACCTTTGGTGTAATAGCCGACTTCTCGACCATTACGCCAAACGACTTGTGGTGATGATGATATTGTTCTCCAGATTCCGTTGGCGTTTCGACTCGGCCGCGTCGATGGTGTTCCACACGAAGACGGGTCTTCCGCTGACGTCCAGCCCTGCTCCTCTGAGGAGGGGGAACAACTGCTTCGACTTCGACGACTCCATTAATGGGATATCTGGGATTAAAAGGTATGTGTCACTTGCGGTACACGATACTAGCGGCCGCCCGCGACTCCGTCCGCGTGGATTTCGATTTCCAATAGCCTTAAGCCTTCCTCGTCGAATGGACTATCCAACACAAAAATATTTTTTCAAATCGAACCAGTAGTTCCTGAGATTAGCGCGTTCAAACAAACAAACAAACAAACAAACAAACTCTTCAGCTTTATATATTAGTATAGATATAGATTTGACAAAGGAACTGGCCCAAGAAAAATTCGGCGTCGACATAAACTTGTTCTTTCCGTTATGATAGGGGTTTATATAGACATTTAATATATGTTTTAGATTTTTCCTTACTAATGTGAGAATCTGGTAATGACTAAAAACTTTTCCCATACATTTGGTAGGTACTGAAAATCCCTAAAAATAATTTTAATTGCAAACGATTGTGTATCATGAATGGGATCAAAATACTAGGACCTTCTAAGGTTTGAGTACTAGAAATGTCAGAAATATTTTTTATTTAAACCCATTTTTTAAGTAAATAACTTCACTATAAAAAAATAACTTGTAAAAAATTCAAATTAATAAGCAATGAAGGATTTTATTAACAGTGCGTTTTGAAAAATCTGTCCTACTGAGCATTTGATAAGACAAGACTAGATGTTGCGTTCACAGATAATTAAAAGTCTTAGGTATTTGATTAATAATTTTTCTTATTAAATATTTACAATTATTCTTTAATTCCAGCGCCCTATTCCACCCGATATCGCCCCCGTCGCCCGCGCCGCCGTCCCCCGCTTCCCCTGCCTCCCCCGCGTCCCCCGCCTCCCCTGCCCCCGTACCGCAGGAGAATAGGGTGGAAACGGCGCGGGTGAAGAAAGAAGATGCGCCTAAGTTGAGGATTGGACCTAGTACTGGTCTGTTGGGTGAGTGGAAAAGGAGCCGGGCGAAAGTCCATACAAAATTGGGCCTGACGTTACAGCAACCATTTCTACACTATTTAATTCTGATATTCTTTCCATTTCAAATAAAATAACTTTTTCACAACTGCTACACGGGAGAAAAAAGATATAGGGTGTTATTATTTGCTTCGTAGTAAGTTATTCGTACAAAGTCTCAGTGCTCTCATGTATTTACAGACTACTACTGACTAGATTTTATCAGATTGTACATATTTAAGGACATTAACACATTGCGTTTTCTAAGATTATTGTAAAAGACTAGCTGTTTCCCGCGGTTTCACCCGCGTCCCGGGGCAACTTCTTCCCGTATCTGGATAAAATATAGCCTATGTTACTCTGGGTGAATCTAGCTTTCTAATAATTAAAGAATTACAAAGATACAAATAGACACACAAAAATAAAAATCTTGCCTCTTTATAACCTTAATGTAGATGGGTATAAGTATGAATGAAAAACACATTTCTCTCATATTTATTTATTGATCATCTACTTCATCATGAACGATTAAACATACAAACAAACGCCGCCAGCTAGCTATGCCGCAATTGATACAATGAAGTCGTTGATCACTCATTGTATTCTGCTTCGAAATCCGGTCGTTATAGCTGAAGTAAGTCGAGTAGGCAAGAAAACTAAGTCCGTTAAGAAAAGCGTAGGTTTTTCGTTAAAGCAATAACAGTCAGAATCCTTTATACGTAGCCAAAGTCGCAAAACAATACTAATTGAATAATAAAAGCACATGAAGACACAACAAAACGAAATATCCACCATCGTAAATTATGATTTTTTGACAATTGACGTTTGATTTTGATGCGACATGAGTTCTACTTTGTTGCCAGTACAAGAAAAAAAAACAACCTGTTGATCAATTTATTGTTACAATGTTTTTTTAAACGTTGTTATATAAATATAATCCATTATTTTAAACTTTTTTTTAACATAATACAAAGAAAAAAACACTGATTCACTTGCATTGCTTTGATTTTCTATTTTATATCATTTCTTTATTTATATCATTACTTTAATTCATTGGGCAACACTGTTAAAAAGTGACAGTAAAGCTAGGAAGTAACGAAAGTCAATAATAATATGATTATAATTTTTATTTAATACCCCATGGTAAAATGGCTTAATATTTCGTGATTAAAAATTAAAAATCTAGATTATTTTTTTGATAAGTATTTTATTTGTGTAACGAGATTCGCCCGTCTCCTTTGTTAAAAATTAAAAGACAATGCTGATTTTTGTAGGGGAGGTGTCCTATTTTTTTTTCAAGCGACCATTACCTATGCCATACCTTTAAACTCAGACCGCACTGAGTGAGAAAGGTTAGAACTTTTAGCGTCTGTCGAAATCAGAACTAGGTGAAACGGGCTACTGGGTGAAACGGGACGAGGGTTAGGTAAGGAAATAAGACCAGGTGATAATATAAATATGTTTCTGTTTATTTGGCCCTGTTAGGAAATTGCATCTTTATCAAAAATGCAGAATCGAAAAACGCCTACAGTGAAAAAGTTCTAGTTCTGTCTCACTCAGTTCGGACTGAGTTTACAGCTATACTAGCAGAGCTAATATCGTTTTTAATGGCCTCAAGAACATATACGCAAAAAAAGCGCCACCTCCCCTACAAAAATCGGCATTGTCATTTTGGTCACTCCTTTGGCAGATGTATATTATTATTACTTCTATTTTAATTTACTAAGACTTGCAGGCATGGGATAATAATGAACGTTGTTTTCCAATCTTAGTTTGGTAAAATATTTTGTAGCTAGTAACTTGCTGTCTTTGTCTGATCTTTTCTTGATTTATTATTAATTTCACTATCATGGCACCATGGCGTTTTCTACCAGTCAACCAAATATGTATATTGACGTTTTTTCTACTTTTTTCTCGCAGGCAGCTTCGAAGAGTCAGCCCTGAAGGGTCGTCTCGAACCCGTAGCCACGGTCCACGGGTTCGCTGCCGAACTGGGGGCGTCGGGGGCCTTCTGTCCCCCCCACCGCAGGCTGCCAGTCACTGTGTTCTTCTACGCTCCGGGGGGCACTAACGCGCCGTACATGGTGAGTGATGATGATGAGAGTGGTGATGGTGATGATGATAATAGTGATGATGTTGATGAACTGGGGGCGTCGGGGGCCTTCTGTCCCCCCCACCGCAGGCTGCCAGTCACTGTGTTCTTCTACGCTCCGGGGGGCACTAACGCGCCGTACATGGTGAGTGATGATGATGAGAGTGGTGATGGTGATGATGATAATAGTGATGATGTTGATGAACTGGGGGCGTCGGGGGCCTTCTGTCCCCCCCACCGCCGTCTGCCAGTCACTGTGTTCTTCTATGCTCCGGGGGGCACTAACGCGCCGTACATGGTGAGTGGTGATAATGATAATGGCAAGGGTGATAATGATGGTAAGGGTGGTGATGATGGTAAGGGTGATGATGATGATGATGTCGATGATTATGATAATGATTATTGTAAGAGTGATGATGGTGATGTAAGGATGATGGTGATACCTAATGATGATGATGATGGTGGTGGTGGTGTTGATGGTGATGATGATGGTGATGATGATGGAGATGATGATGATAAGATGATTTAAATGTTGAAAGTGATAATGATAATAATGTGAATTATTAATAACTAGCTGCCGCCCGCAACTTTGTTCGTGGTGAATTTCGGATTCCACACACATAGCGTTAATGTACTTATGCATAAAGCCTTTCTCATGAAATGGACTATCTAACGCAAAAAACTTTTTCAATTCGGACCAGCAGTACCTTAGATTAGCACGTTCAAACAAACAAAAAAACAAATTCTTCAGCTTTATTATACTAGTTTAGATAATAACGACTTTTTTAATGATGAAAATGACGATGCTACTAATAATCCCCTTTCTCCCCAGGGCCACATAAACCTCGGTCCAAGCGGCTACCGCGTTGCTCGTTCCGGGACCATCCAGGTGTCCCTCTTCAACCCCCACGGGACCCTGGTCAAGATGTTCGTGGTCCTCTACGACCTGACTTGCATGCCGCCGATGGCACGGACCTTCCTGAGGCAAAGGACCCTGTATATGCCTGCTGGGGCGGATCCTCCGAGGAGTAATATGCATAAGTGGTTGAGATACCTTATACATTTGAGGTAAGTAGTTTACGAATTAGGATAAGCTTACAGGTAGAATAGAGCAGGTTGGCCAATGCAGGATAAGCCGAAAATGGTAGGCATTAAAAATACGGTATTTGACTGACAGGTCAAATCGCCTTCTTTTATTAAATGTCAAAAATGTAACCTTGTAGGAAAAACTGTATAAAATACTGAATTGTGACGTCACATTTTTGTATTGTCAAATCAATACTTTTATAGTTTCAGTTAGCTGTAATAATTTGTTAAAAGCTTAATAGTAACTGTGGCAGAATGTTTTATACTTAATTTTCGATTTCATCTTTAATGTCAGAATATCATAATTTATTTTGTATGCAGTCAAATACCCAATTACTTATAACTATCTGAATTTATTACATGTCCACTAAACAATTCGCCCTTAAAATATTTTCAATAAATTTTATTATACCTTATTTGGGCGCACTTTGGGGGAGGCCTACGTTCAGCAGCGGACGGCAATAGGCTGATTGATTATTTATGTAGGCCTAGGCCTCTCATTTCGGAGGGCAAGACACACTTTGGGTAGTTGGGCCAAAAGTTAGTTATATATGTAGGTATTTGGATTTTTCTTAACTACTGCCGGAATCTGCTCAATGTTTATTATTTAACTTATAGTACTCAAACTCTAAATGGTCATCTCTAAAAGAGAATTCTGATCCACATAGGAAATACATAATATTCTATTTATAGAAAAAAAAGGGATTTTTGGGACCTACTAACTAAAATCCAAATGTTATTGCGATTAGCAGATGGGGAATCTGCTGAAATTTATAAAAAAAAAACTATATTGTACATATATTTAATGCATTTTTTATATCAACCTCTATCAAAACGGACATGTAATAACAAGTTTCTGTCAACGCTGGTTTTTTTGAGCCCCTTTTTTCCATTAGAAGTTAATTTATAATTGATAAAAATCACTTAATAAAAAATACATTTCTTTATTTCTCCTACAGATTTATGACCTCAAAATCCGGCAAGTTGTACCTCCACACCGACATTCGTATAATCGTATCACGCAAGGCAGACCTCGACACTGCGACTGCTCACTCGCTCCTCCGGCCGCTAGCGAAGCCCGACGACGACTCGCCCGGGAATCGAACCCGCGGCGACGTGTCATACGAGCTAAGGAGCTTCACTTACGCGCCGGAGAACCCGAAGTACTCGCCGAGGTAGAGAGAGATGGAGAGATGGAAATATATTTTTGGTTTTTTATACTCTGGGTGTTTTATTTGGTAATTGACAGACCCACACTGGGCCCCGTCATCGAAAGGGACCCCTAGACCAGGTTCCGGGGCCCCACGTTAACAAAACAAGTCTAATGAGGGTGTTTGCGATTGATAAAGCCGCTAGATGGTAATACGTAGGCGTGAGGTCTAACGTTAAGTTAGACCTCACGCCTACGTATTATGTCATTTTATGTGTCACAATCCCCACTAGTGGGTCATTTAATCCCCAAATCACTACCCCTTCGTCCACATTGGTAACTATACTTATGTAACCAGTTACAAGAGTTCTAGCCAATTTACAATTTAAACTTCGGGAAAAAGTAACAATACCCACTGGATGTGGGAATCCCCAATAGATTTAGCTCTAAATTAAAACACAAAAAAGTTAGGTGGCGCTAAATAAATAAAATACACATGTTTATCTAAAAATTAATTTAATTGCGGTAGAAAATAGGTTCTACATAAATATCAACCTTGTAGTCCATTCGCTCACCCCTCTCGCTGTTCAATCGAAAGTTGACGAAAGAATGGCCGACTCCCCCTGCGGTGATTCCAATGGCGTTGTTCGCTCCAACGTTGTCAACAACTTGGATGCCCTGGAAATTTAAACTATAGATAAATATCAATTAACAATTTTAAATAGATTTAAGTTGGCGTACTACAATGATGTTCAGTAAGTCTTTATATAAAACATGGATGCTTGGCTATGACAAAATTCTGCCACGGGATTAAAGCATCCATCGAAATTTCAAATTCGTCTGAATTAAATATTGTGGATGATATCGCAGAAGTTATGGAAAACAGTCGTTCTAATCGTAGCGGCTTTTTTGTTTTGTTTTTAACACTGAGGTTATTACGTAGTAGTTGAGGAGCAGGCGAACAAAAGCGGACTTGTCCAATTAATGTTTTTTTACAGGAGAGGCAAAATTTTAAAACATGCATATCAAATTTTAAGGAGGACAAGTCCGTTTCTGATTGAAAAAGCAAATTTCGAAGTAGTTTTACTATGAGAAAGAGCTGGAATTGATTGACAATATTTCGGCAATACATAGATGTGTACTTTCTGAAGTAAAATGTAAAATAAAATAAAAATCTGATAGTATGGACAAGTCCGGTTTTGTTCGCTCCTCAGTTATTCTCAGTGGTTTTCTTTTATTCGTTTCTGCTCCTGATAAAACTGTCATAGCAAAGTTGCATGGCTGCGGTGTTGCTATAATTTTAATCCTAGGTAAATCTTTCTATAATGGTTCTCTGGCCAAAAATGTTAATTAAAATGTCTTATTTGCAACGAGATCATGCCTACGTCACGCAGTGGATAGCAACATAATAAAACCCACCCGTATCCTCCTGTTATCAGGCTGCGAGTAGAAGTAGAATTTCTCCCTCGTCTTCAGCGGGATAGCATTGTACTGAATGGTCTCGCTGTGTGCCAAGTCTGCTCCTTGGCCGATGTCTCCTGCGTGAAGGTCTCGGGCGGAGACAACTGTGATGACCAGGGTTGTGATGATGAGGTGGAGATTCATTGTGCTGGAAAACTTTAATAATAAAGAAAGTGATATATATTATTACCTACCACATTAAAGAAACGCAAGGGCCTCCAACTTTTGAAAACATGTTATTTTGAACTGAAGACAGTCGCCGTGGCTGAAATTGGCCGGGACTACATCATCATGTAACCTACTTCACTTGATCACCCTTAGGTACCAAATATTGTATTAAAACTAAACATGAGAGTATTTTTACTTTCAAAGGGAACTTATTGCACTTCCACTGATGTGACTACACGGTAATTCTTTGTTTTTTTCTTCTTCAACAAAACAAAATACCAACTCATTCTAATTTTAAACAAAATACCTACTCGTAATATTAGATAAATAATAATCTACGCGTATTAAATAAAGTGATTTTGTTTTGGTGTATAAACCTTATCAAATATGTAATCTGCTTTGGGGAAGTAATTAACCACCCCATTATAATCTGAATACGTAGTGCAATTATATTAATACCTATATTATATTCATATTTTTGTGCTTACACTAAGGAAAATGTACGTTTCCCTCATATAAACGGATGCCAAAAGCACGGATTTTCCTTTAAGATAATTGCAAGTATTTGAAAAAACTACTTACTTGATTAGAATTTCCCAAGGTATGTTAATATCACTCACAGTATGTCAGTCAAATTCCGTGTTTGTACTTAAACTATGCAAGTTATCTCAATGTGAACTGACTTGACCTTTCCTTATGACTTAAATAGATAAGTTTGCTTCTTGGGAATCCGTGATTACACATTATTGTAACATAATCTCTGTTTGGCAGTCTTTGTGTGAATAGATGTTATACAGTAATAAAACATAACGCCGGGGATTCGAATCCCGCTTGAGTCTTGTTGATTGATGAACATTGGCATTTGTACTCGAGGTCTATCCATTGCTGACCATCCATAGTTCAAGAAAAGCAGGAAGTTCTTGATACTCACAAGCAAAAGTATCAGCCTATTAATGTCTCCACTGCAGGGCAAAAGCCTTTATCATGTTTTCGTTACAAAGATGGGTTTTGGCTTGATCACCACGCTTGCCAAACGCGGGATGGTGATCACAAACCCGGGTAGTGTTCAGAAAATTAGCACAATTTTTTCCCGACCCAGGAATTGAACCAAGGACTTCGAGACCACGGCACGATACCTAGTTAAACCACTGGACCATCGAGGCGTCACAAGCAATAACTGAAATACCTATTGTTTCGTAACCATTAAATTTGAATTAATATTTAAATTCAATCAACATCGTTTTCCATCCTATTCTAATATCTAGCCAGAAAGATCGAATGAAATGGCTGCGTTCGAGTCTTCCGTTCCCGGGGTGGAAACTTGAACCAATGGCAGAGCGTTATGACAGCGCTCAAACGTCCCGTCCAATCACTGGCTTTTTAGACCGCGCTTCCCGCGCCCTCTAGCGGCGGCGTGGTGTGTGTAAGATCCACCGGCGCACACGAAACGTGCGATCGTAACAAAAAAAATCGAATTTAAGGAACTTTCTCAGTATTTGTGTGTGTAAACGTGTTCTGAACAATATTTGTGATCGTAACAGCCCAGGACAAGAAGTATTTCCAACCTAACGCGCGACTTAACGCCAATCGAGACGCAGTGTGGGAGCTCCCAGCTAGGTGCATCAGCAATGTACCTCCTGGACAAGACGTTCGTGGCTAGAGGTAAGAGTTTATTTCTTTGGTGGCGGACTTCTTGAGCGTTGCGGCCCGTTCGATCTTTAGCCAGGCTGCACCCAAATGGGCAGGTAACGTCTTCATGCCACAATTTAAGTATGTCAATTCATAACTTTAAACTGTCGCGTTGCAATATAATTATTTAACATTACAATGCAAACCGCGATATTTGCCAAAACAACAAAATACAAACCCCGATACTATTAGTGTAGTGTGCCGGAGTGACTTTACTGAAAATCGTGCAGTATAAATATTAGATAGTGAATAGTGATATTAAGGGGGTAGATTCCGATTCACCATCTCAAGCCCGTTCAAGTAGAAGACGCCGCGCACTGCCAGTCCGCTTATGACCACGGCTGCAACATCGCAGCCTAAACGTCAAGCAGTACCTATGTACGAGAGTACTTAAGTATAATATCGCGTTTAGTCCCGTTCAAATATTAGTTAATGGTGGGCGTTTGGTAGGGTAACGGAGACCTGATGGCAGTCACTCCCTTGTAACAAGCAGACTGTTCAAATCAGGTTCATATTCGCAGCGTACCCTGGGCTCCGAGACACTGGCCGAGGATGCAACCGGGAGAGGCGCTAGGATGATGAAGATGAGTAGTAGGACCAACGTCGATTAAGGGATTAAAACACGAACTAGTAGGTAATCTTCTGTATATTATGTAACTGTAACTACATAGGAGGTAGGTACAGGAAAAGTTGGTGACTGTTACTAACTACTCTATAGTTATGTTATCCTGGTACTTGCTATCGATTTTAATCATCATAACCTGCCCATTAGTGTCCTCTGCTGGTGGAGGCTCTCCCCAATTTTGAGGGCTTCCGTGCTCCAGAAGACACGTGAAGCAGTTGATCCAGATTATGATCCGAAAATTGACTGGTTTTTCTAGTAAACGTTACGGAGATCAAATGGCAGTGGCTCCATTGTAACCACCAGGCTAGTCAAATCAGAATATTAGTCGCAGCGTACCCTGGTCTCTGAGACAATGGCCGAGAATGCAACCGGGAGAGGTGCTAGGATGATGAAGATGTGTTAGCAGGACCAACGAGATTTAAGGGATTAAAACGCACAGCATAGGTAATCTTCTATATATTATGGGCTATGGTTGGCGCTGGGGTAGTTGTTCCCGAGGTAGCTGACTGGCTCCACGTAGACCCCCAGGGAGTAGTCCAAGCCTTGGCCGCGCTCGCTCTTCAGCCGCAGGTTCACGAAGGGATGGCCCACTCCTCCAGCTGTTATGTGGACCATTGGTGCCATTGGCTATGACACCAGTGGTCCCCACACTTAGACAATTGATGGTACTAAAGACACAGAATGTACCATAGCACAAACAAACATGATGATAAAATGATTTATGTAGAGGATTTTGTGTCAAAAGTACCAGGAGAGCATAGCTACATAGGAGGTGGCTACAGGATAAGATAATGACAATTACCAACTCCTCTATATTTATGTTGTCCTGGTACTTGCTATCGTTTTTAACCATCACTACCAGCCCATTAGTGTCCACTGCTGGGGGAGCCACTCCCCAATTTTGAGGGCTTCCGTGCTCCAGAAGACACGTTAAGCAGTTGATCCTTATTATTATCCGAAAATTGACTGGTTTTTCTAGTAAACGTTACGGAAATCAAATGGCAGTGGCTCCTATGTAATAACCAGGCTGGTCAAATCAGGGCCATAGACTCACATAGACATAGATTAACCCTGGGCTCCGAGACAATGGAAGAGGATGCAACCGGAAAGGCGCTAGGATGATGATGATGAGGTGGTATGAGAAAAAGACACACAGCAGTAGATAATCTTCAATATATTATGGGCTATGGTTGGCGCTGGGGTAGTTGTTCCCGAGGTAGCTGACTGGCTCCACGTAGACCCCCAGGGAGTAGTCCAAGCCTTGGCCGCGCTCGCTCTTCAGCCGCAGGTTCACGAAGGGATGGCCCACTCCACCAGCGGTTATGTGGACCACTGGTGCCATTGGCTATGACACCAGTGGTCCACACACTTGGACAATTGATGGTACCAATGACACAGAATGTTCCCTTGAGTACCATTGCACAAACAAACATGATGACAAAATGATTTATATAGAGGATTTTGTGTCAAAAGTTCCAGGAGAACATAACTATATAGGAGGTGGCTACAGGAAATGTTGGTGACCATTACTAACTCCTCTATAGTTATGTTACCCTGGTACTTGCTCTCGATTTTAATCATCATTACTAGCCCATTAGTGTCCTCTGCTGGGGAAGGCACTCCCCAATTTAGAGGGCTTCCGTGCTCCAGAAGACACGTTAAGCAGTTGATCCCGATTATGATCCGAAAATTGTCTGGTTTTCTTTGTAAGGGTTACGTTGATATGATAGCAGTCGCTTCTATGCAATAACAAGGCGGATCAAATCAGAATCATAGTCGCAGTGTACCCTGGGCCTCGAGACACTGGCCGAGGATGCAACCGCGAGAGGCGCTTGGGTTATGATGATATGGTAGTAGGACCAACGAGATTTGAGGGAGAAAAACGCACATAGCAGTAGGTAATCTTCTATATATTATGGGCTATGGTTAGCACTGGGGTAGTTGTTCCCGAGGTAGCTGACTGGCTCCACGTAGACCCCCAGGGAGTAGTCCAAGCCTTGGCCGCGCTCGCTCTTCAGCCGCAGGTTCACGAAGGGATGGCCCACTCCACCAGCTGTTATTTGGACCACACTGGTGCCATTGGCTATGACACCAGTGGTCCACACACTTGGACAATTGATGGTACCAAGGACACAGAATGTTCCCTTGAGTACAATTGCAACAAACAAACATGAAGACAAAATGATTTATGTAGAGGGTTTTGTGTCAAAAGTACCAGGATAGCATAACTACATAGGAGGTATGTACAGAATAAGTTGGTGATTATTACTAACTCTTCTATAGTTATGTTGTCCTGGTACTTGCTATCGATTTTAATCATCATTACCCATTAGTGTCCTCTACTGGGGGAGGCACTCCCAAATTGCAGGGCTTCCGTGCTCCAGAAGACATGTTAAGCAGTTGATCCCGATTATGATCTGAAAATTGTCTGGTTCTTTTTTTTTCTTATAAAGGTGACAGAGGTCTGATGGCAGTTGCTTCTATGCAATAAACAGGCGGGTCAAGTCAGGATCATAGACTCAGCTTACCCTGGGCTTCAAGGCTATGGCCGAGGATGCAACCGGGAGAGGCGCTAGGATGATGATGATGAGGTGGTATGAGGAAAACACACACGGCAGTAGGTAATCTTCAATATATTATGGGCTATGGTTGGCGCTGGGGTAGTTGTTCCCGAGGTAGCTGACTGGCTCCACGTAGACCCCCAGGGAGTAGTCCAAGCCTTGGCCGCGCTCGCTCTTCAGCCGCAGGTTCACGAAGGGATGGCCCACTCCACCAGCGGTTATGTTTATTGAAGCTTTACTGTGGAGGTTGTCTAGAGCTTGTATACCCTGGAAACGAAGGGAAATGTTTTTAGTGGTGGTTTAAACAAGGATTGAGTTCGATTACATACTCTGATTTGATAGAAGTTAGGGAAAATCGTTTATTGGTGGTGTAGGTATTATTGTTACGTTATTATCATTAGCATTAGATAATTTAGATATCAACACGCCACAAGAGTCGCTAATGCATTGCCCCCAACCTCAAGGCCTCCCCAACTGAACTTTGAAGATCGGAAAACACATCTGGGCAGTACCTTCTGTGAGGTACTTTTCCAGGTGAGTGGCTCATTGGCGACGCGATTGGAAATTCCACGTTACTACGTGCCACGAGTACTAATATGGTTTAAGTGCCGGCCTTTGGTCTGGAGGTCTTGGGTTCGATTCCCTGGTCACGCAAATTTGGTCACTTTTTCTGAACACATCCCGGTTTTGTGATCACCAGCCCGTATTTGTCAAGCGTGGTGATTAAGCCAAAACTCATTTTAATTCTCATTCCTAACTAGCAGCCGCCCGCGACTTCGTCCTCGTGGATTTCGGTGAGAGGTAGCTTATTTTCTTTCTCAGTATCTTAAGATTGTCTGTGCCAAATTTCGTCCTGCATTGGGACATTACTAGGCTGATCCTTTATTGATACTCACTCTTATCTTCCTATTATCAGGCTGACTGTAGAAGTAGTACTTCACCCTCTTCTTGAAGGGTATGGGGTTGTACTGTATCTCGGTGGAGTGGACCAGCTCGCCTTGTGCGATGTCCCCCACTACCAGGTGAGTGGCGTAGGCTGTGGCAGCCAGGGTTATGAGGAGGAGCAGGATTGAGGGGTTCATGGTGCCCTGGAAAGTAAAGGGTAAATGTTTTAGTTAAATAATTAAGTCAATATTTCACAACATCACATAAGAGACATGGCCCATTCCTGCCTAGTGATGGCCACGAATGGCACAAAAGCACAAAATATATTAAACTGTGTTAAGTAGCTTATGCACTTGTGTTACACAGACTCAAAAGACCACTGTTGATTCTATGTCTGTATCTATCTATTACAAATATACTTAAATAGATACAGACATGTTCAAGCACACAAATGTTTGTCCTGTGCGAAAATCGAACCCGTGCATTCTTGGTCTAACAGGCAACTTCTTGACCATTATGCCAAACATTTAGGTACAACGTTGTTACATTTGAAGGCCTTTGCTGTGGTTTGAAAAATAATACATAGGTAATTTCAAAAATAAATACTGAGTAGGTATTTACGAAACATTCTTAACCTTTTGAACGCCACGGTCGGCACTAGACGACAAATGAAAAAGTGCCCAACACGCCACCGTCGTGTATGGCCGACGAGAAAACGACATTTTTAAAACACAAAATAAACATACTAAATCAACTTTTCTGTGTTTCTTTTTCCTATTATTTAAAAGTACTTTAATGATGTATTGTAAAATGGCACGAAGATATATCCATCAGTTACATTTCACTAGCAAAAATTATCACTAAATATTGCTAACCAAAATGGTGTTCTCCTCACGCCACAGTCGGCAAGACACGACAGCTAGTGATGGGTAAGTTAGGTAATTAAATTTTGAATTTATGAAATATTTTATTGAAAGCAGCTTACTACTACATCGATAATTATTTTTTAATAGCAACTATTTGTATCTGAATATTCTTAATGCGTAATATTTATGAAATTATTGAAAAATGATTACTATTTATATCTATCGATCGATAGTTAACTGTTCACTCTCGCGCATCCCTACGGAACAGCGCATAGACAGTTACCTGTACGCCACAGTCGGGAAGACACGTCAAGCGGTGACGTCATTAGCGCTACGGGAGACTGCTAGTGATGTCCTATCCTATTATAATTTATAACGGGGAGTGTAATATGAATAAAAAATGGATAGCAGTCAAATGACTACCGAAGAACTCCTTCGTGTGTTAGGAAGTGTAGAAGAGGATGATGAATAAAACTTTCAAGATCTGAACGCTTTTGTTTCATTGGGTTACCAAAATACCGACTTATATTAGAAATTTCATTAAGTGCGCGAAGGCACTTTTGAGCTCCTAGATTGAACTACTGTTCTAAACAAATGAAATTAAAAAAAATAGAATGTTATCTCTTAAATAGTCGAATAGTTCGTAGCGGCCTCTGATTTTTTAGATGTCATTGATTTTACTTAGAAATTATTCTAAACCAAAAAACGTCGAAAATCGCTTTAAGATCGCTGTGAATCTCACCTATACGATAATATTATTGAACAAAATTTATACCAGAATAATTGTTACTTCATAATATTTTATAATGAATTTATTATCTTATTTCGATAAAAACTATAAATACAACTGCAAAATTACTACAAAATATGTGCCGGCCGTCCGAACTCAGCTTTTTCTCGCAGAGTGAAAATTTGTTATTCTAAGCATGAATTTATTATCCTATTTCCATAAAAACGATAAATACAACTGGAAAATTACTATAAAATGTGAAAAGGGGCATTTTACGCAAAAATCATGATCGAGATGTAACAGGCCTCTTTAAGTAAAAACGGAAAAAATCAACTAAAGCTAAGTAATTAATTCGTACTCCTAATAGACAACCCTTTCTTTACCTTGTTGTTTATAATTTATAATAATAATTATAAGTTTTCTTGAAATGTCACATCATTACCTCGCACGCAAGAAAGCTGTCAAAGGTCGTGCCAACCACGCCAGAGTCGGGTCTTCCCGACATCGAATGCCTACACGAACGAGATTAGTGATGTATCTTATTATTACCTGATTTATTCGTTTGTAGTTCTAATGTCTACTTTTACTTTGTTTAGAATTTTGTAACTGCTGTTAAATAATACGAAATCAAAAAAATATATTTCATTTCAAAAATATGTGACGATTAGCAGAGATTAAATCGGTTATTGACAACTTATCGATAACATCGTTGGCATCCCTATTTTATTTGTAGGTATTTGCTCTGAATTTATGGCTTGGCGTGGGAAGGGCGCCGATGCGTTTGAGCACTGGCGTTCATAAGGTTAATGAATTTTGTACGTTTCGGCTAGGTATTTGGATTGCTAAAATTTCAAGGCAATAACTGAATCTTTATCAGAGTTTCTACCTAATAGAAATTTTATCAAAGTTGCAATAATGGTATTCGCTAAAATATCACACTTGCCAAACATTCGATGAGCCCAAAATATTGCCTATATTACTTCCAGTTTCTACCAAACTAATGAGATTCCAAAACGAATATGACCTTATAACAACTTATCAATCAATAAGGAAAAACAATTCAAACACAAACAAACAACAGCTCCTAAATATAGGTTTGGATGTGAATAAATATGTAAAATATTCTACCGCAATCCTATAAATCATTGAGGTATTATTACTACGTATAGAGTAGACATCTCCTAGAAACATTTTCCTAAACGTACTGTTGTCTATTGTAATGTTTTTATAACCGAAAAAATGCTGCCATGTGTTCTAAAAATACGTACAAATTAACACAGGACGAAAAATAAAGCTGTCATTTCATACATAAAAAGATATATAAAACACTAAATTATCCGCCGTAAGTTCACGCACAGATTTTTATCTCGATGTCCACTGTGTATGCATTAGTAATACCTCAATGAGTATAATTCATGATTTTTTATAGTCGAAATATCTCGTATTAATAAAATGCTCTCAACTCTGCGATCGATCTTGAGAGTGAACTTGAGATACTATTCAGTATTCTTATATAAAACAGTATCTCAAGTTCGCTCTGAAGATCGATCTCAGAGTTGAGAGTACGCGCCTTAGATTCATATAAATTGACCACTGCGCAGAATGTACCTTATAAGGCTGTTGTAATGCGTCAAGACCGGAGCTAATATTTACTCATACTTTACTACTACAAATAGTAGTAGAATCAGCCTAGTTATATCCCACAGCAGGGCAAAGGTCTAATAATCATTTGCAACAAGTGTTCGTTACAATGACTGGTTTTGGCTTAATCACCACGCTTGCCAAATGCGGAATGGTGATTAAACACCAGCTGTGTGTAGAAAAAATTGACACAAATAACTTTGCCCGCTCTTTAGTTTTTAAACTTTCATAAATAAGGACTTAGGTAAGCAATAAAAAGAAATCGTTAAAACTTTCTTATCCGACTGCACAATTAAGCAACATTCCTCTTTGTCCAAATTGACAGTAAAATAGTATTCAAATTGTTTTGATTGTTTGATTGGTCCGACAAAAATTGATCCGAATTAACACCTACTTACTCACAATTTTATTACAAAATCACTCACTTAATTCTGTCTTAACTTAATGTTTTATAAAATAAAGCCACAAAAACACTGATAAAATAATCAAATCTACTCACTCGTATGTTTATTTAAACAATTTATCACAGAACAAACGCTATGTGTGTCACTCCGTATGTCCAGTATTTTAATGAACAACAATACTAATAATCTTGGTATCGGAGGTTAAACTGTTGTGACCACACTATCGTTTGAACCAGCTGAATTGCAAGTGTTTATTATTTTACTCATCTTTAGTTTCGATTCTCGAGTCGACAAAAATATCGATTCGATTGTCCATTTTCCGGACACGTCCCGAGTTTGCGGATCACTAATTAATGCACGTTTGGCATTGGCGGTATTTAAGCCTTTCTTTTAGACTATCATTTTGACGACAACAGACTAGATTTCACATGATTGTTACCTTTGTCCTGTAAAAAATAGGTATATCGTACCTATATGTTGTCATCAAATCCATTGTCAGACCACCCTGGTTAGCACCAGAATTTCCGGAAGAACGACCTTTGGTCAAAATTTATTTGGACGACGACACCATCGTTACGCATTTACCTTCAGGCGAAAGCCAGTAAAATAGTAGTAACTATCAGTCTGATGGCCGATTTGATGACCAAGAGGTCGCGGGTTCGATTCCCGCATGTGCAGAAAGGTGTGTAAAATCAAAATCAAAATGAAGAATATCTTTATTCAAATACTTTCGTAACCCCGCTTAGATCCCACGGTACGGACGAATGCACGAAATAAACTTAGTTTATTGTTACTTGTGCACTACAAAGTCAATCGTAAAAAATTGGCCGCCACAGCCGGAAATCTTTTTTGAGGACATCAGACCATTTAAATCATGGTCACAGTACATAAGGTCGTCAAGATTCTAGCCATGAATCAACAATGACGTGTTACTCTTAACTGACTCAGATCTTAGAATCGTTACTCATAGTAGTTCTGGTTTAGCCACACTCTATTAGAACAAACAAATACAATGACATTTTTCATTAACCTTTTGAACGCCAGTGGTCAAACGCATCGGCGCCCTTCCCACGCCAAGCCATAAATTCAGAGCAAATACCTACAAATAAAATAGGAATGCCAACGATGTTATCGATAAGTTGTCAATAACCGATTTAATCTCTGCTATTCGTCACATATTTTTGAAATAAAATATATTTGAAATAAAATAATTTTGATTTCGTATTATTTAACAGCAGTTACAAAATTCTATACAAAGTAAAAGTAGACATTAGAACTACAAACGAATAAATCAGGTAATAATAAGATACATCACTAATCTCGTTCGTGTAGGCATTCGCTGTCGGGAAGACCCGACTCTGGCGTGGTTGGCACGACCTTTGACAGCTTTCTTGCGTGCGAGGTAGTGATGTGACATTTCAAGTAAACTTATAATTATTATTATAAATTATAAACAACAAGGTAAAGAAAGGGTTGTCTATTAGAGTACTAATTAATTACTTAGCTTTAGGCTTTTTTTATGGAAATAGGATAATAAATTCATGCTTAGTATAACAAATTTTCACTCTGCGAGAAAAAGCTGAGTTCGGACGGCCGGCACATATTTTGTAGTAATTTTGCAGTTGTATTTATAGTTTTTATCGAAATAAGATAATAATTGTTACTTCATAATATTTTATAATGAATTTATCATTATAAAATATTATGAAGTAACAATTATTCTGGTATAAATTTTGTTCAATAATATTATCGTATAGGTGAGATTCACAGCGATCTTAAAGCGATTTTCGACGTTTTTTGGTTTAGAATAATTTCTAAGTAAAATCAATGACATCTAAAAAATCAGAGGCCGCTACGAACTATTCAACTATTTAAGAGATAACATTCTATTTTTTTTAATTTCATTTGTTTAGAACAGTAGTTCAATCTAGGAGCTCAAAAGTGCCTTCGCGCACTTAATGAAATGAGATGTCTCATCCCAGGCCCGCACCATGTACGTGGTACCAAAAAATCGGTAAAATATTGCTATTTCCATTAAAAATACAATAAAATATTTTTGGTCCGTAGTTTAGTCGCTTTTGTTATTGTTTCAAATATTTGATACTATGTTGATTTCATAAAAAAGTACTTAATTTAAATGGAAATAAAACTAATTTCGGAACTGCTGTTTTAATTTAATAATTTTTCGATGTTAAATTGCAAAACATGTGACGTCACACTAGGGAGGGGGGGTCTCAGAAATGTGACCACCTGTGACAAGGACGGGGGAGGGCTAAAAAACTCATGAAATTAGTGTGACGTACTTTATGGATGGCCCCATATTACACTCCCCGTTATAAATTATAATAGGATAGGAAATCACATCACTAGGAGTCTCCCGTAGCGCTAATGACGTCACCGCTTGACGTGTCTTCCCGACTGTGGCGTACAGGTAACTGTCTATGCGCTGTTCCGTAGGGATGCGCGAGAGTGAACAGTTAACTATCGATCAATAGATATAAATAGTAATCATTTTTCAATAATTTCATAAATATTACGCATTAAAAATATTCAGATACAAATAGTTGCTATTAAAAAATAATTATCGATGTAGTATTAAGCTGCTTTCAATAAAATATTTCATAAATTCAAAATTTAATTTACCTAACTTACCCATCACTAGCTGTCGTGTCTTGCCGACTGTGGCGTGAGGAGAACACCATTTCGGTTAGCAATATTTAGTGATAATTTTTGCTAGTGAAATGTAACAGATGGATATATTTTCGTGCCATTTTACAATACATCATTAAAGTACTTTTAAATAATAGGAAAAAGAAACACAGAAAAGTTGATTCAGTATGTTTATTTTGTGTTTTAAAAATGTCGTTTTCTCGTCGGCCATACACGACGGTGGCGTGTTGGGCACTTTTTCATTTGTCGTCCAGTGCCGACCGTGGCGTTCTAAAGGTTAAATCTATACGTGTGTGGTATATAGTAGTAGTAGATAGGTCTTCAAAAATTATATTGAGTTGATTGAGCATGATGTTTGAGCGAGAGACACTTTCAAAATGGTCAAACTAAAAAAAGGATGATGTTTGCGCGACATTTCCAATCTGGTTTTTGACTAAAATAAAATGTATCATGTAAAAAACTTCCACCGTAAAATGGTTTGAACGAGAACTAGTAAGTAGTTTTTTTAATACGTCATCATAAATCGTACATTGCAATTTACTAGGATTTGTACAGAACCCTCGGTGTGCGAATTCGACTCGAACATTGCTGGGTTTTTTTCTTGTTTAGTTATTATTATCCATTTACGAAAATCAAAAATATAATTAAATGTATTGGTCTCTACAAATTGTTGTTATTTATTTTGTCCTTACAAACAGACTTACATTGCTTTTTTGACTGATTGTTACGACTGGCTACCCCGGTCAAAACATTTTGTGGTCTGAGTCGTATTATTGTTGTTTATTTAGTAATACTACTAAGGGACATGATCATTGTATGAAATGAAACATACCTATACCGACTTTCTTTTTTAGTTTTGTTTTTGTGTTGGGCTTCAAAGTTAGATAGGAGAAGAGAAACGGACCTCTTACTCTTACTGATATGAAACTTGCCACCTCATAGATATTTTTATTCGTTATGAAACCTTCTTACTACTCTATCTTCTGTCACAACCAAAAACTGACAGAGAAAAGATTAAAATATGACAAGTCATAAAACAATCGCGAATCAACTGATTTGTGAATCGTGACATTGTGAAAATATTTATTTGTGTTTGGTATGTTTAGCTTTATTTTGTGGTATCATGCTTGGTTTGGAGTACTCAATACATAGCAAATGTTATTTATCAATTTTTTATGGTGAGTAGATTTTGCACTTTTACTTAAGTATAGAAAGAGCGGACTCTGGACTCCAAGGCAATGGCCGAGGATGCGACCGGGACAAGCGCTAGGATGATGATGACTTAAGTTTATAAAGAATAGGCGGAAAAATCGCGCCTGAAGTTTGGCGTAACTACGCCGGCAATGTATTTTTAATTGAAGATGACACATTATGCCGAAATATCGTCGCGTAATTTTGTATAGAAAATGCTGAATTTCAGAAAAAAAAGATGTTGTGTCTCTTAGAGGTCTTATGATTCGGAAGGCACGTTAAGACCTTGGTCCTGCGCCTGATCTCTCAACGGTCGTGTCAGTTATAGTTATACCGAACTATGAGAGTGAGGGAATAGGGAGTGCACCTGTGCTTGCGCAGGTGCACTATAATTATATCCTGAAAGGTATTATGATTCGAATCCCGCCACGATTAATGTTGGGTCAAGATTTTATTTGTCGTTTAGGCTGTCTGATTATTAAAAAGTTAATTTTATAGCATTTTCACTTCAGCAGTCTGCGTTAAACACCCAGGCAAAAATCACTTTCAGTTCTCAAATCAGTCTGACAACAGGCATCTCCGAAAAGAACAAAATATAGGGAATGAAAACCAATTTTTTATCCGTTCTTTTTATTATGGGGAGGCAATCGAACAAGAGGGTCACCTGATGGTAAATGATCACCGCTGCCCATGGACATCAAAAACCGCACAAGGGTTGCAGATGCGTTGTCTGCCTTTAAAACCTTGTATGTTTTTGTGAATAAATCATTTATCTATCTATCTATCTAAAACCCCATACCCTCCGCAACTGCGCAGCTGAATTCCCACAATAGCAGTCAGGAATAGGCCGTCAACAGATCTCATTTTTCTAAGGTCTTGTGAATGTAACAAAATGTATTGTTTCAGTTTATTTTATCTAATGGTACTTACTAACAGCCACACTATATCTAAAAACATCGCATACGATACATTTGATGATATAGTCGACAGCTTACACGATTTGGACTACATTAGACATGACAGGAGAAGACATGATAGAGTCGTACACAGCAGTAAAGAAGAGAAACAAGAGAAAGAAGATGGAACAACGAAGGGTAAACTAAGTACTAAGAAAGCCGCTACCCTAGTTCCAGATGGAAAACCGAAGATTGTCACGACAACCACACCAGCTGCGAAGAAAACGAAGCCTAAGTTTTGGAATAAGATCCGGAATAGGCTTTACAATAAGAAGGAAACGACACTTAAAAAAAACGTTTTCAAAAGGAAGAACAGGCGATATCGTAAGAAGGAGTTTAGATTCGACAATGATGATGACTTGAATGAGGGCAATCCAGATTCTTTCAGAAGAATTTATCCCAGTTACGATAACGTAGACAACTATGCTATAGGTAAAAAGAAAAGGGACGCAGGTACTACAGAGACTGTCAACCCTAGAAGCACATCCGGCGCAGTTCACGCCCAGCTTACGTCAAAATTTGACCCAAAACTGACTCCGATTAAGACCTACAGACCAGCCACTGGTGATGACATAACTCAAACATTGTCTGCGCTTACAACAAAACTTTCAGATCTTAAGCAATCTTACGGTATGTCTCCTCAATACAGGACCAGCCCTCTCACATCGGTTTCAGAATATAAGAATGCAGTTACTCACTTATCAAATGTGACTTCTAGTGTTGCCACTTGGGCGACAGAAACTACTACTGAAGACATAGATTTCCTTGGAACGGCACAGATCGAAGCTTTGCTTAACGACATCAAAGCTAAAGCGGTTAAAATGGTTGCTGATCAAAACCCAGCTGTGACTGACATTATAACAAATACTGTCACTGAGACTACATTCGAAGTTGATCCGATGCTTACCCACATGGCAATTAGTAGTCCAGGGTTTGCGATCAGCACTTTCATTTCAATCGACGGTCCTTACAGCAAAAGGACTGTAAATGACCCTCGAAGAAACGATCCTGTAATAATATCTAACACTGAACCAACTCATAAACTTCACCAGAGATCGCTAGGAGAAGATGTGTACACGATTGCGCAGAATTTGGAAGATCTACTCCAAAAAGAGCTGCATAGCGTGTACCATAAGGTTAAACATAAACTATCAACGCAAGTCGATAAGGAAGTGAAAGAAGCCAAAACAACGGCTAAGAAAAAACTAGACTCGGTATCGAAGGAAATATACAAAGCAAAATCGCATTGTCCTACATCAGTAACGAAAGCTATGACCAAAAAGAAAAAGCATCCTTCTACTCAAAAGAAGAGACGTACCCCAAAATGTACCAAATATTCTCCACAAATTAAAACGACCGAACTCACAACACAATCCACGTATGACGATTACTTGATGCTGACATTATTCGAACAAATGTTGGCTAAAACTCACGAAAATAACGTTATGAAAATGCTGACGACTTCAGAAGCAGCAATAGCAAAAAGGCACCATTTCAATCGTCAAAGACGCAATACTGAATCTACGGCTTTTACAAAAGATCGCAGTAAAATCTTTGATGACATAGAACCGACAGAGTTGATGGATTATACTTCGAAACCTCCTGAAATATCTTACAGTGATTCAACAGAACCGGTAACTGATACTAGTTTCGAAGGACTTAGTGACAAGATTTGTTACAACGACTATGTCAATGGTTACAGACATTATCTTAAATTCCAGAGAGAACAGGGAAATCAGAACTTTTCAAACCTTGTCAAGTATCAAGCACATAGACATCACAATGTAGATGATATTGGCAAATTTATATTGGATAAAATACCTCAGTTGCCAACCAGGCGAAGGAAGAGGTTCTTTGATGATGATACGATGGATGACCAAGATATATCGACTAAAAGCGACGATTCGTGGTTTAAGAAACACTTTTATCTCTTCATTGATAATGGACCTCCAAAGAAATATCATACTTCACAAACTGTTGACTTGAGATCGCCTATCACAGAATCTAATTTTGAAATGGTTAGTTCGGAGAAGCCCGTGCCAAGGCAAAAATCGAAAATGAAGAGTTTTACAGAAAACTCTGCTGATGAAGAAATGAATTTGGATTCTTTGGCGAAGTCTTTAGACGATATTAAAGTTAAACAGTTTGCAAACGTAGTCACTGAAGGTAATAATATGTTTTGATTATATTTTAAACTTATAATAATCATTATTTATTTCCAACTGTATGTGAATAAAATTTCAGGTTTGACTACGCGAAAGTCAGAGAAAAATCATTATGCTGAAGGTAATAATTTATTCCGTGCATCGATGGATATAGTGGACAAAATTTTCGGGTCCAAATCTGGAAGAACTGCGTCACAACATAATCCTAATTTACCCAGAGACAGCTACATTTCCATTAATGACATAGAAAGGGAGAAAAGAAACCTCAAAGGGCATACCAAAGAGGTGAACAAAATTGACAATTCGCCGATTACAACAATCAAATCTACCATTGCCGCTGTTATGTCGAAAAACAAGAATGGCTATGTCGACGTAGATTTGATCCCGAGACCAACGGCTATTGTAAAATTGCGGGCAAACAAACAAAGAAAGAGCAAACTGAAGAAATTACTCAATAAACTTCGTTTCCGTAAAAGGAATAAAGAAAAAGAAATAGATACTAAAATGAAAGGCCACAAGATTGCAAAACGAGAACAGTGGGCAAAAAGATTCAATCCGTTGAAGAGATTGAAAGACATTTTTAAAGCCAAAGAACCAGAAAAGGTTAATAAAATAGGGTATGAGATTCCCGACTATGAAATGATGACTTCCCATATAGACACTTTCAAACCCGTCAAATATAATAAAGTGCCAACCGTTGAAGAGATTAAAGGCCAAATACCAAACATAACTGAAGAAAGACGAATGGATAATATTATTATGAAACATGATCAGATTATTGCTCAGGATATTATAAAGCAAACTGATAAACCGTTGCCTTTCTACATGCCGTTTGAAGTTCCAGTAGTCCCAGAGGTCTATGAGACAACTCCTTTAAATATTATCAATGATACTGCTGGCTACTCTCCCGTGTCAGGTTTGTGCATTTATGTAATTTATTCTAACATCAACATATCGCAGTCCACAGCTGGACATAGACCCATCCAAGACCTCTATTCTATGTATAATGAACGCTAAAGTGGTTCACCATTCATTGCTAATTTGACAGATGGTTTTCAATATTTTAAGTTTTTTGTGTGAATATCCTTTAGTTTATATTATATAGATAAGATAGTTATCCGTTTTCCATGCACTTGAAGTTTTCAATTCTGCTTTTGAATAATATTGATTATTTGAAGTAGTATTTACGTTTCAATAAAATGTACTTCCAACAATTAACGAAGTATTTATATGTGTTTTGCAATTATAACAGATTGAATGCTAAATCAAATTATTAGGCAACAAGGGAACATGATTAATTGACTCTCAAATGTACAAAACGTATTTTTTTTCAGTATCAAAACCATCATCAAGAAAAACGCATCGGCCATATGCCACGACGAAAAAGACAGACAACTTTAAAGCTCTATACCAGACTAGCACGCCTGATATAGATGATGCCATGTTTTCTAACAATGTGAGTCAAGATAATGACAAATACGACAGCTATTCTTACCAAATTACTCCAACACCATCTCTTAGCATAGAAGACATACGAAGCGAAATAGAAGGCATACAAAATAAGCTTAAAATGGCACCAACTCAACGAAAGAAGAGTACACAAGGGCTAACAACTGAAACATCAACGTCGTCAATGACAACGAAGTTTTTAAGCAACTACATTATCAATAAGAAAATGTACGTCCCAGCCCATTTGAAACATACGTCCCATTTTAAGCAGAACGAGCCCAAAGACTTCAAAATACAGACTAAATTGACAAGAATAGCAAAGTTTCCAATATCACATTTTCATGGTACCAAAATAAACCCCGTTCTGGAAAGCCCTGATGTTGCCAATCGTAATACCAATTTACACAAGCGTACTATTGAAGAAATAGATTATAACAA
This sequence comes from Nomophila noctuella, assembly GCA_958496325.1. NCBI lineage: Eukaryota > Metazoa > Arthropoda > Insecta > Lepidoptera > Crambidae > Nomophila > Nomophila noctuella. The sequence goes on from OY292508.1 coordinate 6,890,237, forward strand.
TATTAAACCGAGTAATATAAACATGTACGCTACAGAAAGACCCAGGTTCTTCTCAATATCTGGTTATAACAACGACATTCCTAAAATGGATCGGTATAAACCATATCCGGATTATTTCAACGATTTACTCATGTGGCATGGAGATTTACTTAACACTGATAAAATTACAAGAGCGGAGTGGGAGAGTGTACTCAAAGGTATAAAGCAAGATGCTGAATTAACAACCCATAGTATGCAAGATATGCTGAAAGAACTAGCACAAATGAAAGAGTCTTTAGGATACTACCACGAACAATTAAATGATATTGTAAAATCAACTCCGAGATTCAAACTGAGAGCTAGAATGCCAACAATGTTTAGAGCTGAAGGCCTATCGACAGTCAGTCAAGTGCCTAGGAATTATATAAAGACAGTGGCACTTAAAGACAATGCTATGGCTAAAACCAATGATGTGATTATACAAGGACAAGCTAAATATTACCATATGATGAAGCAGCCAGATTTAAGAGACAATAAGTACGTTCAAGCTGATGATTTTATTAATAATCTGAATAGGATTTATAATAAAAAGCCTGAATGGATGTTGAATCGGGATGCAAAGCGAAACGATGGATTTTGGAACTCTGGATCTGGTAAGTCAATTGTTGTTTCTGTGTTAAAAAAATACAAGATGCTGTGTTATTTGTTTGATATGGTCCATTTTAAAAGCGACCTCCCGCGACTTCGTGTACGTGGCCTATTTTATTCCTTTAGAACTGGAATTTATGAAAATCATTTCTTAGGGGATGCCTGCGGCCTCAGAAAACGTTTGTTCTGTATTCTAAGCCTACGGAATAGTAACTTTATGCGTGCAAATTCTAAAATAGACCATTTCTATAATATTGAATCGGGAATATCCCCGATTTTACCTAGGGGGAGGAAATGATCAAAATTATATCTTAGCGTCTAAAAACATCTACCAGCGTCAAAAAAAAAATCAGATTTAAGAGTAAAAGTAGCGAAACTATTCTAAAGAATCTCTACCTATTTCTCAATCAACACAAACATGTTTTAAGCACGGTGAATTTTCAAAGAAATTCTATGTAAAATGTTTATTTCACATAGAATTGCGAAATATCGATGATATAATGACGATGATGATGATCTCTTCCCTAGGGAGTACAAAAGAGGAAGGCAGAGATGAGGATGGCAACTCGATCCTGTTCCTGGACACGACTCTGCTGGCTTACGATGATGGACCTGACTTCCTGACAGAAGCACCTAAGCCGAAACATAAGAAGATGTGTGAGTATTCACAAAAAAGTTATTTATAACCAGTGATTCAATAGGAACATCATTGGTTTGGTACTCGACGATTTAAATTTTATAAATTTTTGCACAGTTTTAAAAATTATGGATAAAACTAGCGGCCACCCGCGACTCCGTCCGCGTGGATTTCGATTTCCAATATCCTATGTGTTATTCTGATGTATAAGCTATATTGTGGTAAAGTTTCATTCAAATCCATCCAGTAGTTTTTACGTGAAAGAGTAACAAACATCCATACATCCACACATCCATACATCCACACATACAAACTTTCGCCTTTATAATAGTAGTAGGATGGTATAACATTAATATTATTTAACGGGACTAAACGCGATGTATATGATGTAGTATTAACTATATCAGAAATAGCATATCAGTTGGGGTATGGGTTTTTAAAGACAGACAATTTGCAACCTTGCGGACTTGTTGACGTTCATGCAACGGTGATTACTTTCTTTTCAAAGTTCAAGTTACGGAAACAAATAATACATATGATATTTTTTTTCCACAGCGAAAACATCGAGGATTTTTCCTACCAGACAAAGCACGGTAAGTCTAGTCTAGTATTTAATAAGCCACAATTTCTTGGCGTCGGCTGGGTGTCAATAGATAAAATTAATGTTAAAATTAGAAACAAAGAAAAAAACATTTGATCTCGTGGATCAGGCGGGAATCGAACCCAGCGCCTCTTGCTATCCGGGCAAGCGCTCTGACCACTAAGCTACCGAGACCGTTAGTAGACCAGACGCATTTATCCTTGTTAACATTGCGTGTATTTTGTTTCAGATAAAACCAATAACGAAAACAAACCCATCGCCATTGCAATACTTCAGCACACCAATGCCAATGAAGATGAATGATTTCGAAAGGTTCTTGAAAGACCACAGTATCGACGTCCAATCAGTGACCAGCCCCATTTTGACGCTTCCACAATACAATCTCTTAAGCAAGCCTGTAACCAAAAATATCTATCAGAGAGTACAAACTACACCGATACAAAAATCTGCTGCTCCCTTGAAAAATGAAAAGATAAACAAAGAAAGGATTCAAGACGATTTTTACAAGAAACTGATGAGCGAATACACATCTCGTTTACATCAAACTACAAAACCCCTTGTTCATCATCCTGAATTGAAGGAATACTTAGATTTAGACGACAAGAGGCAGAAGCGATTCAGCGAAGTAATGAACGATCGGTTCTTCACCATGGAGCCCATAGAGCCGTTGAAGAAGATACCGAGAAGCAAAGTGAAGAAAATGAAATTGTTCGACAAGAAACAACAGTTGCAAACAACATCAGAGCCACCAACTCGGTTGTTCGCAGATGTAACACCATATAATGCAAGCAACGATGTACAGAACCAAGTAGAGTTGACAATCATCAATATGAATGATATGGATGCTGTGGACACTTCAGCTGATAAAGCAACTAAAGATAAAACTGCAAAGTCAAGTAAAATACCTTCTAGAACTACGACAGATGTACCTAATGTTGACGACATCGGTGACGTAATAACTGGAGGTCCTTTTATAAAGAAAGCACACAACCAATTACTATTCGATCATTACATGAATAATAATAAAGATGCTAAAGACAAACTTAACATAAATGACCCTGATGATGCAACTGAAGACTTTGGAAGAAACCCACTTCCTCTAATTGATAATCAAATCTTTAAAAAGCTCCATTTTAAAAATCAACCGAAAAGAGTTAAAATAAGCCGCCATAGCTATAAATACGACATCATTTATGGAAATGACCGACCAGTGAAACGATTCAACAATAAAAATGTTCGGAAATGTAAGTATTCTTTAAATATACACAAGACAACAATGAAATAGCACTTTTAAACTGTTGTGCTATGTTTCTCATTGTGAGTAAGGTCGCCAGAGTTCAGTTGTGGAGGGTATGGGGTCTTAAAGGCCGGCAACGCATCGGCGATACCTCTGGTGTCGCGGATGTCCATGGGCGGCGGTTTCTTGTTTACCATCTATCCACTATCTCGTTTGCTGCCATTTCCATAAAAAAAGGATTTATATCTAATATTCTAATCTAATAATACATAGCCAGATAAATTGACCTTAAAACTTATTTTCAGTCGAAATAATTTTGTGATAATAATGAATTAATTATTTGGTCTCCTTCCAGATAACTACAACTACGTCAGACAACCTTTTTACAAACACAAGTACAATGAATCGCCATACAACAGTGAGTAAGTTCTATTTATCTTAATATTTACAATATAATAATTCCATACCCACTCTCATCCCCTATGAACAGAATCTACTACTATAACTGGAGTCTGAATTGCACAACAGACATCACAAAATGTGATGATAAAAATCCATTGAGTCGTATTCCTCATTATTACTAAGGGTCGTACCTGTATTATCATTCATGGTTAACAAATAAATTATTTGTATTTGTATTTGTCGTATTCAATCAAATTAAACACATGACTCGCTTGGCAAAGATGATAATTTGCCATTGCCTTTTCTATCACACACTTACTCGTGTGCATGTTTCTTAACGATGTTTTCCTCCACTGTGTTTTGTTAACAAGCTTCTAGTTTTTTATTCAGACAGCTTTATCGAGACCATCCGTAAATCCAACAGAGGCAGTGAAATTATTAAAATAGTAAATGCTGTCGAAGCTGTACAAAATTTTACTAGACCAAACGTTGAAATTCATATCGACCTACCGACATACTATATGCCAGAAACAGGGCCTACAGAAAAACTTATCGTAACAACGCAAAAGCCTTGGAGTGAAGTTATTATCAAATACATATCTGGCATTGCACTACTAGATATTTTGAATAGATTTGGTCTTTTGACAATGTTTGAAGGCAAATTGAACCTTACGGATGGACTAGATAAAGCTGTTAATGCTTGTAAAGTTTTTAGCATTACCGAAACAACTGGGAAAGGATTGGAGGTGAGAAGGAGTACTGGGAGGCGAAAGAGTCGGCAAGGTAATTAGTATGATATAATTTAAATGTGAATGAATTAGATAACATAACGTATTAGCCTTTTGGTGTAGTGGTCAAGAAGTTGAATATTAGACTGATTAGACCAAGAGATCGCGGGTTCGATCCACGCACAGGACAGACATTTATGTGCATGATCAATTAACATGTCCGATTGTCCTGGTGTGGGTGGTCTTTTGAAGTATATTTGTATTTCACTGTTGATTCTGATATTACATATGTAACACAAGCTATTTAACACAGAGTCTGATCAATGTGAGTTTGCGATAATGAGATGTTTATGTACATATTATATTAATTAATATGCCGCCACTGGTTGTAAAGTCTGCCACAATTTGTCATGTTTTCGTATCAAATATGGGTTTTGGTTTAATTAACACGCTTGTGTGGATCCCCAAATTCTATTCCATCGGAGAAAAAAAGGCACAATATAACATTTTTATGTATATTTTATTTTGCAGCGACTCTCTCAAACGATTCAGTTGGTTCAGACAATTATGATTTTGATATATCTTCAAGTCCAAATTGGAGAGAGAAAAGGCGACTGAAATTATTTTCAAGTGAGTGATTAATATTATTGAACAGATAAAGCCTTGGTTAAATTAATTAAATTAATCTCATTTGTATAAATTTGTTGATAGAAATATAAATAAATCTTCTAAAGTTACCCATTGGCGTAGTAGTAATTCAAGACTTGATACCTTGCAGATATACAAGGAAAATTAAAATCACTTATGAGAAGAAATAAGCCAACTACTACAACTAAGAAACTTGCCACAACCACAACAAAGAACGCACAAGGCGAGTTTATAGTGTTAATTTAATTAAGTAGTAATTGATATTAAAACTCAAGCAAATCAACTTCTTGAGAATCTAAGTTCTAGCCTGTTTCACTCAGATCGAGCTGAGCTGTACCTACTGCATGCTTACTGCAAATATTCAAATTCAAATTCAAAGTATTTATTGTTGTAAATATTGTTTGTAATGCTCATGGCCGTCTTTCATCCATTAGAGGCCCTGGGCACATGGGCCTTTAAACCTCTAGTTTGGTAACTAGGGCCCCTCAGACACTGGTATGGGGGCCCCAATCGATCGCGGGGCCCTGGGCACGTGCCCATTGTGCCCAGTGGGAAAGAGGGGCTGGTATTGCCCTCAAGAATATGTTGTACCATGCTTGGTTGATGGTAGCAATACGAAAAAAAGACGCACCCTTCAAAACTCGGCATTATCCTTTAAATACTAATATGATTTCATTTATAAACAGATACTACAACAGGAACAGAGCAAAGTATAACAGGATATCACAAACAGAAAAGGCAGAAGAAATTCGAACCTAAGTTTGACATGTTCAGTGGATCAGACTATGAGAAACTTGTGAAGGTATGTCGTACAACATCTTATTGAGAGGTAAAACATTGTAACTCGTTTGGGGAAAAACCTCCACTTCACAGAAAACCACAGTGAAGCAAAACTTCATAACTATGTTTCTGCTGGTGAGTTAGGGTGAGACTTTACCAAAGCTAAGATGTGGGCTCTATGCTGTGTCGTAAAAAGTCTTTATAGCTTTACAATTTTGTGTTTACAATAGGATTTCAAGCTGTGATTGATCACGTGTTAAGGCCAAAATTCTATTGGCTGCTTACGACACATCTCCGCTCCACAGCACACATCTTAGCTTTGGTACTTTGGGTCGAGTCTCGTAAACTCATTCGGCAAAGGATTTCAAATGCAGGTTTCAAACTTCACAAAGGAGTAATTGATATCGAGCTAGAACATAGAGGAACTTTCACTCGAATAAGCCACTCGTCGGGAAAGTACCTCCACCTAACAAAATACCACAGTAAAGCAGCACTTCGTAACTGTTGTGATATTTTCTGCTGCTATAAAATGTATTTCTAGTTTATTTAAATACAGAATGAATTGTCTGTACCAGCAGGTAACAGCTTCACAAATTGAAAAGAAGTTGAGCAGTGAACCGACATACTTGGAGCGAGCAAAGATACAGACTGAGGCAGAATTGCTGCTGAATAATGATGAGGTAACAGCAATCATATTCATACTCCCTCATGCGTGGGGACATTTTATCCTTAACATTATAAATCGAAAAGTTAGTTTTTTTTTTATTTCTTTGTTTGTTCCACTTCCACGCAGTAACTATTGAACCGATTGCTTTGAGATTTTGCAGATGTAAAGTTAGAAGTCCGTATTAAATAATTGGGTACTTTTTACGTTTTATCCTGAGAAAATTGATATTCCCGAGGGTAAACAAAAATATTGTTTGCAATATAACCGATTCCACGCAGGCGAAGCTAGTCCTACTACTATTATAAAGATGGATGAGATGATGTATGGATGTTTGTTACTCTTTCACGTAAAAACTACTGAATGTATTTGAATGAAACTATTGGAATTGAAATATTGGAAATCGAAATCCACGCGGACGGAGTCGCGGGCCGCCGTTAGTTTTGTATAGATTTTAAATCTCCACTCGTGTTGGGTAGTTAAATATTACGTGAACCGTATTATTATTATTATTTATTTCAGTTTCCAGACCTGAAAGCATTGGAACATTGGAGAGAAAACAGCAACGCTCGCCATAGTCAAGCAAAGATTTCCACAGAGGTAAATATTATAATGTAACTATGATTTTTTTATGCCATAATAATGTTTCTGCTAGTGAGTAACGTCGCCAGAGCTCAGTTGGAGAGGGTATGGGGTCTTAAAGGCAGGCAACGCATTTGCGACCCTTGTGTCGTTGATGTCCATGGGCAGCGGTGATTACTTACCATCTGGTGACCCTCTTGTTTGTTTGCCTCCCTTTATCATAAAAAAACACAGGGTGAACCCTATCGTTAACCAAGGGTCACGGGTCCGAATCCCGCTAGGAGCAAATGTTCGGGTTCCGGGACCCAGCGGTGGCAGCATGGCGAGACATTTGTTTCCCACGTTCTGGCCGTTGTAGCGTATGTGACACTCCTGCAGTTTATCTGCAATGTCACGGACATAAAGGCTACCCCGAATGCGTGAGTTTTTAACGCGGTCTTTCCGCGTCACTCCACACATCCAGCGCAGCATCTTCATCTCCGTGACTCGCAGCATCTGCTTAGGTCGCTCAAGTACAGGCTACGTTTCACTGCCGCATAAAATCAGATCATTTTATGTGTTTTTGTGTTTTTTTTTATTATTTATTTGCATTGAATTACAGACCACGACGAAAACGTTTGAGCCACTGACGACCCCGTCTCCTTCCAAGGAGGTCCAGAAGGCATTTGGCAAGAAAGAGGAGGTCTACTTCGACCCTTTGCTGGATGACAAGCATGTAACTATGAATCTTCATTTTTCATTTATTTAACAATAGCGGCCGCCCGCGACTCCGTCCGCGTGGATTTCGATTTCCAATATCCTATGTGTTATTCTGCTGTATAAGCTATATTGTGGTAAAGTTTCATTCAAATCCATTCAGTAGTTTTTACGTGAAAGAGTAACAAACATCCATACATCCATACATCCATACATCCACACATACAAACTGTCGCCTTTATAATAGTAAGTAGTAGGATAGGATTGCATTTGACCTCAGTCTCACCTGATGGAAAGTGTAGATGAGGCCTAAGATGGAGCACGCTCGCCTTGTAGATACCTGTTCACTCTAGTCTTGAAGACATTCAGATTATAACGTTCGGGAAACACAGAAAACGACAGAGAGTTCCAGTCCTTAGCAGTTCGCATTATGAAGGAAGAAGCAAATCGCTTCGTGCGAGAAGGAGGAATTATTAACAATGAAAGGGTGGAAGCCCTCACCGCGTCTAGTTGTCCGAAGGCGGAAGGGGATAGTTTCATGAAGTTGCTATCATCTTTCATATTGACATGTTACTTTCGTGAAGAGCCCTTGGTCCCACCGATTTGTCCCACTGGTAGGACCACAGACCCATCAGGATCTATGGTCGGTCCCTCTTTATGTGTCTTTGCTCCATCATTTTTATTCTGACTCATCGCTGCCTTTAAATTTTACCATAAATGTAGCAGTTATCACTTATATAACAATTTGTAGTATTAGTACATATCCTAAAAGACTAAATGGTATTCCTCAGATATACTATGAGCCCGGGACCACTCCAAAGACTCCTAAAAAGCCAATCCAGACCACAGGAACTACTCTCACGACCACACTCGCTTCTCACAAGTCAAGTACCCACCACAAGACCACCAGAACCAGAGGCAAGAGCACAGAGACGGGGGTGGGAAAGAGAGGGAAGGCCACTGAGACGGGGGTTGGAAAGAGAGAGAAGACCACAGAGGCTAGAGTGGGAAAGAGAGAGCTGCAACATACGAGCTATACTGCGAAGGATGTGGCGGCGCTGGAGGTGATTGTGGATCTGGTCAGGAATGCTGCGGGGATCGACGAGCCGGAGGGGATCCAGGTAAGGATGAAAAGTCATCATCATCTTCATCAGCCTAGCGCCATAATCTTAGGCTCGTATTAATAAATCGCACTCAACTCTGAGCTCGATCTTGAGTGCTAATATGATATGTCATTCTCATACAAAACAGCACCTCAAGTTCGCGCTCAAGATCGAGCTCAGAGTTGAGTGCGTTTTATTAATAGGAGCCTCAGAGGCCAGGGTCCACTTTCCACCTTATCACGGTATTAGAGATCCAAGTAAGAAACTATCATCATCATCATCATCATAATTATCATCCTAGTGCCATGATCTTAGAGCCCAGGGTCCACTTTCCACCTACGCAAGGTCTTCAGCATCTTCTATGGTAAAGCATGACATAGTTTTTTTTAGCTTAATCACCACGCTTGCCAAATGTGGATTCTTCATTACAAACACGACACCAATTTTATTTGACCCGAAAAACGAATCAGGGTTTGGGCTTAATCACCACCCTTGCCAAATGCGGATTGGTTACAATATACGCGATACAAGTTGTGCACTATCCGGGACTCGAACCACAAACAAACGAAAAAGGTTCTACATTGTAAATACCACCATAATACCACTATAATATGTAACGTACGATACATTGTATGCCAATATATGAAGTAACTTGCATTTTTGTTATATTGCTTATGTTAATGTTTCAATAACTGAAAAAGTACTGAAAAACCAACATTACCTTTAAGCACTCTGATGGAGGTTTTAAAAAATTTCTATTGTTATTTGGTTCTTATTGTGATAATATTTACACCACTCATATTCGGCTTCGAGACAGTTAACAGTAAATGTAATTTACCCATTCTTGTCCACAGGGGGAGATCGAAGGGTTTTACAGTCAACACGTTCCAACAACTACGTCTAGGTCGCTCAAACCCACTGTTGGGACCAACTCCATCCAAGTCCACATTGCCATACCTTACAACCTCCAAATGAACAAGAGAAGATCCCTTGATCCTTTGAGAGTCAGAAGAGTTTTCGCAGCAAAGATGCTTACGCCTGTTGATTTAGAATACCAAGTCCAGTCATTCGATGATAATGTCATCAGCAGATCTACCCCAACAAATTTTGATGTGTCGCGACCGAAGATGTATTTGTTAATAGACACAAACGGATCTATAGGACAAGGCAATTTCACTTTGCAACCTCTCACGGGGAATGTAGATTTGGGAAAAGTAAAGGTAAGGCAGGCTGTTACTGCTAAAGTGTGTTCACAGAAGGTTGAAACTACTAGTCATGGTAAAAGTCTTGGTCTAGGGAAGGTGACTCTAAGTAAAGACTTCGTAGCCGCTGTGAATAAGCATTTGGTCCAGCTTTATGAGAATTTGACGGCTATAAATGATACTGGAAGGCATAATGTTAAAGCCAGGCATGTTTTTGAAGATCCGGATGAAGAATTGAAAGGGTACAGGCGGCATATTAATTGGGATGCAGTTAAAAAGTATTTTGGACATGATAGGGTGTGTCATTGTAAATGTAAGGCGAATAAAACAATGTGTAGGGCTTGCGCAGCCAGTGACGCCGTTGTATCTGAACTAATATTTGAAATTGACAACCTTAATGATTACATGAAGGAGCATTGCACGGAAATTCAGACGTTCTTTTGGATGAATCCCAGTGGTGGAAAGAAACTTCGAGATTCCGTTCATAGAGTAGACCAAACTTTACGCGATTACTATAAAAGGGTTAAGGGAAAATGTCAAGGAAGAACCTGTACAGCATTTTCGGGTTGCATCGATAGAAGATCGATTGTGAAGAAGAAAAAGATGCCAAATGCATATCTAGGAAACCCTCTTATAGTAGATATGCAGTTACTAGCAAAAGATATTGACACTGCTTCTAAAATGAATATGTTTTTCTCTGATAATTTTGTTGAGGAAGGAGAATCTCTATTAAACACTTTTGGGGAATGTATAAGGCATGCTAGAGATATGGGAACCGCAAATACACCTAAACAGAAATTTGTTAAGAATATGTATTCCCTCGACAATATAAATGTCAACATAATATGCAAGCCAGATTCTAAGGTAGCTGTTAATTCTAATTCTAAAGCAAAATTGTCCCCTTCGAGTACGATGGCAAGTTTGGCTCCACAAAATGTACCAGATTACATTCCGACCCATTTCATGGCTTATAACTTTGAACCAGCACCGGTGACCAAAGCAAAGAAGAAAAAGTTCCGTCTCTTTGGAAAGAAGCTTGGTGACTACAAAATGACTGATATATTCACTTACTACGTAACGAAAGATGAGGTTACACCACCTATGAGAGCGTTTAAGAAGAGGCAGGCTGATCATGACTCTAGAAGTGTTTCTTGGAGGGATTATTTCAAAGGTTTAACACCGACAAAACTTGCTGTATTGAACGAAACTGAAAGTACTGAAACAACAACTACTTCCCTTCCAACAAAAACAGCTCCTGTTGTTAAAAGTCATAAAACAACAGCTAAACCTAATAAAGGAGCTACGAGTACTACAACAAAAAAGACAACGTCATCGCCTAAAAAGACAAATTCTTCTCCAAACGCAACGCAATCTACTAAAAAACACGTCCATCAACGAGAAATCAACACAACAGACTACACATCTGTCGATACATTAACATATAATATAAACGAGCTATTCAACATATTCCATAATATAACGGATTTAGAAGAGATAGAAAACTTGATGAGACTACATGCGAAAAAGACAGAAGCTAAAAATGTTACAACACATACTTCCAAGGCTAACACTCATTGTACTAAACCAACTAAAGCAATGAAGACTACAAAGAATAAATTTCACCATAAACATAACACTACAAAACCACATAAAGTTACCACACCAACTCCTGCGCCATATTCTCCAATAAAAGACGTTAACACAAGTGATTCAACAGATATAAACGACATTAATACCGACTTGGATACAATGTCGGATTCTATACCAACTATATGCAATATATCCATAGAGAGTGTGCCCGTGCCTACTAAACCAACGACAGCAGATTCGACAACCAATAAATTAACGACAGCTAAAGCAACGACTACAAAAACTACACCAGATAAAAAGAAAACGACAACTACCAAAAGTAAAACAGTGGTAACAATGAAATCTCCTAAAACAAAGGCTACGCCACATAAAACTACATCACATAAAAAGACTACGGTTCCAAAGGAAAATTCTGAACCAACGACAGAAATTAAAGAAACTACGAAAAGTCACTTCTTGCACAAAATCAAAACTGCTACTCTAGATTTTTTCCACAGCAAATTTAAAGCTGTCCGAAAAGATGCTACTACCGTAGCTATTGACGATAGAAAATCCAGATCACCGACAACTACACTAAGTTCTATGATGAACAACACAAATTTATTTGATAATTCAGAAACTTCGTCTGAAAATCTAAAAGATAGTAGTATAGAATATACGAGTACAACTTCCGATGGTCCTACAGTTTTAATTATAAACGATTATGATACAGAAGTCAATACTGATTATGATGACGACATGTCGCATACTAAGAATTCTATGCTATACGATGAATTTGAAAGACCTGAACAAGAATTGGAATTTAACCTAAGAAACCTTTTATGGGCGATTCTCGATTTCGAAGCAAAAAAGATTAGTACAGAGAGTAAAAGGTTGAAGAAAGAAGGTAATGGAATGGATAGGCCGTATTTAGAAAATGGATTGGATGATGATAATATTAACGTATTTACTCTGGTTGTTAACTCGAACAGGTACTTATGAATTGTTTTACATTTGCCTTATTACTTACTTGTATACATATTGTTTTGAGTGATACAAACTATCTTGAAGTGAGTGAAAACCTAATGGCAACATATTCAACGCATTTTTTCTTTATATATGTTTCAATCATCACGTCTTATTCAGCAATAATTAAACACAACGCTTACACTCCTACCTAGCCCTACAAGGGCGTAGAGAAGGCTTCTTCTTCTGGCAATGTCATGAAATTCTTCTAGACCAATCCTAACATTTTTTTCACTAATACATAAGTAGGAAGCGATATTATCATGAAGTAACACAAATATGTATGTATGTGTCACATGTATATTAATCATTAGACCTCGCTTTTGACCGAGATTGTGACTTACACAGAGACCAAAAGTTGCCTAAGTTCTATTCTTCCTTCGTATATACAAAGTCGTTTTGGACCATCCAGCCAAACAGAAAATCAAATCATCCTCGTCATAGTAATTCAAATCTTACACCTGTATTCCAGCTTAACAACAGAGAAACAAGCGACCTCATCCCAGCAGGAAAACGACTACGACATCCTCCGCCGTCTGAAGGGGCTGGAGCTTCCAGAGCCTCCAGGGCTGGAGAAGACGGAGAAGAAGCCGGTGGGGCTGCTGCAGAAGATCGTGAACAAGTTCGGAATGAAGGTGGTCCCGACGACGACGGCGGCTGGCGGGAAGGCGGAGAAGGTGATATTGATTGTTTTTTTTTTAAATTAACCAATATTGTCCCACTGCTGGGCAAAGGTCTCCCTTAAAGGACATCATCTTTTTTAGTCCAAATATGAAAGTGCCGGCCAACAAAAAAAATTGCTGTACTTCGTTAGAACTTGTCCCCCGGAGTATTTATTATTATGACACCAAAGCTGCAGGGTCATTGGCCTTGGTTTTATTGAAGTTCAAAAATTCAACATCTTCATACATTTTCAGTGAATTTAACTAACAAAAAAAGTGAATTGTCTACCATAACTTGTTGTCATTTGAACATTTTTAGTAAGATGCAGTGGTTCTTAACCTATGTCATGTCGTAGTACAGTAATACCCCGCTTTACGCGAGAGATGCGTTCCAGAAAAAATCGCGTTAACTGAAATTCGCGTATATCGAGGTTTATGATTAAACATAGCCAAAATTTAATACAAAAAAACACGAATCATTTTAATCAATCACTTTAATTCTAAGAACACTTTATGCATTACATAGTTACTATTAATTATTTTTTATGGAAAAATACATCTATGTAGCCGAACTAAACATGACGGAACAAACGAAACGAACGAGGGAATCCCCATAGAAAAAAGTCGAAGGACGGGGAATTCCCTATTCTTCAAACAGAATGCTCAGAGGAAGCGGGAATTCCGCGACCATACAGACGTTGATGACTACATTATGTTTATATGCACTTTTTCGCGTAATGCGAGGCATTTGAGCGCGAAATTTGAAATTCGCGTTATTGTGAAACCGCGCATAATGGGGTCGCGTAAAGCGGGGTATTACTGTATTTAATTAAAACAAAACCTCTGTATACAGGGTGGAATTTTTTTAATGGGTTTTGAGGGGCTGGTACATTAACCGTTCTAGTTTCAGGAAACGTTGTTAGGCAAACATCCACAACTTTTTGAGGTGTATTGATCTGCATTCACAGATTTTGGAAAAAACTTACGGTGAGCAAAGAAAATGCTGAAATATGCAACATTTTTTTTCACGCCAATCGATCCTGTTTCATGTAAGGATCAGATGACTCTAAGGGATCATTTGAGGTTTGAGTACTAGAAATGTCAAAAATCGCTAAAATACTTTTCCCATACATTTTGTACTAAAAATTGCATTTTTTTCATGCCAATCGACCCTGTTTCATGTATGGATCAGAACACTTTATGAAACCATTTAAGGATTGAGTACTGGAAAGGGAATAAGGCTGGGATGTCGGACTTTTTCCTAAGAAATGACAATAACAATGGCCACGCAATAACAATGTACCTCAGCGAATAAATACCATAGATGATTCCTATGTCATGTTTGAGTGTCACCTCTATAATCTATATATTTTTTATTTATAATCCTCAAAAACACAAAACAAGATCAATATGTTCGAAATAGTTTTTTTTTTGAGATTTCTCACATTTCTAGTACTCAAACCTCAAATGGTCCCTTAGAGTTATCCGATCCTTACATGAAACAGGATCGATTGGCATGAAAAAAAAAATGTTGCATATTTCAGCATTTTCTTTGCTGACAGTAACTTTTTTACAAAATCTGTGAATGCAGATCAACACACCTCAAAAAGTTGTGGATGTTTGCCTAACAACGTTTCCTGAAACTACAACGGCTAAAGTAAAAACCCATTTAAAAAATTCCACCCTGTATACAGAGGTTTTGTTTTAATTAAATACTACGACATAGGTTAAGAACCACTGCATCTTACTAAAAATGTTCAAATGTCAACAAGTTATGGTAGACAATTCACTTTTTTGTTAGTTAAATTCACTGAAAATGTATGAAGATGTTGAATTTTTGAACTTCAATAAAACCAAGGCCAATGACCCTGCAGCTTTGGTGTCATAATAATAAATACTCCGGGGGACAAGTTCTAACGAAACACAGCAATTTTTTTTGTTGGCCGGCACTTTCATATTTGGACCAAAAATGTATGAAACCGCGATGATGTCCTTTCTCCATCTGCATCTGTCTACGGCCAAAATTTGCCAATCGCGGGAGAAGTGTTTGCTTTTTAATTGGTTTTAATTTTAGTAGCCCGCTTAGTGTAGTGGGATGACATTGCAGGCTTGAATCTCCTGATTGTCACTTAAGAATGATGATTCCGTGCTTCGGAAGGCACGTTAAACTATGATTCCAATAGTCTGGTTTCCCTTGCAATGTTTGCGGACGGAGGTCAGACGACAGTCGCTCCAAAGCATGTAATAACCAGACTGGTCAATTCAGGACCAAAGTCGCAGCGTACCCTGGGCTCCGAGACGATAGCCGAGGATGCAACTGGGACAGCTACAACTTCTAGGATGATTATGATAATTATTATAAGATGTCAGGTTCACTTAAATGCAATAAAAACAGAAACAAATTGATCACATCGGACCGTTCAAAGGCAGCATCCGGAGCTCGCGGGGGACCTTCACCCGTCAAGTCCACCGCACCCGCCGCTGTCGCCACTCCACCCGCCACAGCTGTCACCAAACCCGCCACAGCCGTCACCAAACCTGCCACAGCCGTTGACAACGTCACCACAGCCAGCGGTCAGCCAGGAGGCGACGTACGAACCTCTGACGCTGGAGCCAAACACGGCCATTTTTGGAACTGAAGGGACGGAGGGTATGTATTTTTGATTTTTGATTTGTTATCATTGCGATGGGGGCCTAGTGGTACGGACAGCGGCTCACATAATAGACTTCACGCCCATGTGTCACCTGGTGATCCATATGATCCATCCATTTTTTACATGGGCCTGTAGTCTATAAGTGAGATCCGTGGTTCGAATCCGAGCCCACATCTTTGGATTTTGCGAAAACTATTTGTGAATAAGTTTGCCATTAGCTCTGCGGTGAGGGAAAACACCGTAAGGAAACCTGCACATTCAGATAGTTTCCGATTTTATTTCAGTTAGATCTGAATGTGTAACCTTGATCCAATCTGTCTGGTTCCCCTCTATGGGTTACGTAGGTCTGATAGCAGTCGCTTAACTGTAGTAACCAGACTCGCCAAATCCTGGATCATGGTCAAAGCGAAGAAGATATTTTAAAAAGATATTGAAATTTAAAGATGTTGTTTCAGAATCCTTTTCTTCACCAACGGAGTACAAGGCTACAAGAAAACCTTTAATACACACGATATCATATTCGCAGGAAGATATTATATTTGACGTCGGGCCAGATGTAAGTATAATGAACCATGGCATATTTGGCAAATAGCTTTTTATTGACGGGCCAGTTGGTCTAGCGATCAGAGACCCGGGCTACAAAAACAAGGGTCACGGTTTCGAATCCCGCTAGGGGCTAATGTTTGTGTGATGAACATCGGCAATTGTACTCGAGTCATGAATGTTTCTAAAAGTATGTCTATTCGATCCCTTGCATCCATAGTACAAGCTTCGAGCCTAGTTTAGGGCTAGGCGATTGGTGTGTGTTAGTCCAAGGCATTTAGTTCTTTAAAAGAAACACTTAACAGTAGGTAGGCGAAGGGTCTAACTGGTATTTGATTGGTGACTTTTGACATGACATTGACAGACAGGTATATCAAAATTCACCCATGACGTACGCCTACCTACTGCCGTCTAGATTTCAATTGCAAATACCCAAATTATAAAAAATCATAAATGTTAACTCCTAATATCGCACAGATATTTAGAAGATGAATAATTACAATCATTGAATCACTTTTTCGGCATATTTCATTTCAGAGAACAACCAAAACGAAGCGCCGGAAAACTACAAAACGAAAAACGACGACGTCAAAAACTACGACGACAAAAACAACGACGACGAAAACAACAACGACAAAAGCCACGACCACTACAGTGACCACGACAAAACCACCTAGTACCACGACAGGTGAGCATTAAAGATTTTTTTCATATTAATCATCATCATCAACTCCTAGACGTAGGCGTTGCTCCAGATATTATTGAATGAATGAATGAATATATTTATTTCAACCAACAAGGATCATACATAATTCAAGTTAAAATACATTACTATAAATTAAATTAAATGAAACAAATGTATAAACTACATTTAAAAATCAAATTAAATCAAATTTTACATTAAATTAACAAACACAGAACATAATTTTTTTTAATAATCAAAGTCAAAGTCAAAGTCAAAATTAAAGTAATACAATTATTGCCATAGTAACTATGGAAGCTGGGTGACGAAAAAACATCCCTTTGAGCTCTAAGGCCCGTAAGGTTCGTGTTATAAAACAGCATCTCAAGTTCCCTCTCAAGGTCCATCTCAGAGTTGAGAGCGATTTATTAATACGTGCCTTAGTGTAGGAACACACTACCCTGAAATTACGCGACCGAAGTTAGGCGGCAATACATTTACTAACAAAATGACCAATTACAATAAAAATATGTACCAAAAAATAGATACGCGATTCAATAACGCGACGTTATCCCGCCATAGTGTTCATCACCCATGTAATATACATTGCGTTTATTAGGCCTAGTGTGTTTCTATACTTCGATCAATAAATTTTAACAAAAGGTTAACATGACTGGTTGAAATTTTAACTTTCTAACTAGTCAGTTTTTTAGGACGAGGTAGGAAGAATTTTGTATAAGATTAACCTGATTCCTTTGTTTCAAGAGGCCGGTGGTTCTATTCCCGGGCACCGCCTATGTGACATCGACGCGACTATGAAACACGTCTTGAAAATGCAAAGACAACTATCCAAGGAAGAGTTTGAAAGATTCGCCGCAAACCTGACATGTTACAAATACAGGAGACCACCTAAAAACTTCCTCATAGTCATTAAAGGAAAAAAGAAAAATCCCAAACAACGAAGAGATATGAAGTATTTCCCAGATGAAAAGATACCAAAAGATATCAACTATTTACCGGATGAAAAGATAAGAAAAGAAGTTACTAATCTACCTTATGAAAAGATCAAATGGGATTGGATTAGAAGTAAAAGATCTTTAGATGATATCGATGAAAATATAGGCATGTACCAAGCCCATCCTTATTTTTATCCAGTTCTTAATAAGCCACTTAAAAAATACGACCCATCTCCTATTACGGTGACTGTGAAAACATATTTTGTTACTGAAATTACAGAACACAATCCAACACATAATAATAATGATGTTAGAAACAGACAACATTTAAAGAGGACACATAGTAGATCTTACAGAAATAGGTTCCCAGATGGTTTTGAAGGAATGAGAAACAAGAATCCTTATAAACATAATAGAAGAATGCAAAGAAACAAATTTATACCGAAAATCAATAATGAGGAAAAAACGTTACGTTCAGTTGATTTCAAAGATATTGAAAATGAATTTGAAGACAATAGTAACGTGAAATGGACCCTTGATGATGTCAATTTCGTAAACGATGATGATGATTATTTTGAGCCTTTCGACAAAGATGAGTTTGGTATTTATCGAAGCAGAAAAAGGAGTAAGAGGAATCCTGCAGGATTGAGAGATTTGGAAGCTATGCTGAGGGGTTTGCCGTATGGTGGAAAAGCGGTAAATATTTTTATAAGTAGTTACAAATAACGAGTAGTATTTTGTTTACCACTACACGATAAGCGGTCATCTTGGCTTGAGATAGCAACATTCACTAAGTTATCACCATTTTAAAATTAAATAGTGAAATGCTTATTAAAACAAATGCTGATTTACGAGAGGTAGAGCTTAGTGGAACTTCCACTCGGAATGAACCGCTCGTCTGGCGTTCAATCTGGGGGGCAGTAATCTATTTAGGAGACGTGGCAACAAATTCAGTAGGAGCTCTTTCTTTCTTCTGTCTTTATTAAAATGGCCAAAGAGCTTTGAAAATTTTTGTATGGAAGCCAGCATACCTACAAAATCAGCCATTTTAAAAAAGTCGCCGAAACTAGATTTTATCAAAATGGCGGATTTAGTAGGTATGACAACTAGGTTCGATGCTCTTTACAATTTGATTAAATTCGATAAAATCTTTTTCTCTTGTCAGAATTTTATAGCAATTTTTTCAATCCCCAGAACGAATCATACGCCATGGTCGGCGACGCCGTCATCATCTACTGTATGGCGCCGTCTTCTGGCAGCAGGGTCTCCTGGAAGACTGACAGGCCTGGTCTGCTGACCCTGGACAATGTGGTCGTGAGGGGGCAGAGGATATTCATCAGGAGAGTGGGAGTGAAGAACTTGGGCGTTTATACTTGTAAGCGGGTAAGTTCGTCATCATTATCACATAAACGTTGACAGGCCAGTTCGTCTTGTGGTCAGGGAACCTGACTGCAAAGCCAAGGGTCGCGGGTTCAAATCCCGCTAGGGTTTATGTTTGTGTGATGAACATCATCGGCAGTTATACTCGAGTCATGGATGTTTATAAACGTATTTAAGTATGTCTATCCGTTCCCTTGCTTCCAAACTAAGCTCTAAGCTTAGTACTCTTCTAAATCCAAAGATTTTTAAAATTATTTATCGTCTTTTTATGACATCATCTTTTATGAGAAGAAGAACATATTCACCACGATTGACTATTTGGTGCCCGAAGAATGAGTAATTGATAAAACTTACTGTAATTGATAACTAATATCAAGATTCCGAGGTCAGCCAAAATTGGTAATTTATTAGAGGCACTTTTTGAGACAACCTACCTCTTGATGATTTAAGTCTAAGAGCTAGGCTTGTGTACAATCACTCCGTCTTAAAAAAAACATGATAATTGGGTAGTTTTAAAGATAAGCTTACATAGGGAGAATCAGATGAAAGCGACATTATTTTAAACTATGTAAGTAGTGTTGTCTGAGTTATAGACTACATGCCCATGTAAAAAATGGATGGGTCATATGAACCACCAGGTGACGTATATAGGACGATATAAGAGCATAAAATAATAATATTCAACTCTATACCGTCACTTGTAAGCTGTCCAACTGAGTGCTGCTGAGAATTCAAAAGCACAGGTAGAGTTAGTACCTTTTGTGTCATATATTTTAGTAGTTGTATCCAGAGAAGCGTGGAAGTTAGAAGATTCGAATATGCTCTAAATATGCTCTACGTCTCCTCAACTAATGCTATAATCTGTCTATTTCAGGGTAAGGCACATAAGAGTGTGAAACTGCAGGTGATAACTCTCCCCACATTCAAAGTGGGGATCACACCCGTCTACGCTATAGAGAAGAAGTGCTTTTACAATGTAAGCAAAACTATTGCTTTATATAGCTTTTGAGACTTTATGAGACGCTCGTCTGGGGAAGTACCTCTAACTTACAGAAGACCGCAGTGAAGTAGCACTTTGTAACTGGTTTGCTATGTTACGAAGTGCTACTTCTCTTGCAGCAACAGCTGCTGGTGAGTCAGGTCGCCAGAGCTCAGTTGGGGAGGGTCTTGGGTCTTAAAGGCATCTGCGACCCTTGTGCGGTTGTTGGTTGAGGTCTATGCGCAGCGGTGATCACTTACCATCAGGTGACCCTCTTGTTCGTTTGCCTCCCTAAACAAACCAAAAAAACATTGAAGCTTCAGGATGACCAATTTGAAAGTCAGGAACGTTAGAACATATATTTACCAAGTCACGACGAACTTCGGTCGCGTTTTTTCCGTCCAGTGTGTTTCTAGTCACTGCGCCACAAAAGCAGTAAGAACCTAAGGACATATTGCGTCAGCCTCTATAAAGTAATATGGTTGGGAAGGGAGAGGAATGCCATCGGTGAAGGTGATAGTATACTATAAAGGGGCCCCTTAAACCTACACGCTGGGTCTGTAGTCCCAGGCGCCGACTGACGTTCCTCTCTGTTCCACGCGATTGACCCGGCACCCGCACGGAGAATCCGTGGATAGATAAGCAGTTCGTCTCAATGCCATATTTGCAGGATCTCAGAGCGATCAAGAGCCTAGGTCGGCAGATGACGAGGGAATGCTGCTCATCATCAGGGGACCCGAGCTGTTCTGTCGAGATGGAGGAGCCGATGTGCATGGAAGACAGGGTATTTATTAATATCTTTACTAACATCTGGTAGTCTGGTAGGTACCTACCTACTGTAAGAAAGAGCGGGGTCTCCTAACACAAGTGTTATACTTAACAGGAGGCCCCAGCCATTTGTTAATATTGTAAATGCAAAGATACTGAATAAACATTTTTTCATTTTCATTTACTGTATAGATAGACTGTATATTTAACTTCATAGGTAGCTGAAGAGTTTGCTTGTTTGAACGCGCAAATCTTAAGAACTGCTGTTCTGAATTGAAAAAATAGTTTTGCGTTGGAGTGGAGATTGCTTCACCGACAAGAGCAACGCTCTTAAATTTTTGATGATGTTGGATAGTCCATTGGTTGAGGAAGGCTTATGCTATAATCTAACACAATGTGTGCGGAAGCCGAAAACCACGGGGACGAAGTCGCGGTCGGCCGCTAGTTTCCGTCTAAAGGATGTGCAAACTAGCCCTGTCACCTATGCATGGACATGAAAGAGTTATAGAGAATTAGTGGGCTAGCCAAGATTTAATTACGTGAGCGCGAACTATCGTAGTGAATTACATTATCTCCATCCCGCACTCGAAATATTTCTGTGAGTGGGATGAAGATATAAGTTGCGACGAAAGCTCGCGCTCGTATGTGGCGTCCTGATATGGATGATTGATGTCAATCATAACAAATGTGGCCAGTGGACTGCGATAGGCTGATAATGATGATGATAACAAATGTGTGTCAATTTATAATACGAGTACACAACATAGTAGCTTCAAAATGTTTGAGTATACACATAGAGATGGCAACGTTCTTAGTGTTCTTTATTCGTGATACTATTAGGCAGGTAGGTACATCTGTTAGATACAGCAAACGAGTTCCTCTTTGTTCTATATTTTGACGGGCCCGTTGGTCAAGAGACCCTGGCTTCAAAACCAAGGGTCGCGGGTTCGAATCCCGGTAGGGGCAAATGTTTCATTGGGATCGACAGACGAGCAGTGTGTGCTTGTATTAATCGCTGGTTGACAGTGGAATACTCGAGTCATGGATGTTTATAAATTATTTAAGCTTCGAGCTTGATTTGGGGCTGGGCAATTGGCGTGTTAGTCCTTGTAATTTATTATTTATTTTATATTAAAACAGCTGGAAGAGACGACCTACGTGCGCAGTACGGTCTCCCTCTCGCTGCGACCGCGCCTCGCCCCGCTGCTTTGCTCGGGGCGCTGCCGGCGCGACCTGCACGCGGCGCGCGCGCTGCTGGCCGCCACCAACCTGCCCGTGCTCGCTGCCGTCAGGGGTGAGGGACATCAGCAACCTATTAGCGACCCTACTGAAGATGCAGAAGCCCTTCCCTATGGATAGATACGGAGATGAGGTGTTAAACCACTACGCAAACTCATTATGGATTGGTGCCTTAAAGGCTGCTGACGCAGCCGGGACCAAAGGCTTCTACGTGCCTTCCGAAGCTCAAGATGAACATTTCTGGTCACCCATCCACGCGCGCTGCTGACTGCAGAGAACCCGGAGGACCTGGAAGGTACTGAACCTGGAGGTTAAGAGTAACTATCAAAATCATCAGCACATTAACTTTCCCACTACTGGGCTACGGATCATCTATTATGAATGGATAGCGTTACTTCTGTGTGTAGCAAGTGTGTAACCACTTCTCTTCTAAATAGAGAAGTGTGTTTGGAAGGACCTTTATGTTTCGCAGAGAAAGTATTGTAGCTAGTGTAATTACTGGTTATTGGAGACTTAACTACGGTGGTAAGTGCAGAGAAGTCACTATAGCTAGTTCAGCTAGTTGGTAAGCATGACCTAACAACTATAGCTAAAGTAACTCCTGGGTATACGAAGCCTAACTAGTACCGCCTCGTGGTGGTACGTGCGCAGTAGGTGTGGTGTCTCGCTGCGACCGCGCCTCGCCCCGCTGCCGTGCTCGGGGCGCTGCCGGCGCGACCTGCACGCGGCGCGCGCGCTGCTGGCCGCCACCAACCTGCCCGTGCTCGCTGCCGTCAGGGGTGAGAGACATCATCATTAGCTTTTTAGCGACTCCACTGGCGACGAGGCTTCTCCTATGGATTGATAGGGAGTAAGGCTCAACAAAGTAGGACAAGCGGGCTCATTCTGGATTGGTGCCAAAGGCTGTTGACGCAGCCGGGACCAAAGGCTCTACGTGCCTTCCGAAGCTCAAGATGAACATTTGTGGTCACCCATCCACGCGCGCTGCTGCCTGCGAAGAACCAAGAGGACCTGGAAGGTACTGAAACTGGAGGTTAACTATCAAAATCATCAGCACATTAACTTTCCCACTACAAGGCCACGGATCATCTAACTGAATGGATAGCATTACTTCTTGTGTGTAGCACGTGTGTAACCACTTCTATTCGAAATAGAAGTGTGTTTGGAAGGATTTTAATGTTTTGCAGAGAAGGTATTGTAGCTAGTGTAATTAGTGTATTATGCGCGATTTAACTGCAGTGGCGAGTGCAGAAAAGGCACTAAAGCTAGCTAGTTCACCTAATGGGTATGCTAGACCTAATTACTATAGCTAAAGTAATTACTGGTTATCCGAAGCCTAACCAGTACCGCCTCGAAGTGGTACGTGCGCAGTAGGTGCCCCCTCGCTGCGACCACGCCTCGCCCCGCTGCCGTGCTCGGGGCGCTGCCGGCGCGACCTGCACGCGGCGCGCGCGCTGCTGGCCGCCACCAACCTGCCCGTGCTCGCTGCTGTCAGGGGTGAGAGGCGTCATCATTCTGCCGGGACTGACTCCCATCCAACTTTTCACTGACACAATTACGTAGTCGTCTGACCACTCGTCACTGTCACTGCTCACCCTTCCTATGAATGTACACAGAGATTCATTCATAGAAAGGGGATCCTTAAGCACCACGCGGATGCAGAGCAGATTGATTGTTGGTAACGACTGCTAATGCGCCCGGGACCAATAGCTTAATGTTCCTTCCAAAGCTCGGAGGAGCTCGAGGTGGACATCTTTCGTCGTCATCCATGCTATGATTGCTTATCTGAAGACCTCAGCAAAGGAAGACAGAGCGCCTGACCTAACGCTGTTCAAGCCGCTGTTCAAGATTCTTCTTTGAAATAGAAGAATGTAGGCAAGTACCTCTGTGTTTCACGGAGAAAGCACTATAGCTACATCACCTAGTAAGTAAGCGAGACCTGACAACTATAGCTAAAGTATCTCCTGGGTATACGAAGCCTGACTAGTACCACCTTGAAGTGGTACGTGCGCAGTAGGTGTGGTGTCTCGCTGCGGGCGCGCCTCGCCCCGCTGCCGTGCTCGGGGCGCTGCCGGCGCGACCTGCACGCGGCGCGCGCGCTGCTGGCCGCCACCAACCTGCCCGTGCTCGCTGCCGTCAGGGGTGAGAGGCGTCATCATTATCAGCTTATTAGCTACTCCACTGGCGACGAGGCTTCTCCTCGAGGATTGATAGGGAGTAAGGCTCAACAAAGCACCAACAAGCGGGCTCATTGTGGATTGGTGCCAAAGGCTGTTGACGCAGCCGGGACCAAAGGCTTTACGTGCCTTCCGAAGCTCGAGATGAACATTTCTGGTCATCCATCCGCGCGCGCTGCTGACTGCGAAGAACTCGGAGGACCTGGAAGGTACTCAACCTGGAGGTAAGAGTCACTATCATAATCATCAGCCCATTAACTTTCCCACTACTAGGCCACGGATCATCTAACTGAATGGATAGCATTACTTCTTGTGTGTAGCAAGTGTGTAACCACTTCTCTTCTAGAGGTGTGCGTGGAAGCACTTCTGTGTCTTGCAGAGGAGGCATTGTACATAGCTAGTATAATTACTGGGTATTGGAGACGTAACTACGGTGGTAAGTGCGGAGAAGGCACCATAGTTACTTCACCTAGTGGGTAAGGAGAGCTAACAACTATAGCTCAAATAATTACTGGGTATGTGGGTCTCGAAGTGGTACGTGCGCAGTAGGTGTGGTGTCTCGCTGCGGGCGCGCCTCGCCCCGCTGCCGTGCTCGGGGCGCTGCCGGCGCGACCTGCACGCGGCGCGCGCGCTGCTGGCCGCCACCAACCTGCCCGTGCTCGCTGCCGTCAGGGGTGAGAGACGTCATCATTATCAGCACATTAAGGGCCCCAAGGGAGTTCCCTATGGATTGAGAAAGGAGATCGGGGCGTTAAACCAACACGAGGGCTCATTGTGGATTGGTGTCTAAAGGCTGCTGACGCAGCCGGGACCAAAGGCTCGACGTTCCTTCCAAAGCTCGGAGGAGAGACATCATCATTATCATTAGCACATTAAGGCCCCCAAGGGAGTTCCCTTTGGATTGATATTTTCGGCTTGATGTTTCTATATTAACAATCTTACTAAAATTAACTGAATAAAACAACGATCTATAAGTATATGCATGCAGTCAACTTGCACACTTTTATGGGACTAATTACTCAGGATAGAATTATCGGTCAAATTGACGGAAATCGCTCGCTCATCATTGTCAACAATAATCTGGAGATCTTATACATTTGAAAAATCATCTGTTCACCGCGATTCAGATCCGCGGCCGCGCCTCTAGCGAGGTGCGCCATCTATCGGCACATTTTAGAACTAAATAGTTCGCTAGCACAATTTACAATGATAAAATAAAGGAATATACAATAGCTTAAAGCCTACCTCGACAAATGGTAAGTGGTAAGTGGACTATCCAACACAAAATGTTTTGTCATTTCGAACCAGTAGTTCCTGAGCTTAGCACGTTCAAACCAATTTGGATCTTGAGTTGCACAGTTGTGTTATTGTGAGTCAACCATAAAAGATAGACAATTGCTGATGGGGGATATTTTTTAGGCAATTTTATGTAGAATATTTCCGTCATACATGATTTCTATGTGACTTTAACCATTAAGGCTGCACACGCGACTGAAGCTTAAGAAATGGAGTAAATTCTCCCGTTTTCCCCACATTTCCCTTCACTACGCTACTCCTGTTGATTGTAGCGTGATGAAAAGTATCCTATAATATGCCCAGGAGTATGAAGAATAATGGTACCAAGTTTCGTCAAAATCCGTCCAGTAGTTTTTGTTTCTATAAGGAACATACAGACAGACAGACAGACAGACAGACAGACAGACAGACAAAAATTTTACTGATTGCATTTTTGGTATCAGTATCGATCACTAAACACCCCCTGATAGTTATTTTGGAAAAATATTTAATGTACAGAATTGACCTCTCTACAGATTTATTATAAGTATAGATAATAGCAACCGACGGTAGCTCAGGAAGTTATCGAATCGTATAGTCCATGCTAAACGTATTCCCATAAATGGAGTGCTAAGGTTTTTCAAAGAGCAACTATCAAGTTTCTTGCCGCTTCTTCTCGGTAGATGACTGCATTACGAAGTCGGTGGTCGAGTCATTCTGTTGTGCTAATTATATTGACGATTTATAAGTGAATGAATTTCATTTTGATTTTGATTTTTGATTTTGTTTCTTGCAGTTGTGTTATCACATGATGGCGTGAACAGAAGTCTGGTTCCCACCTGGCCGGCGAAGATCAAGAGAGCTGTAGTGACCCACACGCTAAGAAGGAAAGGTATTTAGAATTTTTAATTAGACAAAAGGTGATTGCTATATAAGTGGTAGGATGGCTCGGTAGGGAAAATGCATCAAAAGTTTCTGTTTTAAACATAGATTTAAATATAATGATTTGCCTATACTGTGGTAATATTTTGACGTACGCCATCTAGCGAACGCAATGTATGTAGGTACACTAACACTACACATGACATTATTTCCATGGCATTGGAATAAAATTGAATTGATTAATTATAGAATTTATAAATTCTAAGCACTTGCGCATGAAACGTTACACCTTTGGACGTCTCGTCAATTGGACTATTTTACACAAAAAGATTTTTTTAATTCGAACCAGTAGTTCGTGAGATTACCGCATTCAAACAAACTCATCAGCTTTATTTCACTACTTAGTAAAGATATGTTTAGCTGGTAAGGAATCTAAGGGTGCGTTTCCACATAAGCTGAGCTGTGTAGAGCAGAGCAGAGACGTGTAAAAATCGCAGCCCAGCTTATGTGGAAACGCACACTAAGTGCCTACGTTGTCCGATTACAAGTAAATAAAGAAATAGTGTTTTCATAGGTTTATATACGCGACTGTTACTTACCTATGAAATAAAACTACTTTTAAACGGATATAATCGCGGTATAATTTAAAAAATATATATTTACAGGAAAACCTGGCGTTTTGGCTCCTTGGAGTTGCTAAACCCAGTTTTATTTCATGAATAAGTAAATAAAAATGTCTTCCAGAGCTGGGCATCAAATTCCGCGGGCCCGACCTTCCGCCAGGGACCATGAGCTTCGTCGCCATCTGCCCTGCGGGGTACTACCTCGTCTCGGCGCAGAAGATTTGTGGTAACTACTATTTAATGTTTAAAGTCTTTTTCTTTATTTCATTTAATACCACCAACAAAACACACAAGTTGTGTCACAACACATGGATATACCTAAGACCTATCCATAGGATACCCCACACCTTTAATGAAATTTCATTAAACAAAGGTTTAATGAAAAAAATATTAGAAGTTTCAGTTCTAACTATGGGGACCCCATTTTTTTCTATTTTCCCTTGAAACACTTAATGCAGTTCACAGGATACATCTACTCATACTCACCTAGTTTCAACAGTATCTATAATACTTACTTATAGTTTCGGAAAAAACTGGCTGGCTGTGACAGACTGGCGGACAGACAGACAGACAGACAGACAGACAGGACGAATCTATAAGGGTTGCGGTTTTTTGAAAACAAAAAAAAACTGAGTAACTAGGTACAATTTTTATGAGCGATTTAGAAATAAACGACCATTAAGGTGGTGTTATTACCAATGGCCCATTTGACGGTGCGCAGTCACCGTTGCCTGCGTGCAGGTTCCAGCAGAAATACACCTGTGTACGATTACAGCTCCGACTGGCTCTGAAGACTTAAAGACAGAAACCCATATAAAATGCTAAGACACTGTGTTATATTTGGAAAAGTATTTATCCAGAATTTCATTTGTTTTTCCATAAAATGTGAGTGCATGAATGCTTGCACACTTAAGAACTTGAGCATTTAACCCAGGTGGGCTAGTCAAAATGCCATTTCGCAAGAGTGAAATATCGCTATGGTCGCGAAACTCGCGAATTATAATTAAGTATATCTCCATCCCGAACACGAAGTATTTGTCATCTTAGCTAGCCCAAGTGGTTGAAAATAGCTGCTTTAGCCGACACTCTAACTTGAAGGGCCTGACAATAATCCTTTGCCCATTTCTGCCCCGCAGTGGCGTGCCCGGTGGGCAGTACGTCTTCCGAGGGGCAGAACGAGTGCAAGCCGCTGCCCGCCAGGGAGCTGGGCAGGCGCAGGAGATGCCAGGTGGGTGGAGAGTAGGTAGGTGGCGTGTTTTTATTTATATATATCTTCTTTTTTATGTTAAGCATATTTCCTTTTGTAGAAGTTTTAGGTAGATTTAAGGTCACTTTTAAGCATTTGGTGTATTAACTTGGAGTTTTCCATTTATTCCCGTGGGTGTTGTAAAGTAACAAGGCACAGGCCTGTTCTTGGCGGCCGATCTTACGATCAGCCAGGTACGCAAGATATAGTATAGTGCACAAGTGAGTGCGCAAGCACAGGTGCACTCCCTGTTCCCTCACTCTCATAGCTCGGTGGGAAAGAAATCTGACACGACCGTACACAGATCAGGCGCAGGACCACGAGAGAACACGGTGGAGCTCAAGATGTAATTTTTCGGTTGCAGAGGAATCATTTGTATTTTTGTATGTAATTAATAAACTCAAAAACTACCGGACCGATTTGAATAATTCTTTCACTGTTACCCGGTGAACATAGGGTACTTTTGATCCCGGAAATGTGGGGGGAAGGGAGGGATATTTCAAAAAAGAAATTACGCGCGGATGAAACCGCAGGCGAAAGCCTAGTAAATTATATTTTGACTATATACCGCGTGTATTGTATGCTATTTTATGCAGTGGTGGTGGTACCCCGGGTACGGGTACTGCGCGGCGTGGTGGGCGGCGCTCGCGCTGGCGGCGGGCGCGGCGCTTGCGCACTCGAGACGGGGGAAGGATGATCACGAGGAGAGAAGTAAGTGAAACTATTGAAGTAGGTATTATAGTTACCTACTTACTAGCGACGACGTCATAAGAAGTACATTCTGTACGTTGACAGCTGTCACTGTCAACCGCGATAACAGTTACGTACGTTCGCGTAAGCGCTCCAATCACTCTACGCGACTAGTCAGACTAGCCACGCTGCCCTTATGCCGCCGTGTGTGTGTCTGGATGTGTGTGTGTGTGCGTGAGTGTGTGTGTGCGCGCGTATGTGCGCGTGTGTGCGAGTACTTATGTATCTATCATTTTGCGTGTGTATGTGTGTGTGTCAGAGTGTGTCTGAGTGTGTGTGTGTGTGCGTGTGTGTGTGCGTGCAGTGGTGGTGGTACCCCGGGTACGGGTACTGCGCGGCGTGGTGGGCGGCGCTGGCGCTGGCGGCGGGGGCGGCGCTTGCGCACTCGAGACGCAGTAGAGACGATCACGAGGAGAGAAGTAAGTAGGAACGTTGGATAGTGGATAGTTATAGTGACTCCGTTACGACCTTCACGGAGAGAAGTACGTAAATGAGACCTTATACCTACAAGCTACATCATGAGGGGGTTGGACAAAGTCCCCGGTGCCTTATACCATACACATACATAGGTCCCCCAAGGATATCCAAAGAGATTGGTCCTGCGCTGCCCTCATCCAGTGAAATCTAGTTGAGACAAGTCCATTATGACAGCTGTCACTTCACATGTGCTAACCGTCAAAATAAGAAGTGTTATGACAGCTGTCACTTCAATTGTCGCGATAACCTGTGATCTGTGTATGTGTGGTCTGTGTGTGTGTGCGTGCATATGTGTGCGTACATGTGTGTGGCATAGGGTGTCTGAGAATGTGAGTGGATGTGTGTCGCGCAGTGGTGGTGGTACCCCGGGTACGGGTACTGCGCGGCGTGGTGGGCGGCGCTCGCGCTGGCGGCGGGCGCGGCGCTTGCGCATTCGAGACGGGGGAAGGATGATCACGAGGAGAGAAGTAAGTAAGAACGTTGGAGTTGTCTGTGTCTGTTTGTCTGTGTGTCTCTCTCTCTCTGTGTGTGTGTGTGTGTGTGTGTGTGTGTGTGTGTGTGTGCGTGTGCGTGTGCGTGTGTGTGCGTGTGTGTGTGCGTGTGCGTGTGCGTGCGTGTGAATGTGTGTTGCGCAGTGGCGGTGGGTGGGTACCCCGGCTACGGGTAGGTACTGCGCGGCGTGGTGGGCGGCGCTTGCGCACTCGACACGGGGGAAGGATGACCACGAGGAAAGAAGTAAGTAAGAACGTTGAAATAGGTATTATAGTTAGTTACCTACTTACTAGCTCTGCCTATGCCGGTCCCAAGCCCGGATGAAAAAAGAGGAGGGTTGGCTGAGAACGACAAACCCACCTACCAACAACACCTGGTAGATAGTCAGCCATAAAATTTGTCAACATCGAGCCATGGGCGATGGAAATAAACCCATTAATCTGGCCATCGAAGGCCATGAGTGACTAAATATCCTCTAAAAGTTCGAATACAGATGCTTGGGAAACATCTGTTATTGCATTTCCCACCCCTCTTTCTATGGTTATGGATAATGAAGTATGCGATTTGTCCTGTGATCCGGCTAACCCCCGGCGCCAAGAGGTACCCGGGCCTCCTGGTGTGAAATTGGCTACCGAAGACTGTACAGAGGTGGGTGACCAGGCCTCTGGAACGGTAAATGCTTCTGGAAAGCGTAAATTTGTGCAACAAGCATTCCATCCTAGCCTTTTTATAAGAAGTAGAAGTGCATCACTGGGAAGCAAAAGTCAACTCGATCTGCTATCAGATCCATTGACACTCGAAAACCAGTTAAATAAAACTACTCCCGAACCTCCTGATTGGCAAAGAGTCCCTGTTGTTAGAATGAACAAAAGAAAAAAGATGTCTCAAACACCCTCTCCAGAAAGACTGAAGACCACCAACCGATTCAGTGACCTGCCAGTGGACTTAACTGATGAACCTCCTACTCCAAAAGAAAAGCGCCCTTGCAAACCTCCGCCTATAATTCTCTATGGAGTCGATGACATTAACAAACTGGCAGAGCTTCTAGAGTCTTCTACAAACAAAGACAACTTTACACTCAAAATCGTAAATAGGAACCAACTGCGGATCACATGCAAAAATGTTGTAGACTACAAAAACATAATTACGATTGTCCGGAACAGGGGACTTATAGGCCACACCTTTAACCTAAAAGACCAGAGATGTTATCGCGTGGTTATTAAAAATTTACACCACACAACTCCTCATAAGGCTATAGAAGAAGAAATCGCAAAGTCTGGTAATGAAGTGTTTGGGGAAATTATAAATGCAAAATACGGACCAGACAAAAAACCTACATCAACATTCTTTGTCAACGTACTACCAGGTCCAAACAACAAAAAGGTTAAAGATATCAAATACATCTACCATCAGTCGGTTGTCGTTGAAGATCCCAGAAAGCGAACAACAATAACACAGTGCCAAAGATGCCAACAATATGGTCATTCCAAAAATTACTGTATGAGACCCTATCGTTGCGTAAAATGCGCCCAAGGACACAAAACCTCGGAATGTCCTAAAAAAGATCGCAATACACCGGCTACGTGTGCTTTATGCCTTGGTGAACACCCAGCTAACTACAAAGGATGTGAAATTTATAAAGAAATTCTCTCAAAACGAAGACCAAAATCCTTATTGGCGGACACCAAAAAACAGTACTTGCAAAAAGAGTCAAAAGATGATCCCGTACCAAGCGTTCTAAACGAAAAGAACAATCGTGCCCTCTACTCAGAGAAAGTAAAACAAAAAAGAGTAGAAGAACCCCTCGAACCCAATGACTATAATCGTTTAGAACAGCTACTAATAAAA
Organism: Nomophila noctuella; assembly: GCA_958496325.1. Lineage (NCBI taxonomy): Eukaryota > Metazoa > Arthropoda > Insecta > Lepidoptera > Crambidae > Nomophila > Nomophila noctuella. The sequence goes on from OY292508.1 coordinate 6,922,372, forward strand.
CAAACAGAAAAGGTTGATACTATCCTACAACAAATGAGTACCCTTTTGGGCCTCGTAACCACACTGCTTGATAAAATTTCACGGAACTGAGCCTCAGGATAGCCACGTGGAACATAAATGGTCTAACACCGAACAAACTGGAACTGGAACTATTAATGGACAATAATAAACTAGATGTTGTACTTATATCCGAAGCACACTGTACAGAAAGAAGTGACATCAGGATCAAAGGTTGTAATACATATGTCACTACACATCCTGATGGAACTGGACACGCCGGAACAGCCATTGTGGTAAGGAAGTCTATCAAACACCATGCGATGCCTGAGTATAAAACCTCTCATATCCAGGCGACCACTATATCAGTGGAATCCAAAAGTGGATTTCTCAACCTTTCAGCAGTCTACTGCCCACCGAAACCTAAAATAGATGATTCTAAATTTAATAATTATTTTTCAACCTTGGGAGGCAGATTTGTTGCAGGGGGCGATTGGAACGCCAAACATACTTGTTGGGGATCGAGACTGACAACAACTAGGGGAAGACAACTTAAACTAAGCAATGACACAAATAACCTTACGTACATCTCGACTGGTGAACCAACGTATTGGCCTACAGACCCGAATAAGCATCCCGATCTGTTGGACTTCTTTATTGTTAGAGGATTGTCACAACACTACTTCAAGGCTGAATCATGCCTTGACAGTAATTCTGATCACACCCCAGTCATCCTGACTCTAAGCGCAACCCTCATTGAATATGAAAGGCCAGAACACCTATATAATAAGTTTACTGATTGGGAAGGCTTCAGAGAGTACATAGAGGAGAATATCAAGCTACATATATCCTTAAAAACGCAAGAAGAAATAGAAGATGCAACATTCTATATTACTAACCTCATACAAAAAGGATGCTGGCTTAACACTCCCAGCCAAAGTAAAATCCAAGTAAGTCGCAATGTACCACTAGAAGTAAAACAAAAACTTTTGGAAAAAAGGAGGTTAAGAAGGGTTTGGCACCAGTCAAGGCATGCAAGTGACAAGGCTGCGTTAAACAAAGCAATCACTGATCTAAGACAAATGCTGAATAACATACAAAATGATACACTGCAGAGGAAACTTGAGAACTTGACAGCTACATACGCAACAGAATACTCACTATGGAAAGTCACGAAACCCCTAAATAGACCCCAGCAGTTTAAAGCAGCACTGAGGACCGGACATGGACAATGGGCTCGAACTAGTAAAGAAAAAGCCAAAGCATTCGCAGACCATCTGGCCAATGTCTTTCAGCCGAATGAAAGTGATCGCGCAGACGTTGAGAGAGAAATAGACGAAACCCTGTCCCAGGATTTTCAACTATCTCAGCCTCCAAAACCAGTGACAATAAATGAGGTGATCAGAACCATAAAACAACTTCAAAACAGAAAAGCTCCAGGGTTTGATTTGATCACCAAGGAAATTCTTGTCCAACTGCCTCGAAAAGCAATGGTTTTTCTGACTACTTTGTACAATGGTATACTTCGGGTGCAGTACTTCCCTAGACTATGGAAAGTATCAGTTACAACTATGATACATAAGATGGGAAAGCCTAAAGAAGAAGTTACATCTTACAGGCCGATAAGTCTGCTGCCGACTCTCTCCAAGGTATTCGAAAAGTTGCTACAAGCCAGAATTACGCCTATACTGATCGAAAACGACATTATTCCCCAACATCAATTCGGATTCAGGCAACAACACTCAACTATTGAGCAAGTACATCGGGTCTGTGATATAATCCGTAAGTCACTGGAAACAAAAGAGTACTGCTCAGCTGCATTTCTAGACATCCAGCAAGCCTTCGACAAGGTGTGGCACAAGGGTCTACTATGTAAGATCAAACGGTCGCTACCTCATAGTTTCTACCTACTGATGGAGTCATATCTGTCTGACCGCACTTTCCAAGTTAGAGAGGATGGAGATACGTCGGCAATCTATTACAGTAAGGCTGGTGTACCCCAGGGCTCAGTCCTTGGCCCAGTGTTGTACACTATATACACAGCGGATCTCCCTGAGGTACGCGATGTTACAACAGCTACCTTCGCCGACGACACTGCGATATTGGCTAGCCATAAATGTCCTCAGATAGCTTCCAACAAACTCCAGATTAGTCTTCGGGAAGTAGATGACTGGCTCCAGAGATGGCGAATCAAGGCAAGCGCTTCTAAGTCTGTGCACATTACCTTCACACTTAGAAAAGGAAACTGTCCACCGGTGACCCTCGGAAACAACGTCCTTCCTCACCATGACACTGTCAGATATCTCGGATTCCACCTGGATAGACGTCTTACTTGGAAGAAGCACATCAAGATGAAGCGAGACGAAGTAAACATCCGATACAGAAATATGTACTGGTTGATGTCGCGCAACTCGAAGCTTTCAGTCGACAACAAGCTCCTAATATATAAAGCTATACTAAAACCAGTTTGGTTGTATGGAATCCAACTGTGGGGAAGCGCATGTGCCACAAGTTTGTCCTTCATTCAAAGGCTGCAAAATGGCATACTGCGCACAATGTCGAGTGCTCCTTGGTTTGTAACCAATGCTGAACTTCACGCGTCACTGAATATCCCAACAGTTAAGGACGAGATAAGGAGGTCTGCTTCTAACTACAGAACCCGACTTGAGCACCACCCGAACGACCTAGCTACCGCCCTAACAAAAATTACGTATCAAAAACGCCTCAAGCGCCATGATATACAGGGACTCGAGAAGCGATTCTGAATTGTGGGAGAGTGCCCCGCTGGGGAGAACCTCCTGACTGATACACCTCACAGAACGGATCTGTTTAAAGTTCCAGGACTGATTGCAGATAGGACACAAAAAAAAAAAAAAAAAAAAAAAAAAAACCTACTTACTAGCGACGTCATAAACAGTACATTCTGTACGTTGACAGCTGTCACTGTCAACCGCGATGGCAGTTAACGAACGTTTACGTAAGCGCTCCAATCACACTACGCGACTAGTCAGACTAGCCAAGCTGCCCTGATGCCGCCGTGTGTGGGTCTGGATGTGTGTGTGTGTGTGTGTGTGTGTGTGTGTGTGTGTGTGTGTGTGTTTGTGTCTGTGTCTGTGTGCGTGTGCGTGCGAGTGCTTTGTATCTATCTGTTCGCGAGTGTATGTGTGTGTGCACGTGGGTGTGTCAGAGTGTGTCTGAGAGTGTGTGTGGATGTGTGTGAGCAGTGGTGGTGAAACCCCGACTGCGCGGCGTGGTGGGCGGTGCTTGCGCACTCGAGACGGAACAAGGACGACCACGCTGAGAGAAGTAAGTGGGACCGTTGGAAATTACTATACCCACCTACTGGCGACGTCATAAGCAGTTCTTTCTTTCTTTCTTTCTTTCTTTAATGAACGTTCGCGTAATCTCTCCATTCACACGACGCGGCTGTTTGATACCACTCTGGTACCGCATCCGCTGTCATGCCAATAAGGGCTCCTCTTTTGCTTACCAATAGCTGCAGAGTGGAGCCAATATACCGAGCCACTATAAAAAATAAACCTTCTTACTTATGTTTCTCAGGAACGATGGAGGGGAGACCGGCGCGCGCGCAGCCTCGCTCGCCATCCCGAATCATTCTCGCCAAGTTGTTCCGTAACTCGTATTCTTCCACCAAAGCCACTGGTAAGTCATCCTCCCAGAAGCGTAGCGTGCTTTAGCGGGGCCCCGTATAAAAAATTGTCTGGGGCCCTTAGGAAGAGTAGAGATTTTCCAAAAAAAAATTAATAGAAATCATGATGTTATTTGGATAATTAGTTGGGAAAATTTAAATAATTTTTGCTTACGCGAGTTGGGGGCCCCCGAAGCCCGGGGGCCTCGTATAATTGATACGGCAGATACGGCGGTATCGGTAGCTACGCCCCTGTGTTGCGGGCTTCAATGCAACGTCGCAGCGTCACAGTGTTGCGAGTCTTGTTGCGGGACAAAATGTTCCATAGTGTATCTGTAACATCAAGGAAAAAATCGCATCTGTGATCCTTGTGAAGTTATTGATGTCCATGGCACTACAGGTGAACCGCTTGCTCCGTTCCCTTACCCTTACATAAAAAACTACTTTTTATTTATACAGACTTCATTTATTTGTTATTTTCATAACAGATTCCCAAGAGACGAAGTTTGGTCTTTGGAAAGAGAAGCACGCTCCGCCACCTCTGCCGCCTATTGACTTTGACTTTTAATTATTATTTGATAACAAACAATGAGGGTTTTCGCAAATTAAAAATCCGCTAGATGGCAGTAGGTAGGCGTAGGGTCCAACTGGTATGTGATTGGTGAATTTTGACTTTACATTGACAGATATTTGAAAATTCACCAATGGCATAACAGGTAAATCTCACGCCTACGTATTGCCACCTAGCGGATTTATCAATCGCAAACACCCTCATTTCATAACTTGGCTGTGCAAATTGAGGTATTCGGTCTGTCCCCATTGTAATGAGAATTATACAATTGAGAATTACGTTTGGCGATAGGAAACACCACAGATAAGAATTATGAATTAATAATAAAACTCTCATTAGACACGTTAATTCCTCCCCATACAAATAAATACTGATCTTGGTGACATTTAACTATTTTATAAATAGTTTAAAATTTCAGAATGATGAATTTGATTCAAGTTAAATATTGTTAATCGGAGATATTCGTAGATCGGACTTTAAAGACATGCAATTTTTTTTTTGCTAAATTCTTATGTTACTTCGAGTAATGATCTGCCCCGTTTAGGAGAATAAAGTCGTATTCTAAAAAAGATAGTCATTTTAATAGGCAGTTTTTCCCCAATACCACCTGTCAATTTAACCCTGAAAGTTTCGAACGTCCGAAAAAGAAATAATTTTATTAGTTAATTGTTTCACGACTAAAACTGTTGTATAATTTATATAATTACTCCAGTCAAAATAGACATTCCAGTTTGCATTAATTCCCAACAAGCTGGATTTTTGTGCAGGCCTTGAATACGTCATTACAAATGATATGTCAAAAGTCCCCATCGATCCCGGTTGTGCGTTGTTTTTTATTCGTGGTCAAAGGGTCCAAAGTTGCGTTTTTTGCTTATATCTCTGAAACTAAGAGAGCTATCGAAAAATGGTTCAGGTAAAGTTTGTAGATCGTAAAATTGTCTACCTAAAAGATCCCTACACTTTTCTTCTATAAAGCAGCGCTGTCGAGATATCGTGACTTTAAGCCGCAGGAAAGTCTTATTTTCGAGTAGCCCACATTATGCAATTACAATGAATTGTGTTGAGTCATTTATCTGGAGCAGGTGGCAGTTAAGTATGAATTGGCTCTAAACTATTACTTACCAATTTCCAGCCCCAATTTTCAGGATTTAGATCATTGAAGTCAAAAAAGACAAAATGATGTATCAAGCTTGCATTCATTCCCAACAAGCGGGACTTTTGGGTAGGCCTTGAATACGTCATTACAAATGATATGTCAAAAGTCCCCATCGATCCCGCTTGTGCGTTGTTTTTTATCTGTACTGAAAATCTTTGAGATCCTTTTTCTATCCCTTCTGGTAGTCAAACCTCAATGGTCCCCATAGGGAATTTTACTCCTTACATGAAATAGGATTGATTGGCGCGAAAAAAAATTTTGGAATTTTCAGTACAAAATATCTGAAATAGGCAATTTCTTTTTTCATGCCAATCGATCCTATTACATGTTAGGATTAAAAGACTTTAGGGGACCATTTGAGGTTTGAGTACTAGAAATGACAGAAATCGCAAAAAACTTTTCCCATACATTTTGTACTGAAACTTTCAAAATTTTTTTTTCACTCCAATCGATCCTATTTCATGTAAGGAGTAAAAGTCTCTATGGGGACCATTGAGGTTTGACTACCAGAAGGGATAGAAAAAGGATCTCAAAGATTTTCAGTACAGATAAAAAACAACGCACAAGCGGGATCGATGGGGACTTTTGACATATCATTTGTAATGACGTATTCAAGGCCTGCCCAAAAGTCCCGCTTGTTGGGAATGAATGCAAGCTTGATACATCATTTTGTCTTTTTTGACTTCAATGATCTAAATCCTGAAAATTGGGGCTGGAAATTGGTAAGTAATAGTTTAGAGCCAATCCATACTTAACTGCCACCTGCTCCAGATAAATTACTCAACACAATTCATTGTAATTGCATAATGTGGGCTACTCGAAAATAAGACTTTCCTGCGGCTTAAAGTCACGATATCTCGACAGCGCTGCTTTATAGAAGAAAAGTGTAGGGATCTTTTAGGTAGACAATTTTACGATCTACAAACTTTACCTGAACCATTTTTCGATAGCTCTCTTAGTTTCAGAGATATAACCAAAAAACGCAACTTTGGACCCTTTGACCACGAATAAAAAACAACGCACAACCGGGATATGTGGGGACTTTTGACATATCATTTGTAATGACGTATTCAAGGCCTGCACAAAAATCCAGCTTGTTGGGAATTAATGCAAACTTGAGTCTTAATTTTGTCTATTTTGACTGGAGTAAATTTTAAACTAATTTACGGTTGTTTTAAGAGAATACTGTTGTGTTTTTAGATGTATCGTGTATGTAAGAGAGGCCGTAGTTAGAATATTTTCTAAGTGTTATCGGTTATCGGCGCTGTACTAAGTTGTAATAAAGTTCAGTGATAGAACTCGGTTGGTTTCATTTCAGTAGATATAATATTGATATGTTTTTATTTTTACAGAACGATGCTCTGTTCTCCAAAACGTTAATTCTCACTAGTTCAACTTAATTAGTTCGATCGTCGAACTAGTAAGTTTTTTTCGGTTTGTCTACTTGACTCCACCGGTGTCTCTACTGGTCCCTTTATAAAACAATTAGGAAATGTTGTTGTTGTAAACAATTGAATGTCAGGACAAGAAGTGAATGTTTAAAAAACAAACGAATGTCGGAAAAACAAACTAATGTCGGAAAAACAAACAGTGTCGGAAAACAAACGAATATCGGGAAAACAAACGAATGTCGGAAAAACAAACGAATGTCGAAAAAACAAATGAATGTCGGGAAAACAAATGTTGGGAAAACAAATAAATGTCGTTTAAACATTTTTTATTGATCTGAAGTTAGAAAAAAACAGGATTAAGCGTTTTTTTCCCTTTGCCACCGGTGGCAAACCTTGTAGTGCAAGTGGGAATGGGACCGTTTGTTCCCAACGAGTCACACTAAATCTGTTGGGTTCATTTTCCTCCTCCGGTTAACTAAAAACCCGCCGGGTTTGTTCCAATACCAGAGCGGGCGACCGGGGAATATCAGTCATGCATGACTGCTCCTGTGCAGACGCCCCCGCAGTGGTGACACAGAAGGGGGCAAATGGGAATAAAGGAATAAAGGAAAGACAGATATGGCGTGTATTCGTTTATTCACAAAGGCTGCGTTGTATCAGTCATGACTGTTCCCGTGCAGGCCCCACTCAGTATACGTAGACGCCCCCCACTGTGGTGACACAGAAGGGGGCAAATGGGAATAAAGGAATAAAGGAAAGACAGATATGGCGCGTATTCGTTTTTTCACAAAGGCTGCGTTGTATCAGTCATGACTGTTCCCGTGCAGGCCCCACTCAGTATACGTAGACGCCCCCCACTGTGTCACCACCGCGGGGGCAAATGGGAATAAAGGAATAAAGGAAAGACAGATATGGCGTGTATGCGTTTATTCACAAAGGCTGCGTTGTATCAGTCATGACTGTCCCAGTGCAGGCCCCACTCAGTATACGAAGACGCCCAGAACGCGCCGCCGCGTATACGTGCTGTGTGCGAATAAGGCCCAGGCGGGCCCGTTGGTCTAGTGGTCAGAGACTTTGGGTTAGAATCCCGCTAGGAGCAAATGTTTGTGTGATGCAAATCGATATTTGTACGAGTCATGGATGTTTATAAAAAGTGTTTTAGCACCCATAGTACAAGCTTCGAGCTTAGTTTGGGGCTAGACAATTGGTGTGTTAGTGTAATGAATTTATTTATTTATTATAGTAGAAATAATCGCCACGGCGGTGGTGACACAGAGGGGGGCAAATGGGAATAAAGGAATAAAGGAAAGACAGATATGGCGTGTATGCGTTTATTCACAAAGGCTGCGTTGTATCAGTCATGACTGTTCCCGTGCAGGCTCCACTCAGTATACGAAGACGCCCAGACGGGCCCGTTGTTCTAGTGGTCAGAGACTTAGGTTTAAAGAACTTTATTCTCATACAAAGTTACACTTCATTTACAATGAGAAATACATTATTACAAAATAAATACATTTTAAATTTTAGCCGGTACTCGCCTCTATATACAGTTTTAACTTATTTTTAAATATATTTATGTTTTCACACTCCTTTAAAGCATTAGGTAGCTTATTAAATAGCCCTGCTCCCTCAAACACTACAGTCTTTTTACCATAGTTAGTTCTGGGAACATGGGCTGAACTTTGACTACAAAACCGAGTGTCGCGGGTTGGAATCCCCCCTAGGGGCAAATGTTTGTGTGATGAATATCGACATTTGTACTCGAGTCATCGATGTTTATACAAAGTGTTTAAGAATGATTGTCCGTTCCCTAGCATCCATTGTACAAGCTTCGAGCTAAGTTTGGGGCTAGGCAATTGGTGTGTTAGTCCAATGAGAATTTCCATCCATTCAGCCCATGTTCACCCACTGATGAGTATAGGCCTCCTCTGTGTCTTCAGCTGTTCCGGTCCTGTGCAATTTTCATCCAGTTGACCCCTCGATAAGAATTTATTTTCTTTATTATTATTTATAAAGGCAAGTAGATATAATAGCCACGGCGGTGGTGACACATAAGGGGGACAAATGGGAATAAAGAATTAAGGAAAGACCCACGGCGGTGATGACACAGAAGGGGGCAAATGGGAATAAAGGAAAGACAGATATGGTGTGTATGCGTTTATTCACAAAGGCTGCGATGTATCAGTAACGACTGTTCCTGTGCAGGCCCCACTCAGTATACGTAGACGCCCCCCACTGTGGTGACACAGAAGGGGGCAAATGGGAATAAAGGAATAAAGGAAAGACAGTTATGCCGTGTATGCGTTTATTCACAAAGGCTGCGTTGTATCAGTCATGACTGTTCCTGTGCAGGCCCCACTCAGTATACGAAGACGACCCCCACTGTGTCACCACCGCGGGGGCAAATGGGAATAAAGGAAAGACAGATATGGCGTGTATGCGTTTATTCACAAAGGCTATGTTGTATCAGTCATCACTGCTCCTGTGCAGGCCCCACTCAGTATACGAAGACGCCCCCCACTGTGTCACCACCGCGGGGGCAAATGGGAATAAAGGAATAAAGGAAAGACAGATATGGCGTGTATGCGTTTAGTCCCGTGGTCAGAGACTTTGGCTACAAAACCGAGTGTCGCGGGTTGGAATCCCGCTAGCGGCAAATGTTTGTGTGATGAACATTGTAAGGATGGGACTTAGTGGACGAGTTAAATAAACACAGGTTCTCTATGATAGACGTTTAATGCATAGAATAACAGGACGCGAAGCCTTATATATAAACAATACGTGCATATGTGAGGGTAAGGTGACTCACACACTACACCTCCCCTTTTATTGGAAAAAAAAATGTTTTATTTAAGATACATTTTTTTTTCAAGAATTATAGAAGTATTTACTGCAAAATAAAACAAACGATACAAGACATTACTGCAAAAATATTAGCCACATTAAATTAGAACTTAGGCTGAGATGAATCAGAACTTAGATGAGCTATAAGTTTTAATAATGTTAACATTCATTCATACAGTTTAAAAATTTATATAAAGTTACTCAAACACTGTCGGTACAATGAGGAATGAACACAATAAAAAAAATAACAATCTAAAAAATACAAAGCTTTAAAAAACACAGTAAATAATTATACAGAGTACGCATTGAATCGTCACGACTTAATTTGTATGTAATTTGCGGAATTTCTTTTAAAATTACCAGAGTACTTTATAGAATCAATAACCAACATAAAACTTTAATTATAGAATTTTGTAGACAAATGAAATCTATTTAAATTATAATATACGATTAAACATTTTTCATTGAGGTAATAATTACTTTGAGTTAACAATCAAATTTATTTATATCGAAATAAGACTTGCGTCTGTTATCTCAAAAACATTATACAAATTTAAGTTCCATTATTATTATTCATATAATTAAAAATTGGTATATAAGATGCATCTTTCCCAAAAAATTTGATATATTTACTTAATTTCTAGTTTTTAAACGAGACGGGATAGTATACGAAGTTTCAAATTTTGATAATGCAACGTGTACAGAAAAAACAAAAAAATATATATATTCGGGAATCCTTGCTTATATCAAGCCGTTTTTTTGTTTATTTAAGAGAGCTAATGTTCCATTTCCTTTTCTTTTATCACTCTCCTTATTATTATCACTTCCATATAATTATTTTTATTCATTCTCGTTTTGACATCTAACCATCAATATTCCTTTAATTATATTCCTCATACATTATATCTTCTTCATTCATCACACACAAATTGGTCTTAATACTCGTCGTATTTCTCATAGAGACTCGTAGGTACTCATCCTCATATAGGTACATCATATAAGATTATGGGTGGCCACCCCATTTTTATCATTTATATATATTATTTATATTATTGAGGTACAATATACTTTTATTTATTTAAAGTCGACTAATTTATTTAGACATAAAGTCTCTTCCATAATTATTACCTATTTATTAATAATTATGCGTTGCGCAACATTACTTTTATTGTTAGGGTCATGATTTAAGGCCATTAGCCTCCAAATATTTTCACGGAGAGAAGCTCGTCTACGCCATGATCAAATAAAGGACCTGTTCCCTAAACTGTACCTCGTACCTATCTTTCTTTAATCTTATTTTATTATCACCACTACAACTACGGTTCAATGTTTTAAGACCCTACAGATCTCCAACCGTTTTCACAGAGAAATCTTTGTTTACACCATGATCAAACTGAAGGATTTGAAACCGAGTTTTTTTTCTTCTTAGTCACATCCGAGATTAACAAACAATTTCTATTATTTCATACATTACCAACCAATCATCAAACCAACTAACTTCCGAATGAATCCTTTAATCAAAAATAAATCACACGCTCTTGGGTGTACTGGCCAATCGCGTCAGCAAAATATTTTTATCAAAGTATTCCCAACATACTTAGTACATACTCCATCTAAACATCCATCCTAAGCATCCATACACTTTAATCGAACTTTCCGCTCACGTCATTCAATTTGTTTAAATGTTATTTGAAATGTAACTAATTGCACTCGAAGGAAACAAAAGCTATTTTAATACATTCCAATACATTCATACCAATTCATTTCTCAATCGTTTTTCCCAATTTCTTATCGTGATATACTCTTCTTACTTTTAAGCTTATTAGGCATTAACATTTTAAATCCTTAAACTTTTTAATAATTCTCTCTTATCTATTCTTCTATCAATAATCTTATTTCATTCTTAAATAATAACATCACATACCTAATAAGTGATTCGATAATCATGTTATGATAAGTCAAGGATTCAAATTGCAAACATAGGAATGTGCAATTGTGCATGGCTCACAATGAAATTATATTCTCGTGATCTAAATTTCAAGTAACGAATCCGACGCTGAACCAAATACGTACTGCTGATGCGCAGGAACGTGTCACTAGCTATTTGAAACCTACTATTCACCTACTTGTTGCATGTTTGTTTTAAATTACATAGTGTAAACTATTCATGTTCTACTTGAATTAATTATGCTTTACAAAATTATTAACATTAGCTTGTACAATCCATAATGTTGAATAGCTACGATAAGAAATTGAACTCTATTACTGGTTAATGGATTCGTAAAAAAGAAAAATATCTATGGAAAACATTTACTTAATGGACTTTAATAAAAAAAACTTTACTTCACAATAAGTCTGATCGTACTGATGCGGCGATAATAATAATGTGATTTAAGTTAAGAAGATAATAAATCTTAGTGACAGATATCTAAACAACTAGACTAGCGGTAGTTAGCAAATTAATAATGATATTTAATAATTGAGAAATTAATGATGTTCAATTTTTAATCTTACCTTTTTGTTTGTAAATGTCTAAATCTAGTAAAAATTTAAATACTGTTAATAAATGTTTTAGATAAGAATATTAATTTAGCTTAGGTACCTATACATTAATATCTTAACATTCTCCAAATTTAAAATTAGTGTTTCTTCATTGATTGTTAGCGTAAAAGGTAACAAAATATTATAATTGCTAGTATTCTAAGTTTGTCTGTTTCACAGTTAGAATATTTGAAAAGATCAAAAAAAATATTAGGAACTTCTACGTTATTTAAGTTATTAAATACTAACCCGTCTACGCATAAATATGATTTAAAAACTACAATTAATTGAATACATTGACAGTACGCGCGCCTGTCGAAACCATATAAAATAAAATAAAATATATGAGCTCTTTTGGGTACTCAAAAAAAACCTAAAATTAACGCCTTCTTCAAACATCTTCCAATCTGCACTATTGTGGCACCATCATCGCGCGGCAGCCATCCACAGCATTTCTTCTATTTGGCGCCTGCCCGTAGGCGCGCCCAGCAACCAACACTCCATTGCCTTCAGCAGTCTGGAGATCTTGCGAATGGCTTAGGCAAAGAACAGGTTTCGGGGGCCATGAACTGCCGCTTCTTTTCTGAGGTATACTCGTTCCCCATTTCCACGTACGAATAAAAGTCACGCACTCACAAAATAGTTTTGTCCATAATTTGCACAAAGTTCGTACTATTTATTCACTTTTAATGCGCAGCACTGCCCTCAGGCAGCACTGGCAGGGTCGCCATGTAAGGATGGGACTTAGTGGACGAGTTAAATAAACACAGGTTCTCTATGATAGACGTTTAATGCATAGAATAACAGGACGCGAAGCCTTATATATAAACAATACGTGCATATGTGAGGGTAAGGTGACTCACACACTACATATATATTCGGGAATCCTTGCTTATATCAAGCCGTTTTTTTGTTTATTTAAGAGAGCTAATGTTCCATTTCCTTTTCTTTTATCACTCTCCTTATTATTATCACTTCCATATAATTATTTTTATTCATTCTCGTTTTGACATCTAACCATCAATATTCCTTTAATTATATTCCTCAAACATTATATCTTCTTCATTCATCACACACAAATTGGTCTTAATACTCGTCGTATTTCTCATAGAGACTCGTAGGTACTCATCCTCATATAGGTACATCATATAAGATTATGGGTGGCCACCCCATTTTTATCATTTATATATATTATTTATATTATTGAGGTACAATATACTTTTATTTATTTAAAGTCCATTAAGTAAATGTTTTCCATAGATATTTTTCTTTTTTACGAATCCATTAACCAGTAATAGAGTTCAATTTCTTATCGTACGTGCATATGTGAGGGTAAGGTGACTCACACACTACAACATCGACATTTGTACTCGAGTCATGGATGTTTATAAAAAGTGTTTTAGTATATCTGTCCGTTCTCTAGCATCCATTGTACAAGCTTCGAGCTTAGTTTGGGGCTAGGTAATTGGTGTGTTAATCTAATGAAATAATTTATTTATTTTTTATAAAGGCAAGTAGACAATCGCCAGTGACATTTATTTATTTATTTATTAGGAATAACAAACAGTTACACATTAAATATTTATAAACTACTTAGTCTAAACTTAATTTACAATAATAAATGGGCAACCAACACCGTTATCCACAAATTTGTAAATTTGAATTATGCTGCTAAAATAGTGCATTTATATGCAGTGCTACTCGTACATAATATAATAAAAAAAAAACAATAAAAACAAACTTTACAAAATGAAAAAAAAAATGCAAGGTTCGTGAATATTTGAAATACCATTACAATTACATTAAAAAAAAACAAAGTAACAGTATATATTCTCAATAAACTTAAATTTGTGGTGGCTGGAGAGATTTAAAAACGGATGTTTTGAATTTATGACCGTTAAGGGCAAAAATATCCAAATGGTTAAACCGTGTATTGTAAATTTTTAACAATCTAGAAATAGGGGCACGTTCCCCTGCAACGGTCCTACACATCTCTGTGTGAAAGGTTTGTGGGAAACGCGAACAAATTCTGGTGTAAGTCTTACGAGGCACGGAAAAATGGATGTGATCAAGGAGGCTCATGCAATCAATTTTGTTGTTGATTATTTTATACAGAAGCATTACCGAGAGCAAAACACGTCTAGATTAAGGGGGCAAATGGGAATAAAGGAATAAAGGAAAGACAGATATGGCGTGTATGCGTTTATTCACAAAGGCTGCGTTGTATCAGTCATGACTGTCCCTGTGCTGGCGCCACTCAGTATACGTAGACGCCCAGAACGCGCCGCCGCGTATACGTGTTGTGCTCGAATGCATGCGTTTGTATCACTGTAATAGAAAAGGTGTTATTAGACTTTATTAATTAATGAGGGTTTTCGCAAATGAAAATCCGCTAGATGGCTACTGCCATCACATCATTTTATTAGACTTTATTAATTCAATTCAATATATTTATTGCATGTCACATGTTTTGGTACAAAGAAGGTTTTCGCAAATGAAAATCCGCTAGATGGCTACTGCCATCACATCAGACCAAAGGCACAGTAAGACAGTCTATGCGGTCTCTCTATGACAAGTTTATGACACAGATTTTATCCTTAGAATCGCTGGAATTCACGCAGGATAAGTATGCCGCTTTTCTATACCCCTTAGTGGAGTCAGCGCTGCCCAAAGACACACTAAGGCTCGTATTAATAAATCACACTAAGAGCTTGGAGTCGATCACATATGCGTAGGGCCCTACGCCTACCTACTACTATTGGTGAATTTTGACATGACATTGACAGATATGTCAAAATTCACCAATGAAATAGCAGTTGGACCTCACGCCATCTAGCAGATTTTCTAATCGCAAACACACCCTTATTAAAATTCAATATCTTCTTTAAAACCCCTCAGTCCATGAGGATCCACTATTTCGATCCACCAGTGGATTGAATAGCACGCCGAAGTTTACTATGATCCACACCAATGGTCTCGGTGGATCCTTTGGTACTTGCATCTTCTAATATGTTCCACCACTGGATCGAATATAGTTGACGGAATTTGTTAAGATCCACCACTGATTTCAGTGGATCCTGTGATATCAATCCCAACTAATATTATAAATGCGAAAGTAACTCTGTCTGTCTGTCTGTCTGTTACGCTTTCCCGCTTAAACCTCGCAACCGATTTTGATGAAATTTGGTACAGACAATCTTTAGACCCTGAGACAGAACATAGGCTACTTTTTATTTCGAAAAAAAGAAATCCACGCGGACGGAGTCGCGGGCGGCCGCTAGTACATAGTATAAAACAAAGTCGCTTTCGCTGTATGTCCGTATGTATGCTTAGATCTTTAAAACTACGCAACGGATTTTGACGCGGTTTTTTTTAATAGATAGAGTGATTCTTAAGGAAGGTTTTTATGTATAATACATGTAAGTAAGTACCACGGGCGAAGCCGGGGCGGGCAGCTAGTAATCTATATAGGTGTATTGGGTCCACTGAAGTTGAGGTTTCTTCGATCAACTAGGCTTCCATGTCGCCGCTCTCATCCCCAGACAATTTAGTTTAGTTGTTTTGTCGACATTCAATTGTTTCCTCGGCATTCATTTGTTTGTCATTCAGTTGTTTTTCAATGGGGCCCTAGTACAAACATGTCAGTATGTATAAACATGTCACCACAGCTGACCCACATGTATTCAAACACCATTGAAAAACAATTGAATATCACGAAAAACAACTGAATGTCGATAAAACAAGTGAAGTGAACGTCGAGAGTCGCCCCGCAGTCGGACATTAATAGTATACTTTACTTTTTACTATACAAGTGCTGTCTCACCTCGACCAAACTGAAGGTATGCCATCTCCCTCTTGTTCTCTTCTGCAGTGCGCTAAAGAAGACCGAATCAGATCCTCGGCGAAACTCTTCATGGCAGACAGAAGGACTTCGTGCACCGCACTGGAAAGAAACACATCATTGTTATGCATTATCATGAACAAACAAAATAAATAAATAAATAACCTGTTGCAGCCCACTGCCAGACGTAGGTCACAAGAATGTATATCTGTTCTTATTAGTAGGGGAGCCCGAGCGGGGGTTTTTGAAGTGACTCGAGCGTATCAGAAAATTATATTTGGTAACTAGCGGCCGCCCGCGACTATGTCAGCGTGGATTTCGATTTCCAATAGCCTAACTAAAGCCTTCCACGTCAAATGGACTATCCAACACAAAAAGAAATTTTCAAATCGAACCAGTAGTTCCTGAGATTAGCGCGTTCAAACAAACAAACAAACAAACAAACTCTTCAGCTTTATATATTAGTATAGATTATATAAGGAAATTATATAATCCATGCACTCGTTAATGGGGTTATGGAAAATCTATACTATACTTAGAACTGAAGGGGACATTTCGGCCACTTGTTATGTTTTGTTTTAAAAAGCCAAATCAAATAATTCTGACCAGCAGCCACATAGGAATTTAGTATTCAGGAGGATTAAATTCACGTGTTTATTATTGAACTCAAAAAAAGTACCAGAACATAGTTTTGTTAGAGGTGACTACGAGCCTGAATGCTATCTACGAAGCCAGTTAGCTGTTTCCTTGGTGGCCCTACTAATTTGTGTGTTGACAACATAGATTAAGAAGAGGCTATAAGCCTAAATGCCATCTAGGTTTTCCCGCTGATCCTGTAAAAATAGGAGTGTTTATTTGCGAGTGGCGGGCCGCTAGTCTATAATATAATTGAATAATGACTCACCTATACGAGTATCCATTGCCCATATCCTCATTCCTCAGATCAATTCCAATATCTGCCGCTGCTTTCTGCACGTACAGAAGCCTCAGCGACGCTCTCCCGGCCGAACTGGGCGAGACCACGCCCCCCGGCTCGCTGACCACGCCCACTTCCTCGCTAACCCCGCCCTCTGCGTCGCTAGCCCCGCCCCTCGCCGTAGAAGCCCCGCCCCCCGAGTCGCAGGCCGCGCCCACGACGTCCACTATTTCCACTTCATCGTCGGAAGCTTCAACTGATTCGAGGGAGTTCAGGTACTCGGTGGGATTGAATAGGGAAAGACTGGATATGTCGGCGGCGGTTGGATAAATCTCCTTGATGTTGGATTCGAGTTTTCTGGAAATAAATGGAGAAGTAATTAGTATCGTTTGTGATTTTTATTTACGATTGTTGTGAGAAAATAAGTGACAAGTGAGCAGTCCTGGATTTATGTATAGGCTGTTTAGGCCGCGGCCTAGGGGCGGCAGCGTCTTAGGGGCGGCAGAATTCAGAGAACGGTCATTCGATTTAAGAGTATAACAGTTCAAATCATTTTCATTTATAAATACTTGAAATTAATCCCTTTAGGAACTCATTCCTATTCAAACCTATGTTATAATATATACCTTAACTGATTATATAGGTATTTAGAAAGGTATATGTACGTATATAGGGGGGCGGAAACAAAATAGCCTACACTCATAAAAAATATAAATCCGGCACTGCAAGTGAGATAAGAATGGGATTATATTTTTTTTTGTGTATTATGAAATATTTTAGAATAATTCATTTGATAGAATCAAATGAACTTGCGATTGCGACACTTCCACTCGAATAGACCGCTTAACTGGGGAAGTACCTAAAATCACAGAAGACCACAGTAAAGTAGCACTTCGTAACTGTTGTGCTATGTTTCTGCTGGTGAGTGAGGTCACCAGAGCTTAGTTGCGGACCTTGTGCGGTTGTTGATGTCCATGGGCAGCTGTGACGTGTGTGTGTGACTTACCATCAAGTAACCCTCTTGTTGCCTCCACATCCGTCGTAAGCCTGGTGTTCTCCAGATCATCCCACGAGGACCAGTCACTGTGCGCATGGTGAACCGGCGCGGGTGGGCTCGAATGAGCTGCTCGTCTGGGGAAGTACCTCCACCTTACAGAAGACTACAGTGCAGTAACACTTCGTAACTGTTGTGCCAGGTCGCCAGAGCTCAGTTAGACAGTTCAGTTAGTCAAAGACAGGCACAGATTTACAACCCTTGTCCGATGTCCAAGCAGTGATCACTTACCTTCAAGTAACCCTCTATATCTGTCTGAGGACCCTCACCTGGTGTTCTCCAGATCATCCCACGAAGACCAGTCGCTATGCGCATGGTGCACCGGCGCGGGAGGGCGGCTCGGCTGCAGCCCATGCAAGCGGGCGAACAGCGCCACCTGCCGCGTGCGCCAGCTAGCCAGGCCGGGGCAGTGGGCGGTGACCATGCGGGTGATCAGCTTGGCTCGCGACCACTGGAAGGATCAGAAGTGCGTTGATGTGTTATCTAAACTAATACTAATGTAATAAAGCTGAAGAATTTGTTTTTTGTTTCAACGCTCTAATCTCTGGTACTGATTTGAATTGATAAATTATTTTTTTCGTTGAATGGGTATAGTAAAACCGAATTCCACGCGGAAGGATTCGCGAGCGGCCGCTAATGTGAAGTAAGTGTGACTCAGAAGTGCATTAATAGCTAGTGATGTGTCAAATCGTTAATAATGTTGATTCACGAATACGGATCCGAAAACGGATATTCGGTGTCACGATCCGTAGATACGAATACGGTTCTTATTTTCTTATGCAATCGGTATATCTCTGATCTACATTTTTTGCGATCTGGCACATCCATAATGTTTACAAATGCACTGATAAAATAGTTCAATATCAATACTAATTCCAATCATAAAAACTCACCTCAATATTTCTTCTCTTAACGAAATCCAGCTTCCAATACCGATCCTCACTTTCAACGACAAACGGAAAGTCACTGACATAGTCAGGGTCCCTAGCCAAGTCCGTTATCACTGGTATTTTCTTCAACAGATAATTCACCGCTACCCTTACACAGGTGAACCTACTAATAGCTTCACATAACACCGTATACTCAGACTTTTCCTTCTTAACCGGTTCACTATCACTATTTTGCACTGTCTCTTGCATCCAACCGTTGCCTAGGTAACAATGATCGTTCTCAATATGATTATAGTTCTGTTTAACGTTCACTTTCTCTTTAACATCCCCTTTCAACTGATTTTGGACCTCCGGCTTGAGTAACGACACACCTCCCTTCTTTTTCCTGAAATTCTTCAGTCCGTTCGATTTGATCGGACTAATTTTGACTTTAGTATTGTTTATGACGATCTCCTGAACTTTGCTCAAGTCTAAAGTCCGGTCCATTTCTAAGTAGTAAATCTTTCCTGTGGTCGAGTCGATGTATTTCATTATCCTCTTCATCGCAGAAGACGGTTTTAGATCCATTTGCTTCTCCGTGTCATAAGCTTCTTCATCGGGTTCGTTCTTCACGCACCAGTCTTGTGTTCTCAGGTCATCGGTTGGGTTAAAGCTTTGTTCTTCGCACTCCATGTCTGATTTCTCTTCGACTATTTCCTTCTTCACTGGTTTTATTATCATCTCATCTACGTCTAATTCTGTGGACAAAAAACAATATTTATAGTTATCTTTGGAGTGTGGTCGCCTCGATGGTCTAGTGGTTTAAATGCGGGGCCATGGTCTCTAGGTCCTGGGTTCGATTCCTGGGAATTATATTTTTGCATCACTGGGGCACACATTTTGATGTTATAATTAAGGTACCATTTGATTTTCTATTTTTAATCACCCATAATGTACTTCATAATTTTGTTCTTGTGTTTTGTGTGTTGTTTCGTGATGCGAGTAAATGTTTTATCTATCTATCTACTAAACTATACTTTGAGTGTTTTTATTTATAAGGCCATATATTAAACGTGTGCGAAAACCAAAATCCATGCGGACGGAGTCGCGAGCGGCCGCTAGTTTATGCATTAAACAATAATTTATTATTTACCTGTAGTATCCTTACTAAAGAACTCCATCCAACTATCACTCTGCCCATGACAATCTTCCATCGGTTCCACTTTCGGTTCAATGGGGACCCCCACCTCCTCCGCCGGGGGGTCGTCAGCCGGGGGGTCCTCTCCCGGGTCGGGGGGTCCCAGGGAATCCGGTACAGGGTCAGTGTACTCGAAGGGTAGCATTTCAGGGGTACTGTACAACCATACTTCTACGACTGTTTCTGAGCCTGTGAAAAGGAAATCATTTGTTATACTCAGTCCATTTTGTGGTTTAAGAACTTTATTATCTCATAAAGAATATTACAATTCAATAACTGAGAATAACATTATTAGATATAACAAATAAACAAGACGGTGAGCGTTTTTAGATAAAGCAAAGCACAAAAAATCAAAATAAAAATAAAAGAAGGGTAGATACAAAGATGTGCGTCGATAACTTTGACTGCTGTTGTTAACTATCGCACCGAGCAACCACGAATATGATTTTATTAAGCGTCTTCTGACAGCTCGACGATTGACAAAATGGGTGATGTCCATAAGTATCTCAAATGTGTTACCATTCCGTTTGTACTTTTATTATAATCGACTAAAGTGTGTAACGATTTATTGTAAGCAAATGTAAAACCAATGTAAATCGTTTTTCAAATATCCCCCCTCTTCCCCCACATTTCCGGGATCAAAAGTACCCTTTGTTCACCGGGGATAGTGTGGCTAGCCAACAGTGAAAGAATTGTTCAAGAGGGTTCAGTAGGTTAAGAGTTTATTCATTACATACAAAAATACAAATCTATCCTCTTTATAATATTAGGGTAGATAGTGTAGAAGTGTAGATAATGAGCTTATGAATATACAGGGTGGAATTTCAACGTTATTCTTTTAATTAATTTATGAAGAAAGATTTCATTCTTATTTATTGACCCTCACGAACAATGCAATAAAAGTACAGGAAGCAACTTTTACAGATTTTCTGTCGGTTCGATTACAGGGTGAGACAAGACAATTTAAAAAAATATTTGATTGCAGTTCCTTTTCTTTTAAAAATAAAAGAATGTTTCCTTTGAGTTAAAATTTCTATCATCAGTATTAAGGGTACTTCCCTTCCAGGGGGGCATTACAAAATTCCACCCCGTATATTACAATTCAAATTGAAAATTCAAAATATTCTTTATAACTTAACTTATTCTATATAATATTCTTTTAACATAGGCTTCATAGAAGCACTTATTAATCGTCAAAAACAAATTACAAAATAATGACTCTACCACCGATTCGGAAAGCAGTTACTGCCGAGAAGAATCGGCAAGAAACTCGACAGTTGCTCTTTTCAAATGCCATATTTTCATTTACAATGTTCATTTATGTATGTCAAAAATAATAATAAATCTAATATAATATAATAAATATGACAACAACATGTGCAGAGAGGCAATGTTTTGTTGGTGGACTCGAGTAAAAAAAAAGGCGCCAATTTTATGCAATTTTATACAATATACAATGTTAAATTATTTACTCACCCAGAGTCTGCATCCCAGTATAGTTCCTGTCCAGCTTGATGGTGTGGTCGAGAGTGGCGGGGCGGTTGACGGCGGGCAGCGGGAAGTGGAGCTCCACCCGAGCGGGGAACTCGCCCCAACCCCGTCTCGATATGTGGAAGGGGGGTTTGCTGTGGAAATTAACATAGCAAATATAAATGTACAATATTATTTTTATATTTTATAAAAAACAGGCAAAAAAAAGCAAAAAAATTATTTTGCAAGTTTCAGTAAAAAAATTATGAGAAAAGTTTTTTCTAACATTTCTAGTAGTCAAACCTCAAATTTATTTATTTATTAATGATCCGATAAGAGTTTTTTGATCTTTACATGAAATAGGATCTATTGGCATGATGAAAAAATGGCCAAATTCAACATTTTTTTTTGCTGACTGCAAAATCTGTGAATGCAGGTCAAAACGTCTCAAAAAGTTATGAATGATTTTTTGCCTAACAACGTTTTCTCGTAACTGTAACGGTTAACGTAAATGCCCTTAAAAACCCGTTTTATAATTCCACCCTGTATATTCTTGAGGGCATTACAAGCGATATTTTGCTGAGACAGTATAGTTGTAAACTCAGTCCGAACTGAGTGAGACAGGCTTAAAATTTGTTCGCTTTATAAAAAAAAAACTGTGACTTTTTTTAGGCAATGCCCTGGTACGACATAAGGTGATTTTTAAATTGAAAGGCCGAGATGTTTCAAAATTCTGATTCATACTTCGCCTGTTTACATAACTCCTAATCTTAAAAAAACAGATTAATGATAAAGTTTATTCTAACATACAACTTTAAGGGAGCGTTTCCACATAAGCTGAGCTGCGCCATTTTGAGCAGAGACGTGTACAAATTGACCAATCACATTGCTCAAAATACACATCTCATCTCCGCTCCGCTTCTGATTGGTAGATGTTTACACGTCTCTGCTATCCATATGTGGAAACGCTCCCTAACTCGTTCATAAGTGGTTCATAAATGCAAATATAGTATACTCACTAAACATGCACAGTATGATGCGGCGCGTAGGAGTGGTGGAGGCGCGCGACGACATGCGTGAGTACGGGCGAGGGGTCCGGGTTCGATGCCGGGCCGCGCACGTACAGCAGCCACTTGTGTGTAGAACGGTCAGCTTTGGACGCAGGCGGGGCGTATTTTGATGTGTTGCCTGAGGACAGACAAATAGATATGTCATAATTATTTATCTATTACATTTTCTAGTGGTTTAAATACTGGGTTCGATTCCTGAGTCGGGCCAATTTGTGTCGATTTTTTTGAACACAGCCCGGGTTTGCGATCACCACCCCGCATTCGGTATCTGTGGTGATAAAGCCCAAACCCATCTTTGTAACGAAAACATGATTTCAAATGATGGAGGCCTTTCCCTGCAGTGGGACATTTATAGACTGATACTAAAAGTAAACTTTTACATGTTCTTGCACTATACATCAGGATATCAAAAAAAGGTAATAAATATTAGAGTGTACTGTAGTTTACTCTGTACTAGCTTTCCGCCCGCGGCTTCGCCCGCGTGGAATTCGGTTAAACAAATTGTACGTCATCCCTCGGGGATTTATTATCGTATCATTTAGCTTCTTATTTGACATGTCTATATTCGTTTGCAATATTATTACCTTTTTTTTAAACGACACACAGCGCCATCTCCAATCTATCCATCAAGCAAACAGTATTTTTGTTTTTCCTCGGGAATATCATTTTTCTGAGATAAAAGAGTACCCTATGTTTTAATTCGAATTTCTAACTTAACGTCTGCAAAAGCAGTCGGTTCAGTACTTCCGGCGTGAAAACGGAACAAACAAACAAACTCACTTCACGATTTAAAATATGGGTAAGGATTTATGTAAGTTAAATAAATAAGTAGGGTCATCATCATTTTAGCGCCTCTGCCGGTTGCGTCCTCAGCCATTGCTTAGGAGCCATCGAGTTCATCAAAATGAAAGTTAAAAAAGAAATGTAGGTAATCAAAACACTCACCAACAATAAGCCTATACCGCCTCTTCATCTGGTTCCTCGTGGCCTCATCAATGGTCAGCACCTTCTCCCCCTGCGGGTCCATCTGCCGGGGCAGCTTGCGAGGCCGAGCAGCCCCGGGGCTCGTCTCGGCCTCCGCTGCCGGCTCGGGCCTCCGCTCCGGACGGAGGGAGGTTGTGGCGTCGGCAGGGATCGTGTAGTTGCGGCTTTGGACCATCGCCTGGGTGATTGAATAGAATTAGCATTGATTTTGGGACATGCAACGACACGTGGCATATACAGAGCACTGGCATTTTGAGTGTATAAATTATTCTAATTTTTAATAATTTTTAGTTTATGAATCTGATGTACATTTTTACACTCAATAAACGATTTCATTCTTTCTTTCATTATTTGGTAGTTTATTTTGAACTTAGAAATAAATAATAAGTACCACAGTCAGTTTTTTTACATTACAAATTACAACATTGAAATTACTTTTGAAATTAATTTACAATGTTGAACTTTAGATGTAAATAACTATATTACTTTTAATTTATTTGTAAAAATAAATAAAGAGGAAAGACAGCCCATTTATATTTATAATTATGAAAAAATAATAAAAACCGTGGTTTTTAAAAACGGAAATGACTGAAACTAAACATTTATACAATTTTTAGCTCTATGGGAATTATTGTAATCGTCAAGCTTAAAAAATAAAATAAATTACCCTCAAAGTCTTATTTTATAACAATTTTATAACTGGACTACTTTTTGCTAACTAAAAATGCTAACTATTTATAAGTAAGTATCAAAAAACGACCATATATATTTTTTTATTCTGCTCTTAACCCCTGGAACCATGATTCTGCTAATTTAACGCGAGCTAAGCCGCGGACAGAAGTTAGTAACATAATAAAAATAACGAATGACGTCACACTCACCGAGTAATCCTTCCTCGCCTTGTTCCTCGGAGCGCGAGTCTTGAATATCTCCGCTAAGTCCGCAGTTTGCTTGCCGAGGAGTTTGCGCACCGACGGGTGGAGTCTACGCTGACCGTCGCGAAGGAGTGATGATATCTGATGATAGAAATAACTTTTAGATAAATAAATTCGACGAGCTGGCTCGAGGATCGGGCTGAGTGGAGAGCCCTAGAAGAGGCCTATGTCCAGCAGTGGACTGCGATAGGCTGATGATGATAATGATGATGTAATAGATTCATTTGACTAATGCACTAAAATGGCCTAGCTCCAAACTAAGCTAATGCTTGTACTATGGAAGCTAGGGAACGGATAGACATACTTAAATGCTTTTATACTCAAACATGACTCGAGTACAAATGCCAATCAAAAATCGAAATATTCTTTATTAATATAGGCTTCATAGAAGCACTTATTAATCGTCAAAATTGCAACAAAAATGACTCGACCACCGATTCCGAAGGCATTTACTGGCGAGAATGTTCATCACACAAACATTTGCCCCTAGTGGGATTTGAACCCGAAAAGTGGAAGTTTGTTTGCGCTTTGTAACTGTTGTGTTATGTTTCTGTTGGTGAGTAAGGTCGCCAGAGCTAAGTTGCTTTTGGCAGGCAATGCCTCTTCGACCCTTGTACTGCTGTTGATGTCCATGAGAAGCGGTGATCACTAAGTGTGTAAGTGTTATGTGTGTGTGTGTGTGTGTGTGTGTGTGTGTGTGTGTGGTGTGTGTGTGTATGTGTGTGTGTGTGGTGTGTGTGTGGTGTGTGTGTGTGGTGTGTGTGTGTGTGTGTGTGTGGTGTGTGTGTGAGGTAAGTGACACTTATTCATTTATTTATTCATTCATTTGAATTTGATGGTAAGAGGTTCACCTCTAGATAGGTTGCCTGCCTACCAAATAAAAAAATCAAGTTACTTCCATAAGAACATGTTGTGATTGGTCCTATTACCTCAGCCCTCGCCCTGGGCTCATGTTGGGCGGCCACGTCATCCTCTGCTTGGGCATTAGATAGCATCAGCTTCTGCTCAGCATAGTACCCGTTCACCACGGCATAGCGGAGACGGTGCAGCATTCTTCTGGAGGTGGACATTCTGGAAACATAATTTTATTTCTTTATTATCTTATTTGGAACTCCTTCTACTGATAACCAGTTGTATGGTATACTAATAAATAAAACAGACTAATTATATAAATGTGAAAGTTTGTTTGTTTGGTATGTCCATTGAATTTTGCTGAATTTACTGAACAGATTTTGATAAAATTTAATCTACAGGCCGCATATAGGCTGACTTAGGTGATAGGATACTTTTAAACCCAATTAAAGGCTCCCATGGAATAAAATAGGGATCTTGATAAATGGGCAAAGAAGCAGGTAAAAACTAGTTACCTAATAAATTCCTTGGACTAGCACACGAATTGTCAACGTCAAATAAGTTTAATGTCAATGAGGCAGAGTTATTATATTGCTTAATAGATGGCGTCATAATATTGCGGAACTTGAACTATTTTAATCCGCAATGATGAGATTTTTCTCTCTATGTATATAGGTCAATCGAAAATTTTAATATACATGCTTGGTCCACCTGATTTGATAACAACCCAAACCCAAAGTGCGCTCGGAGTATTTTCACTCAAAGCTTGTGCTATGGAAGCTTTTATAAAAATCCATGACTCCAAACCACCGAACCAACAACTATCTATTGATTTTTTTTAATTTTTATATTGACCATAAGGACCTGTATGGCTTAGTTAGAGAAGGTTATGAAATTAATGTAGACATTTCAAAATATTGTATTATTGGCGATTTAAAAGAGCAACAATTTTCTACTAGTTTCTAGTTGCTTCTTTTCGGTAGATGACTGGGTTCCGAAGTGATATTGTTGACAATTTATAATTGCCTCACTGAGGTCTACATAACTAAAGTATATTTTGATTTTGAACGGGTTTTCCAGCTCGTTGATTAAAATAAGATGTACACAGATAAATTAAGCAGATCGAATAATAATACATGATCACATAGCACATATTTTTAGAGAATAAAGTATCTATTCGGTGCAAGCATTGATATACAAAAACCCAAGAGACACAATCAACGTCTCAAAAATGTCCCCAAAAAATAAGTGCTGAATGCACTTATTTCAAACAGTCTTGCGTCACCTGCGTCATCACAATTTTGAACACTCCCTTGTGAAAACAATCTTAACTAATCTGCATAAGGTTTAATTTGCAAATAGTAATGTTCATAGTTTGACTTTGAGTTTTTGGTGACAGTATTGACTGTTACTTTTGTTCGAGACTGTGCATTTTGGTTTTTGTATATCAATGGGTGCAAGGCAATTGGTGTTTTAGTGCAAGGAAGTCCAACCAAGTAATGATTAGTACCAGTAACATGATTAATTAATTGTAAACTATTTAGTAATGAATTATTTCTTTGTAATTTGCATGCTTTGAATGAAAGCAAAATATTGGAACTAAGATATTTAAGATGATTTGTAACCATTTTTATGCAAATAAATATTCTATTCTATTGGAATAGTACTAATTACCTAATTTAGAATGAGTGTTAGTTACCTATTTAAATTAAAATAGTTGTGCTTAGTTGATTACTACACAATTTAATTATAGGCTCGTTAGTCTAATGGTATTAGTGGAACATACTTGTTGGAAAATGTTCAATAAATTATAATCAGTGCTAACTGCTAATAATAAGTATTGTTGATGACAACCATGAAAGTATGTAGTGTGTTGTATTATTTAAATGACTTAGGTATAGATCTCATTCTTGTATAATTTCTTGTAACCAATGTATTTTTTCTCCTCAGCTATATGACTCCATAGTGAGTAAACCTTCAGACTTCACAGTCTTATTAAACAAAATAAGTTAAACATAAACTGCATTGTTTTTATCGATAAGTTAGAGTGCAACGATCTAACCACAAACAGACTTAGCCTTGACCTACCACACGGTCGGCAATACCGCGCCAAACCACTTTTAAACACCACATGGCCGTCGTACGCAAGTTTACCAACTACCAGAGCTATATATAACCTCAAACTCTTTGTTTCTACCCCCAGGAACAGTAAAACTACCCTTACCTTTGCTCAATCGTCATCACTTCATTTTCTCTAGCCCCCAACTCATTCGAAAATTCGCGCCTGATTATCGCTTTGATTTTCTCAATTTTCTCCTCCTCCGAAGGCACTCTGGCCTCCTCCTTAGCCGGCACCAGGGCCTCCGGGTAGTCAGGGTCATGGTACTCCTCAGTAACCTCCATTCCACACTGTTTTATCAACGAAAATCACCAACAACGCCCAACAACGTGAAACACTTAACAACAAATTCAATATAATTCACCGCACAACACTCGCACCGAACGGGGATTTGAAGTATTTAAACACCAATTTCATTGCTTACGTGTTGAATAAATACGTAGAAAGTTGTTTTTCATCTGTAATAGTGAAAAACAATTTACAAAATTAACCAATTTCCGCATTTGACAGTGGGAAAGGTCAACAGCCGATTCATTCATTGGTTTTTTTTTTTCTTTTTTTATCGGTGCACACGCGAGCCGGGCGCCTCTTGTGCGTTGCGCCAAAAATGCCCCTCCCACTTGTCAAATCATTGAATCACCCACCCCTCTCCACTTATATTTGTACGTTGAAGGATTTTTTTAATAAATATTCACGATACAGCAATAAAATGTGATTTGAATCCCAACAGTGTCGATTGTTCTTCTATAAGTACAAAAGTTCACCCAGAAAAACTTGTTGTTGTGTAAATTTTGGTTTTTGTTTCTAGCGTCGCGGTCGTCGTTAAGAGAAGAATCTTAAACATTTGTAGTTTTGTATGTTAGAAGTTACATAATAATCAAAAAAGGAGAAACTTGAAAACCAAGTTTTTAGAATGTTTTCACAAACAAAAAAGACGAACGGCCAAAACGTCACATCCCCGTGCTATAAGTTATACAAAAAAACAGTTTCCAGAACTGTCATCGCGTCTGACGTTACGACGTTACGAGTTTCGCAAACAAAAATTCCACATCCACGACGAAGGTTGGAAGGTTCCCGACCCTCCCTGAGACTCGTGCGTGATGTGAGGGCTCGAGAGAGCGATCGCATATGTCAGACTCGCAAGCGGCTGGCCCAGAGGCCATGACAGATCATCGTAGGCCGTTTTTTTACCCCGATAGCAGTAGTGACACGGAGGATTATAGGAGGGACACTGAAGAGCGTCGCAAGAGGCTGTCGAAGAGGAACGGGCCCAATATAAGAGGGAGACTGCCTAATATGCCGCCCAAGAACCAGATTCCTAGTGCTGCGACACCGTCGACGTCGGGGGCTCAGGTAGGGGTACCAACATTTATTGTACACAAAGAAGCCTTTGTCCAGCTTTGAACTACGAAAGACTGATGATGATGATGATGATGATAATGCAAGATGGAGGTAAAAGATTCGAGAGTCTTTTTGGAAACTGTTATTATCAACAACTCCACAAGGGCCAAAGATGTTTTGCCTGCTATCAAAACTCATTCACTCTCCTTAATTGAGTTCCAAAGGCCTTAATAAATTCATGAATAGACATACTGAAATACTTTTTATAAACACCCGTGACCACAGAATACAAAATACAAATGATTTTGTTTATCACGCAACATAAAAAGTCAGAATAACTAACACAGACCATCAAAACATTTAGAATGTAAAAATGCTTAAAATTAAATATACAAAAAGTTTTAACAGTACACTTGGTTTCCGTAGTCGCAGGATCCTCCTCGAAACGGGAAGCAGCTTCAACTCTGCGATGACCGGATCACGCTGGTGGTAGACAACACTCGCTTCGTAGTCGACCCGGCTCAGTTCACGGCACACCCTAACACCATGCTCGGCAGGATGTTCAGCTCTGGTAAGTGGTCGTTTTATTTATACTTCTATACTAATGTAATAAAGCTGAAAAGTGTTTGTTTGTTTGTTTGAAAGCGCTAATATCAGGAACTACTGGTCCGATTTGAAAAAATATTTTTGAGTTGGATAGTCCATTTGATGAGGAAGGCTTTAGGCTAATAGTACATACTTTTGTGTGCGGAAACCGAAAACCATGCAAACAGAGTCGCGGGCGGCCACTAGTTATTAAATAAATTCTTTTGGACTAAAACACCAACTGCCTAGCCCCAAACTAAGCTCAAAGCTTGTACTATGGAAGCTAAGGCATAGATAGACATACATGAATACTTTGGTAAACATCCATGACTCGAGTACAAATGCCAATGTTCATCACACAAACATTTTCCTCTTGTGGGATTCAAACCTGCGAGTCTGCGACCCTTGGTTTTGTAGCCAGGGTCTCTCTCTGACTACTAGATTAATGGGCCCGTAATATAAAGAGGTACAAAATATGTTACAGTAAAAACATACACTTATAACTGACATATAAGTTGAAACCCTTAGAATATGTACATAATATGCACAAAAACCCTTTAAGCAGATAAAAAATAAATAATTGTGTTCTTTGTACTGTGATGCTAACATTGTTACTGTTTGTTGTGAAATAGTTAATTGGTTAGTAATAGCTGACTTTATAACAAGAGATGTGTCACTTTTGCACACAAAGGGAGTGAATCAATTATAACATTCACGTTTATGAAAAAGAACTACATTTCAATGAAAAAACCATTGTTTGTTACGAAATTCCTATTATGGCATAATGTGCAAGTGATACTTTAACATTGCAGTGACTTAAATCAACAAGTTTACTGATATTAAAAATTAACAATTAATTCATTTATTTATATGCTTACACACGTACAATTTTTGTGCTGTTTATAATATAGGCGAGGAACACTGATAATTTTATAGTTGCTTTGTTGGGAAGCCAGGATAGGTCGCTAGTACATAAATAAATATTAAAATAAAGTGTTGATAGTACTCTGATTGAACACTTGACCTAGTCAGATCTAAGATAATAACATGCAAACAGGGTCAGCCATTCAGGTCATTGGTTTGTAAACATCATGGTGTGATGTGCACATGCATTCCGTTTAATGTGATGACTTGAGATAAGATACTGTCACCAGTATGTATGCTGTTTTGTGATATTGTACAGTCAGCATCAGATAGATAGTGACGCTTAAGATACTCAAATCAATAGACAAAACCAAATTTATTTATTTATTTATATGTTTACACACAAACAATTTTTATGCTGTTTTAGGGTCCCGTAGCAAAATGGCATAAAACGATGGCAAATAGCTAATATTGGCACAAGATTTCCATATTGTGGACAACATTAGAAACATTCAAAAAGTCAACACATTCAAAATTACATATGCAATGGCATCCAAGGACATCATCGGAACAGATTTCAAGCCTGCAAATCCTGCAATGTCTTCATCAAACTGGGAAAACCAACGCAAGTGTTCCCATGATTTTTTGTTAAACCCATGATCTCCGAAGTTTGGGCACAGCGCTCAAACCACTACATCATAAAGGCAGTACAATCATAAACATTATCTTTATCTTTCCGCATTTTTTGGGGGGTGATGTTGTTCGCGTCCGTAGGATTTACCACCTTTTCCTAGGCCCACCCTACACGTGCCCCCTGGGTGGTGCTAAACGAGCAACAACGCCGAGCCACAGGCGGCGGTTAAGTAACCTGTCCTGGCTACCACAAGCCAAAAGGTATTAAATCCCCTTTGAACACAGTGGCTACAGTGCCTTGGGAAAGCATTGTTAGTATTGTCCCAACCACCCCCTTTATGAATAATGTCGAATCTAGAGTGCAATTTGTCATGCGACCCGGCTAACCCCCGGCGCTCTCCGGTACCCGGGCCGGAGAGTGTGAAATCTGTTACCGAAGACTCCGCAAGAGTGAGTGACCAGGCTCCTGCGGTAGTGAATGCTACTGGAAAGAAAGTTTTCGTCCAGCAAGCCTTCCACCCGAGCTTGTTCTTAAGCAGACCTAGAAGTTCCTCAATTGGGTCCAAGCCTTCTTCAAGCTCAACCTTGGAAATAGAAGATTCCCAGAACCCACTAACAATAGAGGACTCGCCTCCTGAGCAATCAAACACGATCCTACAACCTCCTTCGTGGCAGCGTGTGCCAGTGTCAAAAAAGCGAAAGGTCCGCGATCTCTCCCTGTCACCTACAGCACCAAAACTATCTGGAAATAGATTTGCGAACTTGCCAATAGACTCTGATGCCGAAATTGTCAGTCGCCCTAAACTACCCAATAAACCACCTCCTATTATTCTCTATGGGATAGAAGATCTAAACAAACTGACCAACTTAATTGAAACTGTTGTTAGCCCTACTGCATTTAAGTTCAGAATTGTCAACAAAAATCTATTGCGTATTCTGGCAGATTCACCAGAAAGTTACAAACGAGTAATTGATTTAGTTCGGCAGAAAGGGCTAATTGGTCATACTTTTACCAGAAAGGACACCAAATGCTATCGGGTAGTAATAAAAAACCTCCACCACACAACCCCGCACAAAGCGATCATAGAGGAAATCGAAAAAACTGGTAACATAGTTAGAGGAGAAATAATCAACTGCCGATACGGTCCAAATAAGATCCCAACTTCAACATTTTTCGTTAATCTCGAACCTAACATCAACAACAAGCTGGTTAAAGACATACAATTTATCTACCACCAACGGGTTAAAATTGAAGATCCTCGCAAAAGTAATACCATTGTGCAGTGCCACCGATGTCAACAATATGGGCATTCGAAAAATAACTGCATGAGACCTTTCCGGTGCGTTAAATGTGGGGAAGGCCATAAAACATCGGATTGTCCCAAAAAGGATAGAAATACCCCAGCAAAATGCGCACTTTGTTCACTTGACCACCCAGCAAACTATAAAGGCTGTCAAATTTACAAGGAAATTCTAACTAGGAAGAAAAATCCCAAAAAAATTTTACCTAAGACCCCTTGGACAGATCCTATGGCTTACCAACCTAAAGTTATACCAGGAATCTCTGCAACACTCGCTGGAAACACTCAGAGTAAAACGTCGCTCAAATATTCGGATGTGACAGCAGGCCGTATTCGAGATGCACCGCGTAACAATGAAGCAACAGACTCTAACAGCAGTCTAAGTAATCCAATGGAACAAATATTAATCAAGCAGAACGAAAAAATTGATCTACTACTTCAACAAATCAGTACTCTGATGGGTCTTTTGACTACTGTCATAACAAAATTAAGTTCATAGCTTCCCTCCGAGTAGCTGCGTGGAACATAAACGGATTGTCTCCGAACATTACCGAATTGGAGTCATTGCTCATAACCAACAAATTGGATGCAGCACTGATATCGGAGTCCCATGCCACTAATAGAAGCTCCTATCGCATTAAGGGTTATAACATTTACATTACCCCACACCCTGACGGTCGAGCGCACGCTGGAACAGCTCTGGCAATACGATCTCACCTTAAGCATTCGGTGATGGACCCATTTTCTACCGATTTCCTCCAGGCAACCTCGGTTAGACTTGAGGATCGCGCAGGATCTATTGTTCTTTCCTCGGTGTACTGTCCACCAAAGCATAAAATAACGGCTGATATGTTCGCTGCATACTTTCGGACTTTAGGACCCAGGTTTGTGGCAGGTGGTGACTGGAATGCGAAACATCCGTCTTGGGGATCCCGTTGCACAACCACAAGAGGCCGAGGACTTCATCTGTGTATTAATACTGATCACCTAAGGCCACTCTCAACGGGTGAACCAACATACTGGCCATCTGATACCGGAAGATTACCAGATTTGCTAGACTTTTTTGTAACTAAAGGATTAAATTCCTTATACTCGACCATCGAATCCAGTTTGGATGGATCTTCAGACCATACACCAGTTATTCTGACTATTGGCACCAACCTTATAAAATCCGAAAAGGCAGAATCGTTAACAAATCGCAGGACAGATTGGGACGGATTTAGGTCCTATATTAATGAAAACCTAACACTTACTGTCCCACTGAAATGCCCGAGTGATGTGGATGAGGCCTGTCTCCATCTGACAAATTTACTGCAAGTGGCAGCGTGGAATAATACTCCTTACCAAGAAGAAAGGACTTTCTGTCCAAGACATCCCCTACTCGTCCGGCAAAAAATCCTAGATAAGCGACGTCTTAGGAGAGTCTGGCAGCAGTCACGGCATCCTTTAGACAGAACTAGACTCAACAGGGCCGCCAAAGAACTAAAAAATATAATTAGAGACTCTGTAAATGATGCAATAAAGAAAAACCTTCAAATGATGTCTCCTTTAGAATCAGGCGAGCGCTCTCTCTGGAAAGCAACTAAAAACTTGGACAAGCCACAACAACCTTCTTATCCCATAAGGTGTCAGAGCGGAGCATGGGCTAGAACCGACGAAGAAAGGGCTGAAGCTTTCGCCAACTACTTAGCTGACGTTTTTAAACCAAACGATAAAATCACGGACGAATCAGATCTGGACGAGATTCTTGGTCGGGACTTTCAGCTGTGTGTACCTATCAAGCCTATATCGCCCAGAGAGATTTCGCAAGAAATAAGAAAGCTTGACCTAAAGAAAGCTCCAGGCTATGATCTTATTACGCCAACTTTATTGAAGAACCTGCCTAAGAAATGCATCACTTACTTAGCCTGCCTATTCAACGCTATCTTAAGAACAAGTCACTTCCCTGAGCTCTGGAAGATTTCCCAAGTGGTCATGATTCACAAACCTGGCAAACCTGAGCATCAAGCGTCGTCTTACCGCCCCATCAGTCTGACTCCAGTTCTTTCAAAGCTGTGGGAGAGAACATTCCTAACGAGGCTCTCCGAGGCCATGAGCAATTGCAGTGTCACTCCAGCACACCAGTTTGGCTTTAGAAAGTCACACTCAACCATCGAACAAGTCCATCGGGTGTACCACACAATACGCCAAAGCTTTGAACGGAAATCGTATTGTTCTGCTGCCTTTCTCGATGTCCAGCAGGCTTTTGATCGAGTCTGGCACAAAGGATTGCTGGCAAAAGTGAAAGACAAACTACCTCACTCGATGTTTCCCATCATATCATCATATCTCACTGGACGGTCCTTTCAGGTTAAACAGGGAAACGCCAGATCAAAATTGCACAACATCGAGGCAGGGGTACCTCAGGGATCCGTGCTTGGCCCTGTACTATATAACATATTTACGTCGGATTTACCGGTATCGGACAACATCACCGTCGCAACTTACGCTGATGATACGGCATTTCTGTCTGTTGATGCTGATCCTACGCAAGCTAGCAGGTCACTCCAGCGTCAGCTAGACAAGACACACAAATGGCTCTGCAAATGGCGTATTCGTGCGAGCGCCACAAAATCTCAGCATGTGACTTTTGCTCTCAGGAAGGGTAACTGCGCTCCCGTGAAACTTGGTGATGACTTCCTACCGCACTCCGATAGTGTGAAATACCTGGGATTCCACTTGGATAGACGCCTGACCTGGCAAACCCACATAAAAAAGAAAAGAGATGAAGTCAACCTAAAGTATCGTAATCTGCACTGGCTGATGGGCAGAAACTCAGTGCTGTCTGTGGATAACAAACTCCTAATCTACAACTCCGTCCTGAAGCCAATCTGGACGTACGGTATCCAACTGTGGGGAGTTGCCAGCAGATCCAACATTCTCATTCTTCAGCGGGTTCAGAATATGATCTTGAGGGCTATCGTTAATGCTCCCTGGTTCACGAAGAGCGATGAAATTCATGAATACCTCAACATGCCAACCGTTAAAAGTGAGGTCGAGCGTCATCAGCAAAGGCACAAAGAGCGTCTGATTCATCATCCCAACCCTCTGGTTGCAGAGCTGTTAGACCAGTCAACAATGGTGAACCGACTGAAACGAAGCCACATTTTATGATTTAGCAGGCCGCACTGGCGGCTTCGCTTAAAATTCAAGTCCATTTAAAATCCACATCAAATTCGCTTATGGTCCGACGACTGATCGCAAATAGAATTAAAAAAAAAAAAAAAAAAAAAAAAAAAAAAAAAAAAATCTTTATCTTTCCGCAGGGCTAGAATTCACCCACCCCAACGAGAGGGGGGAGTACGAAGTAGCCGAGGGAATATCAGCAACGGTCTTCCGCGCCATCTTGGAGTACTACAGGGGGGGGACCATCCGCTGCCCCCCCACCGTCTCCGTGCAGGAGCTGAGGGAGGCCTGCGACTATCTGCTCGTGCCGTTTGATGCCAACACTGTGCGGTGTCAGGTTAGTGAGAATAATACCCCTACGGCCATATTCGGCTATGGCGACCGAGCTTACGATCAGCCAGATACGCAGGATATATTATAGTTCACAAGTGAGTGCAAGCACCGGTTCACTCCCTATTCCTTCACTCTCGTAGTTTGGTGGGACAGCAATCTGAAACGACGGGAAAGATATCAGGCGCAGGACCAACGGCTTATCCTGCCTTCCGTAGCACGAAAGAGCTCGAGACAAAAAAAATTCGGTCACCCGTCGGATGAATGGTGTCTGCGAACGTTGCTTAACTTGAGCAATGCAGGCTGAGTGCACTGCGCCATCGAACTCCTCTGTGTCTTAGTGAGGAATCATCTTGGAGTACTACAGGGGAGGGACTATCCGCTGCCCTCCCACCGTCTCGGTGCAGGAGCTGAGGGAGGCCTGCGACTATCTGCTCGTCCCGTTTGATGCCAACACTGTGCGGTGTCAGGTTAGTGAGGAATCATCTTGAGTACTACAGGGGGGGGACTATCCGCTGCCCCCCCACTGTCTCGGTGCAGGAGCTGAGGGAGGCCTGCGACTACCTGCTTGTGCCGTTTGATGCTAACACTGTGCGGTGTCAGGTAAGTCCTCACTTACAGATATAGTAATGTGCCCCACGTTTTTATTTTAGTCTAATACCACCGACATAGGTTGATGGGTAAGTAACTAATCCAGGATGTTCCCTCGATCATCCTGGAGATCTACTAGAGGTTAGGGGTGGGGCACGATCCGCTGCTCTCCCTCCGACAGCGGTGTCAAGCCAGTGAGGAATCATCCTAGAGAACCAACTGCAGGGAGAGGGGGATCACGATCCGATGCTCTTCTACCGTCAGCGCTGTCAGATAAGTGAGAGATCATCCAGGAGTTCTAAAGAGGGAGGGGGGGGGGGTACGAAACGCTGCCCTCCCACCGTCTTTGTGCAGGAGCTGAGGGAGGCCTGCGACTATCTGCTCGTCTCGTTTGATGCTAACACTGTGCGGTGTCAGGTCAGTGAGAGATCCATTACTACAGGGGAAGGGGGAGGGGGGCTAGATCCGCTGCCCATCCACTGTCAGCGGTGTCAAGTCAGTTAGAGATTATCCTGAAGTACCAAGTACAGGGGGAGGAGGAGCACGATCCACTGTTCTTCCACCGTCTCCGTGCTGTGTTTATAGGTTTAACAAAGGGGTGGAGTGTATGTAAGTTTGCATATTTTTAAGCTAAATAGATTGTAGTTCGTATTTTCCTGCTGGTAGTGGAGATTTGCAACTTTAACGCGAGCGAAGTCGCTGGCAAAGCACACCCGTTTCCAAAAATATCACATTTCTACAGATAAATTTAAAAAAATATCATTCTGGTTACTAATCCAGAACAAAGTTTATGTCTTAGGACCGCGTCGACACTATTGGTGTGTTAGATCAAACAAATTATGATATATTAGGATTTAAGACTTTTACATCTATCATACATTTGACCTTCTTTCATTCTTCATCCTTACTTCCAGAACCTCCGAGGCCTTCTCCACGAGTTATCCAACGAGGGAGCCCGGCGCCAGTTCGAGTGCTTCCTGGAGCGGCTGATCCTCCCGCTCATGGTGGAGTCCGCGCAGAGGGGCGACCGGGAGTGCCACGTCGTCGTGCTGCTGGATGACGACTCCGTGGAGTGGGACGAACAGGTATACATCATCATCATCATCATCATCATCATCATCACCATCATCATCATCATCATCATCCATCATCATCCTAGCGCCTCTCAAGGTTACATCCACATCAACCAGGGACACTCCCGGTTGCAGGCATCTTCAGCCATTGCCTTGGAGCCCAGGGTACGCTGTGACTAGGAACCTGAATTGACCAGCCTGGTTATTACATTGGAGCGACAACGGTCTGACCTCCGTAACCTTTACAAGAGAACCAGACACTGTTGATCATAGTCGGTGCGTTCCGAAGCACGGAATCATCATTATTATTGGACAATCAGCTGATTCAAGCCCGCTATGTCCTTGCCATCATCATACTAGTGGATATCCTGGTTGCATCTTCAGCCATAGCCTAGGAGCCCAGGGTACACTGAAGCTATGATGCTGAATTGACCTGCCTGACGACTTCGCAGAGTACAGGTACTCATCATCAGGTAGCGCCTCTCCCGGTTTTATTCTCGGCCATTGCCTTGGAGCCCAGGGTCCTGCGACTATGATCCAGAATTGACCAGGCTGGTTATAGGGCCGTCTTTGACCTATTAGAGGCTCTATCCAACGAGGGAGCCCGTCGTCAGTTCGAGTGCTTCCTGGAGCGGCTGATCCTCCCGCTCATGGTGGAGTCCGCGCAGAGGGGCGACCGGGAGTGCCACGTCGTCGTGCTGCTGGATGATGACTCCGTGGAGTGGGATGAGCAGGTATACAGCATCATCATCATCATCATCCTAGCGCCTCTCAAGGTTACATCCACCACATCAACTAGGGACACTCCCGGTTGCATCCTCGGCCATTTCCTTGGAGCCCAGGGTACGCTGTGACTATGATCCTGAATTGACAAGCCTGGTTATTACAATGGAGCGACTGTCTGACCTCCGTAACCTTTACAAGAGAACCAGACACTGTTGATCATAGTCGGTGCCTTCCAAAGCAAGGAAGCATCATTCTTATCGGACAATCAGGTGATTTAAGTCTGCAATGTACATGATCATCCAAGCAGTTATTCCGGTTGCAACCTCGGCCATTGCCTTGGAGCCCAGGGTACACTGCAGCTATGATGCTGAATTGACCTGACTGACAACTCCGCAGAGTACAG
The DNA here is from genome assembly GCA_958496325.1 of Nomophila noctuella. Classification (NCBI taxonomy): domain Eukaryota; kingdom Metazoa; phylum Arthropoda; class Insecta; order Lepidoptera; family Crambidae; genus Nomophila; species Nomophila noctuella. Next base: position 6,960,841 of record OY292508.1, read on the forward strand.
GTACTCATCATCAGGTAGCGCCTCTCCCGGTTTTATTCTCGGCCATTGCTTTGGAGCCCAGGGTCCTGCGACTATGATCCAGAATTGACCAGGTTGGTTAAAGGGTCGTGTTTGACCTGGTAGAGGCCCTATCCAACGAGGGAGCCCGGCGTCAGTTCGAGTGCTTCCTGGAGCGGCTGATCCTCCCGCTCATGGTGGAGTCCGCGCAGAGGGGCGACCGGGAGTGCCACGTCGTCGTGCTGCTGGATGACGACTCCGTGGAGTGGGACGAACAGGTGTACATCATCATCATCATCCATCATCATCTTAGCGCCTCTCAAGGTTACATCCACATCAACTAGGGACACTCCCGGTTGCATTCTCGGCCATAGCCTTGGAGCCCAGGGTCCCATGACTGTGAACCTGAATTGACCAGCCTGGTTATTACAGTGGGGAGACTGTCGTCTGACCTCCGTAACTTTTGCAAGTGAACCAGACAATGTTGATCATAGTCGGTGCCTTCTAAAGCAAGGAAGCATCATTCTTATCGGACAATCAGGTGATTTAAGTCTGCAATGTTCTAGCCGTCACCATACTAGTGGATATCCTGGTTGTATCCTCGGCCATTGCCTCGGAGCCCAGGGTTCACTGCAGCTATGATGCTGAATGGACCTGCCTGACGACTCCGCAGAGTACAGGTACTCACCATCAGCTAGAGCCTCTCCCGGTTTTATTCTCGGCCATTGCCCCGGAGCCCAGGGTCCTGCGACCATGATCCAGAATTGACCAGGCTGGTTAAAGGGTCGTCTTTGGCCTGTTAGAGGCCTATTAGAGGGAGCCCGGCGTCAGTTCGAGTGCTTCCTGGAGCGGCTGATCCTCCCGCTCATGGTGGAGTCCGCGCAGAGGGGCGACCGGGAGTGCCACGTCGTCGTGCTGCTGGATGACGACTCCGTGGAATGGGACGAACAGGTACTCATCATCATCATCATCATCATCATCATAATAGTGCCTCTACAGTCTCCCGGTTGCATCCTCGGCCATTGCCTTGGAGCCCAGGGTATGCTGCAGCAATGATCCTGAATTGCCTGGTTATTACATTGGTATTTAACAGGTACGCAGGATAAATTAAAAGTATGAGGTAAGTATGTGAGGTATATAAGTATGAGGTAGCTAAGGTTCCAATGCAAAGGGTGACGGAAGTCCGGGATTTGGGGGTCGGAATGACGAGTACGGTATCGTTTAGAGAACATATTACTGTAATATGTAAAAAAGCGTATCGTACTCTAGGTTTCGTTTTACGTAGGTCACGCGGATTTACGAATATTAAAGCAATCGTAGCTCTGTACAACGCTTTAGTAAGGAGCCATCTGGAATTCAACGCGGTGGTGTGGGCCCCGAACGAGACGAAGTACAAGCTGATGTTAGAAAAGGTCCAGAACAAATTTATTAGGTATCTGTACTTGAAGCAGTACGGAGTGTATCCGTTTTACCCGCTCAGGTATCCTAATTTGTTTGTTCTGGGAATGGTGGGCTTCAGTGAACTCCGAGTTCGAAGGGAGTTGGCTCTAGTGAGCTACATGCACAAAGTGCTAAGGGGCAGGATACACAACGCGGAGTTGTTGAGGCGGCTCGAGCTGAGCGCGCCGGCGCGGTGCGCGGAGCGGCGGCGCGCGCCGCGCCTGCTGGCCGTGCCGCGCCTGCTGGCCGTGCCGCGCCTGCTGGCCGTGCCGCGCCTGCTGGCCGTGCCGCGCCTGCTGGCCGTGCCGCGCCTGCTGGCCGTGCCGCGCCTGCTGGCCGTGCCGCGCCTGCTGGCCGTGCCGCGCCTGCTGGCCGTGCCGCGCCTGCTGGCCGTGCCGCGCCTGCTGGCCGTGCCGCGCCTGCTGGCCGTGCCGCGCCTGCTGGCCGTGCCGCGCCTGCTGGCCGTGCCGCGCCTGCTGGCCGTGCCGCGCCTGCTGGCCGTGCCGCGCCTGCTGGCCGTGCCGCGCCTGCTGGCCGCCGCGCCGCTCACGCGCGCGCTGCATCTCATCAACCAGATGGCCGAAAATATTGATATTTTTTCATGTTCTCTGAGTGAGTTCACAAGGGTGGCTCTGTATTATATTAGTTATAAGTAGGATTATGTATAGAATTTAGATTAAGATAAGTATGTATTAGATATTAAGAATAATTAGTTACACTATCGCATTAGGATAAGCCTGTAAGGATAGTTGTAAGTTTGGGAATAAATAAATAAATCAATAAATAAATATTATAGTGCACAAGTGAGTGCGCAAGCACAGGTGCACTCCCTATTCCTTCGCTCTCATAATTCGGTGGGACAGCAATCTGACACGACCGTAGAGAGATCTGGCGCAGGACCAACGGATTAACGTGCCTTCCGAAGCACGGAGGAGCTCGAGATGAAATTTTTCGGTCACCCATCCGATGACTGGCATCTGCGAACGTTGCTTAACTTTAGCAACCGCAGGCCGAGTGCGCTTACCACTGCGCCATCGAGCTCCTCAACACTAACAGGTATACATTATCGTTGCATCCTCGGCCATTGTCTTGGAGCCCAGGGTACGCTGCGACTATGATCCTGAATTGAACTGCCTGATTATGCCAGCTGATCATTGGAAACACAGGAGAAAAAAATGTCGTCACCGCGGTCTAGACGACATCATACTCCGCTTCGTCTAAGCGCCATCTATTATGCCAATTGTGCACTAAACCATGTCAAAAGAAACCAGTCACATACCGTGACTTGACTGGAGCGCCTGATCCTGCCACTCATGGTGGAGTCAGCAACCAAGCATTTAATTTAAATTTTAAGATAGGTAGAGCTTTGTGGAACTTCCAATCGAATGAGCCGGTCGTCTGGGGAAGTACCTCCCTACAGAAGACCACAGTGAAGTACCGTTCGGGAGGGTATTATTTATTTCTGGCACACATGTATTCAATAATTTTATGTTTTATTTCAGTACCCGCCTCAGATGGGTGATGAACACAGCCAGACGGTCCTGTCCACTCCGCTGTATAGGTTCTTCAAGTACATCGAGAATAGGTGAGTGACTGACTAGTAACAAGAATACGTTGTTAGGCAACCATCCATAACTTTTTGATATTTTAATCTATATAGACGAGCCGTTTGGTGTAATGGTCGAGAAGTCGGCTACTACACCAAACGATCCCCGCACGGTACAAACATTTGTGTGCATGAACATGTCTGTTTGTATCGGTCTGGGTGTTTCTATGTATAATATGAATGTATTTACAAAAAAAGTATATAAGTAATGTTTATCCGTTGTCTGGCAACCATAGCACAAGCTCATGCTTAGTTTGGGGCTAGATGGCGCTGTGTGAATAATGTCCAGAGATATTAAATAATTATATTCACAGATATTGAAAAGTTACGAAAGCAAAAATATTCTGAAATATGCAAAATTAGTATACATAGTGTGTAAAAAATTAAATCGTGAACACATAAATAAACTAAAAATTAAAAAATTATTCCTAATATCTATTACCTAATACTATAATTTTCCTAAACTATGTCAAAGTAATCTTAAAAAAACTAACTGAAGTCGGTGCTTTTTCTCTTCTGTTTTTTTGGGCAGGCACCGACTTCTTGAAGTCGGTTAAAAATATATTGTAATTAGTCTTTTAAGTTGAAATCCCAGATGTTTCAAATACTACAATGTTCATACTACAAACATAATTTTTACAAAGTTCATTCTATCCCAAACTACGCGTTTAACTCACTTTGTAAATTAATATATTTTTTATACGAATTTTCTTTTTCTAGGGATGTAGCTAAGCAAGTTATGAAAGAACGCGGCCTAAAGAAAATCCGTCTGGGTGTTGAAGGTTACCCCACTTATAAGGAAAAGGTAAGTGATTTTTTCCAACGCTTGGAGAATAATGCATTTTTTATTTCCTATAATGATTGATTCAGTCGAGCTCGATGACGGAATAGACGGAAACTAATCATAAAATACATTTGGTGACTTTTTATCGCTTGTCTCAAAAATTGCCTGAATAACATACCAAAATCCAACCCGCATTTGGCAAGCGTGGTGATTAAGTCAAAACCCATCTTTGTAAAAAACATGATTTTAATGATAGAGGCCTTTGCCCTGCAGTGGGACAATCATAGGTTGATACTTTACTACTTATTTTCCTGTCCCCAGGTCCGCAAAAGGCCCGGCGGTCGTGCCGAAGTCATCTACAACTACGTCCAGCGTCCGTTCATCCACATGTCGTGGGAGAAGGAGGAAGCCAAGTCGCGTCACGTCGACTTCCAGTGCTTCAAGAGCAAGAGCGTCACCAATCTGGCCGAGGCGACTGCTGACCCGCCTATTGATGCTGAGAACAGGTAGGGTAGATCTATACTAATATATAAAGCTGAAGAGTTTGTATGTTTGTTTGTTTGAACGCGCTAATCTCAGGAACTACTGGACCGATTTGAAAAAATATTTTTGTGTTGGATAGTCCATTTGACGCAGAAGGCTTTAGGCTATTGGAAACCGAAATCCACGCGGACAGAGTCGCGGGCGGCCGCTAGTTTATTTATAGGAAGACTAACAGCAAATAGGTAACATACTTAGATATATGAAAATTACTATGCTAATAACAAGTCTTCACCTGTAGGCACGAGAATCAAAATATACTTTATTCAAATAGGCCTCAGAAAAGCACTTACATATGAATCGTCAATAGTAAAAAAAGCAACAGACTGAATCTACCACCGACTTCGGAATGCAGTCATTTCTTATGTTATACTCCTCAGACCATTTTCTAAAGCGACTTTTGACAGCTAGATGGTTGTAAAAATTGGTGATGTCGTAAAGTATCTCAAATGTGGTACCATTCCGATTGTTAAAAAAAGCGATTTCGATAAACATGAGTTTCGATTCATTCTTTTAGATTTTATTGTAAACAAATATAAATCCATTTTTAAGAGTCATTATTCACTAAATGGCTGAGAAGAAGATTAGAAAAATTAAAAATGTAATTCTGAAGAAATGTAATTCTACTGAAGTTTTAATCAAAAGTTTGTTTCCTTTTTATGTAATTTACATATGCTTGTGCATAATTAACATATTATGAAGAAATTTAGATATATTCATAGCATTTATTTATATCGATTATGTGTAATCGGTGGTACAATCGTTGTCATCGTTATTCGTAGCACATCACTGACCGGGCGGACAAAATTATTTTTTCGAATTTTTTTCTTTCGTTCAAGCAACACGAAAGTTTATGGGTGTGAGCCATCAAATGTCGTTTAATAAGATAGACAGAGTATAGTTTGATATAAAAAATATTAATACCCGGAGTTATTAAAATCAATGCCTAAAATTTCGGGAATAAAACATGGCCGCTGTGGAATTTGAAACCTAATTGTAACGCATTGTTTGTTTATCAGGGTGGTACGCGACGACGAGCCTCCCGAAGGCGTGGAGCCTGCGCCGGACGAGGAGGCGCCGCCGCAGTGACTCGCGCTGCGCCCGGGGCCTCTGACGCCTTCGCCCCCACGAGTGTACGGGATGTACCCTGCAAGTACGACGCCTTCGCCCCCAACGACATATGGAATGTATGCACAGTCGCCTGCAACTATGAGTGAGGAGAATCCCCTAAAAATGTCTCGAGAGAAGTCTCCAGGTTCTTTACAATTGCCCCGAGGTTTGTCTCTCCAGTTGCCTCTTGGTCAAGAGAATCCCCCAAGAATATCTCAAGAGTCGTTCTTAGGTCCTTCACAATTGCATCGAAGTGGCTGTCTTCAGTTGCCTTTAAGAAGTGCAAGCGTAAGTCAAGAGAATCCCCCAAAAATATCTCTAGAGTCGTCTCCAGGTTCTTTACAATCGCTCCGAGGTTTGACTCTCCAGTTGCCTCTAAGAAGTGCAAGTATGAGTCAAGATAATCCCCCAAGAATATATAAAGAGTCTTATCCAGGTTCTTCACAATCGCATCGAGGTTTGTCTCTCCAGTTGCCTCTAAATCGATCCCCTTCAAATAGATTGCCATCTTACTTGCCTTCATCTAGATTATACCCTTATTCATCCCCCGGAGTAACCCCTTGTTCGGCCCCAGATTTGTCTCCTCATTCCCCCTCAAATATGTCTCTAGAGTCACACTCAAATGGATCGTTTTCTTACTCAGATACTAGTATATCCCCCGAGACGCCAAGCCAATCTTTAAAGCCAGGTATGACCCCAGAAACTCCAAAAGGCCTCTCTTTACAGTATTCAAATCTGTCCCCTCAAACGCCAGGGCACACTTTTAATCCCCAAGATATGTCTCAAGACTCTCCAAAAGGACCCTCTTCACAATCACCATCAGAGATATGCCCAAAATCACCATCTAGTCTGTCTTCACAGTCATCCCCAAGTCAGTCTTCTAATTCACCCCCAGACCGATCCCCTAATTCGATTTCAGATCTATCCCCTCAATTACCCCTAGATCTATCCCCAAGTTTACCCCCTCCCTTGCCTCGCGGGAAGCGTGCACTTAGAGCACTAGCAGTGTTTTGCCTAGGTCTTTGACTAATACTATGAATAATCCGGGAGAATCTTTTTGGAAGAGGGGATTATAAACATGAGGCAGCTTATATTGTTTAGATGATATATAAAGTCGGCAGACGGTGGAGAATAACTACCGAGAGATTATTGGATGCCAAGGGGGATTGTGGAATACGCAGGGGATTGTTGAATACTCAAGGGGATTGATGAATACCAAGGGAGATTGTGGAGTACCCAGGGTGATTATTGAATACCCATTGGTATTGTTGAATACCCAGGAGATTGTGGCATACCAAGGGGATTGTGGAATACCCATGGGATTGTGGAATACCCCGGGGATTGTGGAATAATCAGGGGATTGTGGAATACCCATGGGATTGTGGAATAACCAGGGGATTGTGGAATACCCATGGGATTGTGGCATACCCAGGGGATTGTGGAATAACCAGGGGATTGTGGAATACCCATGGGATTGTGGCATACCCAGGGGATTGTGGAATAATCAGGGGATTGTGGAATACACAAGGGATTGTGGAATACCCAGGGGATTATTGAATTCCAAGGAGGATTGTGGAATACCCAGGAGATTTTTGTATACCCAGGGAATAGTTTAATGCCAAGGGGATATTTTGACCACCCAAAAGGGGTTTTGAACACCCTTAAGGCCAATTGTTTTATCAGGTGGTTGTTAAATATCCATGGGGGATTGTTGACTCCTCGAGGGTGGGTGATTATCCAGAGGTCTATTAATTATCCAGAATTTGTGGATTTTGCAGGGGATTATTGAATATTTAGCGAATTGTTGATTACCCATAGGATTTATACGTTTCTTCCACATACATTCTATCTTTTCATGCTCATCGAGTAACATTGACAAAGATTTTATTCACACAAAAAGTTTTATAAGTGTGCGCCAAGATTCGAACTAGCGACTTAACGTTTGTGAATCTACTTTTAAAGCCACTAAGCTCTTACTGTGTCACATTTTTATGCTACTATCACAACATAGTATAAAATAAAGTAGCTTCCCGTCAAATATCCCTATATATGTATGTATGTATGTTTGCTTAGATCAAAACTGCGCAACGGATTTTATAGCGGATATTTTAATTATTTATATAGTGATGCAAGAACATGAAGGTAAAAACCTATTAATGTCCCACTGCAGAGCAAAGGCCCCCATCATTTAAAATCATGTTTTTCTTACAAAGATGGGTGTTGGCTTAATTACCACGCTTGCCAAATGCAATTTGGTGATCACAAACCCGGGCTGTGAAAAGAAAAATCAACACGAATTTTGCCCGAACCGGGAATCGAACCCAGGACCTCAAGACCACGTCCCGTTTTCATTCAAGAATGTTTATATGTATAACACATGCACAACGTAGTAGAATAACACTGATAATTTCCGTGTAAACCCAGGGCGGGTTGCTAGTGTTAAATAATTATTAATTATTATAATAATGGAGGAATGCATGATATTTTTGTAAAAGTGGTTTGGTTGAGGCCCCAGGTGTGTGAAAAAAGACTTTTTATATGGTTATATTATAGTGATGCACATAATTGATAAATAAACATTGTTTTATTATGATTGAAAAATGTCTTGCAAAAATTGGAGTAGGAAAAATATCCATACGAATTTTGTTAGTACTTGTGAAAGAAAAGATACCTTTATGTTTTCAACTTGTAAACAAATAAAAAATCGTATTATCTCAACTTGCTCAGGCGGGGATCGAACCCAGCACCTCGTTCCCGGATCGCAAGTGGAAAGAGGTGCTGGGTTTGATCAGACGATTTTATCTTTGTTAATAATTTTAAAAACATCGATAAAGGTATAAAAATACATACTTAGCATGTAAAAATTATTAAAATATAATATACAAAAAAAGAAATGTTTCTTTCAAAAACATATATAAGTACGTATATTATAACTAATATTATTTCGTTTTTATATGCAGCAAAAGAAGCAGAGTTGATTTTGATATTTAACCTATTACCCGCCAGGCAATCCTCCAAAAAAATGTGCCCCTAGCGCCGAGCACATATTTTCAAGGTCAACTATAGTGTTGTGGGCCTATCACTACCGCAAAGTAGATTTTAAAGGCAAAATTACACTTTTGTGGGAAATTCTAACGTTTTTATAATCATTGGCCTCACATAGATAAAAATATTAAACTTACCCTCATCAAAAAACCTTGAATTAGGCACATAATCATTACCATAGCCAAGTTAGAGATCAGTTAATATTTCTACAAAATACCGTTTTCGGAATCCCTATTGTTGCATATATACAACCCCGGCGCTGACATTTTAGACAACACTGAGAATAGTGCGTGCGGGTGGAATTATTACCGGTAATCGGTTTTATAATCTAAACGAATATTATTGTTGTTTATAATTTTTAGACCTTAAGTATTCGAATAGCTTATGATTATGTATAATAAAGGAAAATATAACTTTTTATAACAAATCATTGTTCAAACTCTTTAAGAAAACCTTCATTTGATGGTCAATCAATGAAATGTTTTTTTTTTTGTTTTTTTTGTAAAGAAAAGTGGGTAGGCATTACTTTGCGAGTCTTGGAAATACTACCGCCCCACTTAGCCCCAAATCAGAAATCTGCTCAATGTCCGTTTCCGATCCACAGTACACTATAAAGTCCAATATTATATACCCTGTCAAAATCATAGAGTACATACCTCCTGGTCATCAAACTCATCATCAGACACAAATTCTTCTACATCTCCCTCATGCCTTTCTAAAATTCTGATTAATTCCTCTGCACTCGACATTTTGCGATTAAATCACGTCCACAATACCCAACGAATAACTTCGGTCTACGTTCTACGAATAACTAGGTACCCACTAATTCCATAATATTTTTTGCCAAATAAAACACATGTCCCCTCACTATTATCATTATAAGTTCGCTTGTGACGTCACAAGCGGTTGAATATGTGCAACTCCGGCGCTAGACTTCTTGGATAACATTAAAGTGCTAGGGTTGTTACTTCACATCAATTTAAAAAAACCGATTAGTTAATTGCAATATGAATCTACCTTAAATCATCACAAGTTTTGAATGTTATAATTAGAAATAGAATTAAAAAGCAACAATCATTATATTACTTTCCAATCTTAAATGCCTAATTTACGTAAATATAATTAAATGAAACTAAGCTTGGCTTAAATCAGTAATTAACAAGTTTATGTGTAACATCACTACTGTTGTATTTTTACAACTGTGGCGGTACAGGTTGAGATAAAACCTTCATCGTGCGATGAGTTTTATTAATTGTTATACCTTTAATTTTTGGTGCTTTGCATTAATAATTTTGGGGAAAGAGAAAGACATTCCTTTAATAGCAAAGGTGTTCTTTATTATTGTTTCTAAATTCCTGTTGCGTAAATTAAAATCCGCTTGAAATTTACTTCGTAAATTTTCGTTGCGTATTTACAACTGCGGCGCCAGAGGCTAGAAAATGATTAGTTGCTTATATACAACTGCGGCGGTTAATGGGTTAAATGTTACCTAAATCGGTACAGAAATAAGTTATAAGTTATTTGTAATGTAATCATTATTATACGAAAATATAAATTTATTTCGTCTTTTCTTCCAACAAAGACATTTTTTAATCATTATTTAAAACGTCACATTGTGCTTTCCGCGAATTAATATATGTATAATATAATGTATTGTAACCTTTATATATTTGCAAAAAGTTATACTACTGTTATATAATCTTTAATATTTAGATGGTAACTTTTATTTGGTACCTTTTCTGTTCATAAAACTATTATCCGGTCTGCCCGTTATTATAGAGGGCGCTAAAATCCCGATTTATTTTCTGTGGTTGGACAGTAAAATTTGACATTTAGCGTAAAAGTTTCGAATATGAGTAACTAGAGGGCAGAATAAGGCACCGTGTTTTTCCGTGGTTTGACAGTAGAATTACCGACATTGAGAGTAAAAGTTTTGAATATGAGTCACGAGATGGCAGAGTCATCGTTACGCACGGCGCCTATACTTCTTACTGTAGTAATTCCATTAGTAAGAAGCTTCTATCATTAATTAATCATTATAATGATGGCTGTGTTCTCGTAATATTAATGATGACGCCTTTAACAAATCCACTAAATACATATTTCAATTTCACAATCGATTGTATTTCAGAGATATATGTCCGGTAGATTATGTAATAGTTGAGTAATAAAAATAATGCCTAACTGTTGTCAACTATTGCACTGGTGTCTTTCTATTATTTTATTTTGAGAGTTGTGATTGTAATACCGAACAATAATATGATATCAAAATATTTATGATTGTAATGTTCATCTGTTTATATATAATTTTATTGTGATACTTTTTAATTATGATGGCTATAACACGAGTCTTACTTTCAAAAATAAAATTATGTTTGCATCATAGATTTAAAACGATAGATATGCTTTCTCCATGCTTCAAGCCGCTCTGACACAGGCCCAGTAATGTGAAGCTACTGTCGCTTCACTTCGCGTAGTAACCTTAGTAACTTCAGATTAATGAATACCATAGATGCTCCCTATGTCACGTTCGAGTGTCTTCACCAAAACGAATATTTACTTAACTTTTCTTAAGTCTGTTTTTCTCTCAGTCTCTCTCAACAGAAGACGACGACAATGGGTGCGTTTGGCAGAAAAAAGCGCTTGCGAGCGTTTACTAGCGCTGAAAAACAAACTGTACAGTTTTCGGCCAGGACGTGTTTGCTAACTTCAGTTGCGCTGACACAATCCGCCATTTTGCTTAACAATCCGCCATTTTGCTTACAAGAGCTTCGTAGCGCTTTTTTCTGCTAAACGCATCCAATGAAGTCATCCCACTTGACAGTTTATGCGGCGGGAGTACGTGTGCTATCTTGCTCTATCACACGTCATTCCTAATAAGCTGAAAAAGGATAGCATAACTGTCAAATTGTTCGTTGCATCTATTGATATTCCTTAATCTCAGTAACTAACGTATGTCTCGTCAATAAAAATATTGCCACATTTTTCGGGTGAAAATTTCTAACGATTGGAATCAATGGTTTGCATCGTCCGTAAAATAATTAAATTTCATTAATGTGCTTAATTAATTGAAATGTATTAACGATCCCGTTTTTCAACTGGTAGGCTAGCCAAAATGCCACTTTAACGAATTTGCCAGACGCTTTCGTAGCGACTTATATCTTCATCCCGCCCATATCAATAGTACGTGTGCGGGAGGTCAATATAAGTCGCGACGAAAACGTATGGCGAATTCGACAAAGTGGCATCTTGGCTAGGGCCCCTGGAACAATATTTTAGACCCTATAAGGCCTTGTATCTTCTATGGGTGTACCTAATAGCTTACTTGGTAAATGGTGGAAATAAAAATGTAAGAAGTGTTGTCAGATATTTATCATTTACTAGCGGCCGCCCGCGACTCCGTCCGCGTGGATTTCGATTTCCAATATCCTATGTGTTATTCTGATGTATAAGCTATATTGTGGTAAAGTTTCATTCAAATCCATTCAGTAGTTTTAACGTGAAAGAGTAACAAACATCCATACATCCATACTTACAAACTTTCGCCTTTATAATAGTAGTAGGATGGATATAAAATTATTAATTTATTATTAAGAGTGGTAGAGCTTAGTGGAACTTCCACGAATGAACCGATCATCTGGGGAAGGTCATGCACCTTACAGAAGACCACAGTGAAGTAGCACTTCGCAACTGTTGTGCTATGTTTCTGCTGGTGAGTAAGGTCGCCAGAGTTCAGTTGGGAAGGGTATGGTGTCTTAAAGGCAGGTAACGCATCGACGATACCTCTGGTGTCGCGGATGTCCATGGGCGGTGGTGATTGCTTACCATCAGGCCACATTAGATGGTTTTCCGCCACTGCCATAAAAAAAATCTTGGACTTTCACACCAATTGCCAAATGGTGCTCTCCAAACCAAACAATTCAGCTTGTACAATGCATGCTAGGAAACAAATAGATGTACTTAAAACTTTTATAAACAACCATGGCTGGCATGATGTCCATAACACACATGTCTTCTTAATAAAATTGAATATTTTGAGACACAAAAATAAACAAATAAATATTTGACAACACCACATACATTCATAACCACATTGATCTGACTCCGTGTTAAAAAGGATATAAGAATCAACAGTGGAATTATTTATTTTCCAATAAGCTATTGGGGACACTGAATATTCGGGAGTGTATAATATAATATAATATCCATATGTATAGTCTATGTTAGTGTAAAGCAGGATGGCATAGCTTTTGTAACTAGTGTGTAACGAATATTCCAATATTGATGTGTTCTTTTGTATATTAAATACATAATAAATACATATCTAAGTAAGTCTTTATTTTATTTATAGTTATATAAAAACATAATTAGATAAAAAAGGACACTAATCTGGTTAAAAATAAACAAGAATTTTATTTAGGAATACTATTTAATATTCTTTCTACTCCCACTTCATAAGTTCAAGTGTTTGAAAAGAGATTTTTTATGAAAAAGTTTATAAACATTTTCTTATTCTACTCATCACAAAGTCTCTATAATTTTTATCAACAAAAAATATATGTATTCCTATATTACTCACTCTTTCTGTTATCTATGCTTATCATAGACAAAAAAGGAGGGAAACGGGAAGGTCTTAGATTTTAACCTAGGAGGAAATGAACTCCCTGCTAAATACAGACTTCAAATAAAATTTTACTATAAATGTTGAGGTAAGCAATTAAGGAACAGCGTAAAATTTATAAGCAGATAGTATATAAATACAAATAGGTACTAATAGATAAAAGTTGGTTCAAGAACATTATACAACTTTACATATTATATATACTAAAGCATAAAAAAGTATATGGTACATACAAATAAGTGAATACAAATAAAATATGAAATAAACTATTCAAATAGTTTTATTATTCATTACATTATATAGGATTTTGTAGCTTCATCACATTTAAGATTCATATTTAAAGTTACTAAAAGCACATGAGTTTTTTGATTCACTATAATAAATGATAGTATGCGATTGGTTGAAAAATATACTAGTCGGCTAATGGAAACCGATTCAATGAAAGTAAGTATACATGCTTTTTTCTACATTTCATTGTCACCTACTAAATAATATAAATTCCAAATAGATCTCCACTTATTACAACTAATACCAAGTTTCCATATTTATTTATTTCCAAAAACATTTAAGGTTAACAATTTTTGCACGTCCCCATGAGAAAAAATAAAATAATTCATTTAATTTTAATGTGTGTTATGCATGCTAGTGGCGTGGAAGTATTTAACTGCAACGATAAATACAAATACGGTTTTAAATAAAAAAAAATATCCTGTCACACGTCTACAAAGTACAGTGATCAACTCATGCACTATAACTGAAATGAAAATAATTTATTAGGTGTGTGACAAATAAGGGTATCTGCAGTATCTACTCATATTTAAGTGATCACTTAAATAAAACAATCTTAAAATTTCCATAACATTTTATTAAAACTAATTTTTAACACTTTCCGAGTTCGGAATGACTAAGTTGGCATGTGTCAGATAGTATTTAAATTATTACATTTGTATTTCATAAAATTATTTCGAGTCAAAAATAGACTTTTCAATTCTATTTTTTAATAAATCAATGTAATAAGGACTAAAAGTGATATTTATTGTAGAACAAGGAATAGGTACTTCTACGTATTAGAAAGTAGTAGGTACCCTAAGTTTTAAACCTATCACGTAATAAATATCAAGTTTAGTACCATATATTACATACAGATAAAGAAACAATTTCCCCACCTTTGGAGCTTAGGCTTACTTGGGAATTTTTGTTGCATCTTCCCCCAAAATTCAATACAAGATTCGGGGGCAGATGCAACAAAATTCCTTGTTTCCCCAGATCGGACGAACCCTTCGGGGTAAGAGACGAACTTCTTAGCTATCCATGGATTCTCCGTGCGGGTGCCGGGTCCATCGCGTGGAACAGAGAGGAATGTCAGTCGGCCCCTGGGACTACAGACCCAGCGTGTAGGTTTAAGGGGCCCCTTTATAGTATACTAACGATCACCTTCACCGATGACATTCCTCTCCCTTCCCAACCATATTTGGTAAGGGAATAGACCAAATATCCAGTTAATTTATCAGAGAAAGTTAAATTATGTAGAAAAAATTAGCCACCACAACCATACTATTTGGATGTGTCTACCAAATATATTTAAAGAAAAGTTGTCTTCCCCACTCTAATCCCATGGATACATACATACTGCCTATACACTTATCTGTCAAATTATCTTTCGGTAAAACTACTGGGCAAATCCATAGGCGATGAAATAAGGCCACGAAAGACAAAGCTTTCTCTAAGTTTGTTTTATTTCATTTATATCCGTTTCCTAGCTTCCATAGTACAAGCTTCGAGCTTAGTTTGGGGCTAGGCAATTGGTGTATGAGTCTAAATAATTTATTCATTTATTCAGTTATTATCAATTCGGGAATCGAACTCTGTGCCTCGAGACTCTAATATTTTCATGCATTACCCCTATTGCATTGATTGGCAGTTGATGAAATGAGCTAGAAGCTGTGAGCTTCAGAATTTTAAACTTAAAACCTAATTAAATTCAGTTTTAATTGGACACGTTAACTAAATTCAGATTAAACCCTTTATAGGATAAATTCATAAGATTTAGAAGACCTTACTGTCACGGAGTAAGAGTCACAATAGTGTGTCCAATATTTGTGTAGCGATCAAAAGAATTAACCCTTTATAAGGCAGAACATCTATTAAATTAACATAAGTATTTAAATTTGCTAATAAAAAAAAATACAGTATTATTTCCAATATATGGCTAGCGTCTTATAAAGGATTAAGGGATCATCTATTTATTACATAAGACGACATTATCTATTCTTTTCTAAGAAAATAAGTTAATTTTTAAATTATTACGGGACAAGGAAATGGTTTTGTTGGTTCACATCCTAAGATGTCTACTTATGTAATAAATAGATGGGCGCTATTAGAAAATTACATTATAATTTTATAATTATTGTGTTTTATATAGTTGTTGATTGCCGCAGTAAAAATGTATCCAAGATTGTTTTAATTCAAAGCTTCCTATCGCGTTATTAAACTATGAAAATATTCCATTCTATAAGACGTTGTTTTATGATAGGCTGGCACACACACGATATTAATTATATTTTCTCTTTAATTGAGTTAGTGAATAAATAGGGAGTGCACTTGTGCTTGCGCACTCACTCATGCACTAAAATATATGCCGCGTACATGTCTGATCGTAAGATCGGCCTCCATTGCCCAAAATTTTATATTGAAATTATAATAAGTATCCGGTCAAGTCCTACCCCATTTCTTTCCTTGAAAGCATTTGGCGTTCAATGGGTTAACAGATTTAACACTTTTCATTATAATGAATAACGTGTGTGCAAGCGTCAACTCTACAAAGGAAACTCTCTCTAAATGTGTTAGATTTTACTTATTTTTATTCAATTTAATGTATGTATGAAACACTCTAGACGGCCTGCAAAATTTTCAAAGTCACTTTCCTTTTCTACATGTCACTGATGGTCACTGGCGCTGCGCCCATCTTCATGCTCCTGAAATAAATAATAATAATTAATGATTAAACATTCATGTCATAATGAATGTTCTACCTATGTCAATCACCCGTTGTTTTAGGTGGACAGGAGACAGGACGCAACGCGATGCGATGCGATTAAAACTTGAAGAGGTAGATTTTTGCGGAACTTCCACTCGAATGAGCCGCTAGTCTGGGGAAGTGTCTTCACCTAACAGAAAACCACAGTGAAGTAGCACTTTATGTTTCTGTGGAGGTATTTCCCCAGACGAACGGCTCATTCAAGTGAACCCTTTCACTTTTCACGCCAGGGTTTTTTTAATCTAGTCGCAGTCACGGACCGCTTACTCAATTTAAACGACCCCATATTTTTGTACCCCCGCTGTCACAGGTGGTATCTTTTCCCTAGTGTTAGTTTGGACCTATTGTGACGTCACATGTTTAATGAAGTACTTTTTATGAAATTAACATTATATCAAATATTTTAAGCAATAACAAAGCAAACTATTGAATATAAAGAAAACGAAGTTACTCACACATGCAACGGGCACCTAAGTGGTCCATGGATCCCAGGTTAAGAAACCCTGAATTAAGCTCTATCTGACTTTATCGTATCCGGCACTCAACGGGTTAAGTGTTATCACCGAGTGCAACCGAAGTCTAAGTAATACCTGCGGCTTTTTAACTGCCTCCGTGGCGCAGTGGCTAGTGTGTCGCACTTGGAAGCGACGGCCCCGCCGGAGGTCCTGGGTTCGAATCCCGGGTCGGACCGATGTGTATATGTTTTCATGTTGTGATAACACAGACACAGTCCGGAGTTTGGAAGTTGGCGGTGTAATTACACCCCCGTTCCTCGGAGAGCACGTTAAGCCGTTGGTCCTGCGCCTGACCTCTCTACGGTCGTGTCAGACTGCTGTCCCACCGAAGTATGGGAGTGAAGGAATAGGGAGTGCACCTGTGCTTGCGCACGCGCTTGTGCACTATAATATAATATCCCGCGTAAGTGGCTAATCGTAAGATTGGCCGCCATGGCCGAATTTGGCTAGGAGGGTATTATTATTATTATTATTTTTATTATTAATAGCCTATACTGTCCCACTGCAGGGCAAAGGGTATTATTATTTATTAATACCTGCGGCTACGCGGGCTGCGGCTGCGCGTTCGGCAGCAGCGGGGCGGCGGGCGCGGCGGGGGCGGAGGCCGGCGCGGGCTCCTTGCCGCGGGAGCGCTCCATCTTCACCTTGTCGCCGCTCATGATGGCTTTGATGTCCTCCGCGTCCAGGGTTTCGTACCTTGGAGTTGCAGAAACAATATTAGTACGAGATATAAAAGCCCAAAAAATGAAATTAGTTATTTTGAAATGACAATAAGGATTTTTCAACTTAGTAATTTCAAATACCGTATCATTTGGAGCTTTGATTACTGGTCCCCGAAACTAAATCAAAATGGCGGATTTTGTAGGTATGCCAACTAGGTTCGATGCTCTTTGAAAAGAAAGTAACGGATACAGATACGAATACGGATTTCTTTTCCTGACAAATATCCATGGTATACAGTTACGAATAATAATAATAATAATCTTTATTTGAAACAAAAATACATTTTTACACAAACAATTGATGCGTTAATAACTGCAGTAGTCTGGGACTGTGTCGCAGCTATTAGCGCCCACCTCACAATACAGTATAGAAGGACGTTTCAAACAAGAACAACATTTAAAACATTGCACTTAACATTAGTTTTTTAACTAGAATTTCAGTTTAAACAGCTATCAAATCTGTGTGTGTGTATGTATGTTTGTGTTCGTGTGTGTGTGTGTGTGTGTGTGTGTGTGTGTGTGTGTGTTTACTTTATAAGAGACTCCACTACATCATATTCAAGGCCATGGAGCCACTTTATCAACATAATTTTGCATTTATAAATAGGTTGGGGATATATATTTAATTCTTTGTTAATTTTATTATAAATTATAGGCGCTATATAATTAAAATGGTGTTTAACTAAGGCAATCCTACATCTTAACAATTGACAAACCTTATCCTTTCTTCGTTTATTTTTAATGAAATTAGGGTCATATGGTAAACGCATATGCTGGCGCAAAGCAACGTTTAGCACGAATAGTTTCCGAACTGAGAGAACTTCCCAGAACTCATAAATCAACTTAGTAGAGTATCTGATGGGTTGAGAGGCCATCACTTTTAGTACTGCTCTTTGTGCCCTCTCAAGCTGCAACATATTTGTCTTACCAGATGCACCCCAAATTGTTATGCCATACTGTATTATAGACTGGACTAAAGCAAAATACACAGTCCTGAGTATATGTGAGTCGGCACCCGTTCTAATTTTACGAAAAACAAATATGAGCTTCCTGACGCGCGCAGTAATGGATTTAATATGCTCATTCCAAGACAAAAGACTATCGACAATTATACCAAGGTACTTGACAGTGTTTGTACGAGAAAGCGAAACACAATTACATATGCCCTTTGCGGCTGCATCACATATATGAGCATGTAAGACAAAAGATGAATCAGGTTGAGAAGATAGCTTAGGAGCAAATGTGATATAATTTGTTTTGGTCAGGTTAAGTGTAAGTAGGTTTTCAGTCAGCCATGTCATCACTTGTTTAAATGCCAATTCCGCGCAGCTACGCGTCTCTTCCCAACCTTGTCCATGAGCGATTATTGCTGTGTCATCAGCGTATGTAATAATTTTACAATTATGAAGCTTAAGCTGGCACAAATCATTTATATATATCAGGAACAAAGTTGGGCCGAGGACGCTGCCCTGGGGTACACCGTACGAAAGGTTTTCACTAACACTTGTAGATTGTCCAATAGTGACACACTGAGTTCGACCAGTTAGGTAACTCCTGAAGAGATCATGCACTATACCCCGAATACCAATTCGATTAAGTTTAGTTAAAAGAATTGATACAGACACAGTGTCGAACGCCTTGGAAAGATCAAGAAATATGCAGAGCGAAGTAAATTTATTATTCAGATTATTCACCACTGAACCAGTCAGTTCCAAAATAGCATCTTCTGTTGATTTACCCGCTCTAAAACCAAACTGGTTTGAAGCAATCAGATTTTTGGATTCCAAATAATTAATTAATCTTTTGTTTATGATCTTCTCAAGAATCTTAGACAAAGTCGGTAAAACAGAAATAGGCCTATAATTATCAACACCGGAACTGTCTCCACTCTTGTAAATGGGGTGTACCAGCGCTTGTTTGAACACTGCTGGGAAGGTTTCAGTCGACAGACAGAGGTTAAAGACGTACTTCAGAACCGGCAAGAGTACGTGTCTAGCTTTAACTATGAGAGAAGTTGGGATACCATCCCACCCTGAAGCAGAGTTTTGTTTAAGACCCACAATAATTTCTTCAATCTCCGTGTCATCAGTATTGTACAAAACCATGGAGTCCGTTTCCGAAACAGGTAATTCTTTAATAGAATCGACTAGAAGTGATGAGTTTGGAGAATTTCTAATAATTTCAGACGCAAGTTTTTGACCTACGCCAGCAAAATAGCTATTAACTAAGTTTACTGAGGATTGTGGGTTATCTGAACAGGACAGAAGTTTTTCGGACGATTCAACCTTTCGGTGCAAACCAGAAACATTCTTTATAAGATTCCAAAGTTGCCTGGGATTTTTCTTGTGTTTCTCAAATTCAGCATGCTCGTGTTGACGTTTAACTTTCTTAAGAATATTATTGCAGAAGTTTTTGTACCGTTTATATGAGACAATTAGTGTTTCATCGTTCGGATGTTTTTTAGTTTTACGATACAGTTTGTCTCGATGTCTAATGCAACGGAGTAGTCCTGGAGTCACCCATGGTTTCGAAATTCGCTTTCTACTGGAGATTTTCAAGTTTCGTGTGTTATCAGTTATTATGCTTGATATCTTGCTAACTAGCATATTTGCAGCAGTATCCGCATTTGTACTATGTAAAACATCTGCAAAGTCTATGCTTTCAAGTTTCTGTAAACAAGCTTGCATATTTACACGTTTTAAAGTTTGTGCTCTAGTAGACTGCGATTTTTCCAATTTGGATTCACAACAAAATACTACAGGGGAATGATCAGTGAAGAGAGAATCCAACACTAAAGTAACAGAAGCTTTTGTACTTTTTAAGAAAACATGATCGAGACAGTTTTTATTACGGGTTGGAATCACATGAGCTGGGAGCATAGCATGGGACGCCAACATATTTAAGTACGAGCTGGAGCTTTGATCGACACTATCCAATGCTATGTTTATGTTCATGTCGCCAATAACAACAATAGTATTAAAAGATTTTAAAGACAGCAGTAGATTATCCAGAGAGTTAATAAAGTTTTCAGTATTTTTGTATGACGGTGGGCGATACATAGCAATAATAACTGCACTATTTGGAAGAGTAACAGTCAAGCAATTTGCATCTAGTACATTTGGCTCATTCACTTGAGCTAATAAGTGTTCCCTTATGTATACAACTACGCCATCATTTTGATTGAGATGCTTAGAGTTGTGAGATGCATAGCCAGACAACCTTGGAAGATACGGACATTTACTTAGCCAGCATTCTGATAGAACAACAATATCAAAATCCAATTTAATTCTTTCTAAGAGAATAACAAGATAATCAAAATTTGCACAGTTGCCAATACTCCTTATGTTTACGTGAAAGATTCTAGGGAAATGCTTTGTATTGTCAATGTACGTGGAGGCATTTTCAGGGGAGCATACATATGACCCACCAACCGATACGAGATCAATTTCGTTAGACACGTGTATATGGTCATCCATATAATTCATGGGAAGAAATACGATGTATGTACGAACAGTAGTTACTAAATACAAGGATATTATATACAAGTGTAAGGATTGGGCCATAGCATGAAATTTTTATACGTAAGTATGTAGATTTGCATGTATTGAATGTTGATAAGATGTTTGTGAGATTTGTGGTTTTTATGTGTAACTTAATGTATATGATAAGCAGATAAAGTAATGTGTGTGTGTGTTTTACATTTTTAACAGTCCAAGTACAACATACTCGGTGCAGCCGGGCAGGAAGCAGTCCAGGTAAACAGGAGCAGGAGTCGAGTTCTAGTCATATTCGTTTG